>VXBI01009119.1:342441-420498 GCA_013397375.1 Toxostoma redivivum
TTTTTTTTTTTTTTTTTTTTTGCTCCTACTAGATTATAGAATGCCTCTTATTTGGAAAGACAAGGACAGAGTTGCCTAATTACAAATTGAGTTTGATTAATGAATACAGAAGAGGTTCTGAATTCTCTCATTATTCACAGAGTTTTATGTCTCTTCTCCCACCCCCTTAAAATCTATATATGTATAAGAATTTTATGAGAATGAAAAGATAATATCATAATTTTTCCTCAAGAATCAAGAGGGAAATTGTTTTTCCCTTAATAAAATTTTGGATTAGAAATAGTGGTACAAAGCAGGTGAGAACATAAGACTGGAGCAGGTCTCAGACTGGGGCCACTAGGAGTGTTTGAACTACAACGGAACTTGGTGACAGATAGCTGTCATTATCATTAGCAACTTTTATTTCTGATGATGACCACTTACAGTGATGATCAGAGCAATACTTTGCCTTTGTATTGCTGCTTGCAACCCTCTGAGCTCAATGATCCAGCCTTGCACCTTATTATCCATTTACTAAGTGCACAACTATAGCCGAATTGGATTTCAGAAAGCTATAAGGAACTAGGTAAAAAGCCTTACAAAAAGTAAGTATACAGCATCTCCTGTGATCTCCTTTTCCATTTAGCCAGTCATTTCATCACAGAACATTTTCCCTATCTTCCTCCACAATACAGAAATAGCTTCAGGTCACCTGCTATAAGTGAAAGGGGCCCAAAAGACCCGGGGTCATACTCCACTTGGGTCTTGCCCCACTAAACAGCTGTACCTCATTTTCCCTACAGCAACTCTTGATGCTGAGCTAGCCACAGAAACTCTTAAAATCTTTCACTAGCTCCTTCGTTTCTGGTTCAGCTAAGCTTTGGCTTTCCTAGACCTATTCCTGCATGCTCAGGCTAAATCTTTACATTCTTTGAAGACAGCCTACTATCACTTTCACTTTCTATGTGATTCCTTTTCATGACTAAACTTGGTGATCATGACTGATCGCATCCCTTTGATCCCTTAGTGAATGCATAACAGCATTAGAATTCCAATTTTCTTAAACTTTTACATACACAACAATAAATTGAGTAATAAATTAACCAGATCACACCAAAAGAAAGAAATCAGCCCACCCTGCTTTTCAGCTTAATTATTGATAAATACCTGTCCTTGAAATGTCACATTCTCACAGACATAAAAATTATTCTTTTTCTATGCTCACTAAAATCAATTTACAAGAATGAAATATTAACATAGATACAGAAAGTATTTGAACATGAATTTGAAATAAAAAATATGAGGATGGAATAAAACAAGGCAAAAGATTTTCAAGTGATATATAACAAAGAAAATTGCCCGAATGGCAGATTCCTTTCTAAAGTTAAAAAATGAAGGCTGCTGTTTCTCATTTCTGTTATTATGGTTATAATTATTTATAATGATAAAGCCCAGAGGCATATTATAGCAACTATTGTGCAAAAGCACAGTTCTGAAAGATGAAACCAAGAGCCTGAAAGTACATTAGTGCAAAGGGATGTTGAGAGCCACATCTATGATGGGTTATTATTTCTTTATTTATATCCTTGTTTTCTAGTAGTTGGTGTCATAAAATGTTTATATTTCAGAAACTGTTGTCCTAAATCAGAAGATGGACAGTTAAGGACTGAGACTTCCTTGCTGAGGGTTCTGTATGGACTATTAAACCTGGATTTTTCTCAGAGAACACAACATAAAGTTGATATTTCTTACAGCTTTAAATCTTTGTCAGAAGTTCAGTCCCATGACTCCTCTTCCCCTTTCCACTGGTCTTCACTGGAACCTTTCAAATGTACTAGATAAGTTCAGTCACTCACACAGATACAAAAGACACATAACAAAACCCAACAAAAAGCTCAAAAACTGAACCAAAAGCCTCCCTGTAACATTCCACTCCAAAAGAGTGAACAAAGAACCTTCCAAAAAACCACAAAACACACCACACTAGAAAATTAAAAAATGCAATTACAAGAAAAAAAAAAAAAAAGAAATCCAAAGCTACACAAAAACCCAACCAACCAAACAAGAAAACCCAAAAAGCTCCCCCAAAAAACCCTGAAAAAACCCCAAAAAACAAAACAAACAAACAAGAATAACTAAAACCAAAACCAAACCAACAAAACCCAAGGAGCCAACAACAGATTGGCAAAATTGACTTACTGTAAAGGAAGACAAACAAAGACAGTAGATACAGTAGGAATAAAATATTTCTTCTTTCAACATACTTGGGGCATGAGTTCAGCTCAAACTCTGTCATATAATACCAGTCTGGCTAAGTTTTAGAAAGTCTGTAGACAACTGAAATAAGATATATCCTTCAAAGACTTAGGCCTGTCTTGGAGTTTAGTGTGCAGGACAGTAATTCTTCTGCTAGCCAGAAAAATTAGAACTCAGAAAATAACCACAGTACACTCTAGTCAGACATCTTACGTGCATGCACACTTGCACTATGTGCTAGCCACAGTACCCAAAATTATATTATCTCAAGACAGCAAAGACACACATGCCTTGAAGTATACTGCTGGCTTGTTTTTCACACAGTATCTGTCAAGCAGCTGGGTAAGCAGGGCAAGAGATATGCTACACTTGCAAATTTTCCACAGACGGTTCTCTGTCAATAACTGAAGCCTCTTCATTATGTTTATTTCACATTACTCTGGTAAAATTAATTTGGATATTTTGAATAAAATAAAACACAGCTGAAATTAAGGCTACATAAGCTCATAATCATAGGTGCCATAAAGCACAGAGAAGAAATCGAATATGAGAATGAAAAGATAATATCATAATTTTTCCTCAAGAATCAAGAGGGAAATTGTTTCCCTTCTCTGGTACTGAGAAAAAAAAAATTAAAAACAACCTACATGCATGAGCAGAACTGCAGTAAGCAAATCCCCAAGCACCTAGCCTTTCAACATCTGAAGACATATCTGCTTCTCGGTGCTATTTTCCCTGCTTCTAACACATCTGGAAGATGACCTTAAAATTAGTTGTGCATATTTGATATCAACCTGTGGAAAAACTGTGTACTAAAACACGCCTCATGCTGTGTTGATGCAAGCTGCAGGCAATTGTTGTTATTTAGAGGGCCTGGAAGAATAGAATTTGAAAGTGGCTAACTACACAAAAAGAGCCCATGCCTCCATGTACAGCTTCAACACAGGATATATGGTGTCATTCTCTCATTTAAGCTGTCTGCAGAGAACTGGAGGGTTCTTTGTCACTAAACTTCAATATTTCACTAAGACAGATGGGATCTCTATGCCCCCTGAGTTCAAATTCCTCTTGTAGCAACATGCTAGCATATAAACTAAAAGCACTATATCTTTGTGGAGAAACACTAATAGTTTTCCCTTGGTAAAACAGCCTGGTTAACAATATATGATAAAATAGGAATGTTCATGTAAACAATGTACATGAGTGGAATATTCAAAGATGTTTGCGAGGATACTTCCAAAAAAAGCCCAACCAACCAACCAACCCAGAACCCAACAAAAAAATCAACCAAACAAATAAAAAATCCCAAACCACCCAACAAACTACATGTGACATTGATGGCACCAATAATTAATATCTGTTGGAATAAACAATCATCTGTGAATGACCATGAAAATTTTGGGTAAGAAAACCAAACAAAAGAAATGAGTTATCCTTAAGAGAGGTATGAAAGAATCATTAAAATTTGAAAAAGTGAGAAGAGAGAAACACATCTAAAATGGTATGATGCTGCCAAAGGCTCCCTGGGGTATAATGGCCTTTTCCAGGCTGGAAAGAGCAGCTCCTAGTTTAACAGTATGAGGCACAGTACACGAGGACCCACACCTTTGGGGACTGAGGTGACACTCGGCCTTCAAGGCATCTTCACCACCTGTGTGTACACTAGTAAGTTGGAAGAAGTTGGCTGCATGGGTACAATACAGCTGGAGCACCCACATCTCCAATACAGGTGTGTGAAAGTAGGGTATCCTATAGTGCCCTATAAGAGATGGGTTCTTCTTTAATTGTAAGTCTTTGAATGTGTATGTGTCATTCACAAATTTTTGGTGATTTTACAACATTTTATAAGTGCTCAGCCATTGCTGTGCCTGCTATGTTGCTGACATTAATCCTCAATGTACAGTTCCCTAATCACTCGTTAATCATTCATTGTTAAAAAACAAAACAAACCCAATAAACTGCTCTTTATTTTGTCTCATGTGTTATTATTTCTTGTAGTTAACTAAATTCTCTGAGCAAGCTTGATTTGAAGAAGTGGTGAAACACATATTTAGTTGTAGTTTATATTTTAAGTTTTCTAAAGTTACTAGGATTGTGACCTTACCATTTAATAAGACACTGACAAATGAGTATTACACCTGCTTAAATCTCTTCAATTGGACTAATATCACTAAGGTTATATCAGTGAGCAGAAGGAAAAACAAAACAAAAACAACTTTTTATTTTATTACTTAGACCACAGATTTAATGCAATTTGACTGGATAAAAAAGTAAAGCTGTCTAATATAACAAACTGGGAGCATATTTACTGTCAGCAAGCTAGCTGCAATTTCTGCAGTGATCTCAAAGGTAATTAATCTCAAGTATTAATTACCAAGAATAAGAAACAAATGGCTAATCTAGGCTTCAGTGAATTGAGACATTTGTATAAAGCTATGAAACACCATTGCTAAGTCATCCCTAGAGGTACCTAACTGCCTACACTTCAACAGCATCTTCCTAGGTTGTGATGAGAAGTGATTATCTTTCAGGAGATTAATCTCCATGTATTAGCTGAGTAACTCTCAGTTATTTCCTATTCTCATACCTGTGCTGTTGAAAAATAGTCATGCTTTTGTTGTCATTCATACCTTTAACAAATCTGTTTTCCAAACCTGTCAGAATTTAATGTTATGCACTTTACTCACATGATTGGCTAACTTGGTAATGTAATTTTTGTCATATGGGTTCACTAAACTAAAAGCTTCCACACTAAATTCAAGGTCTCATCTTGCATACTTTTAGAGAACTTACATGCTACTACATGTACACACACTCTCATATATATTTATACATACATATGTCTATATACATATGTACGTACATATGTACATGCAAGCAAGGGGGAAAGCAATCAAGCACTGTGGAACAAACCTACAGTCAAATGTAAAAAGACACCTCATTGCTACTGAGAGATCTTTTATTGTGGGGATAAGTTTTTATCAGAAGCTTATAAACCTTCTGAAATAATAAATGAATACTTATACTATTAATACAGCTTCAGGGAAGTTCAGCAACTTTAGGTGAGGGCTTCTTAGTCATATTATAAATGCTTAAGTATATCAGTTGATTAGAGAAACTATTCTGATTAAAACCATTGCTATACTAAAAACAAACCAGCAGCATTAATAAAAATCAAAGTGAAAAAGAAGCAAGGCTCTGTTTGACAAATTTTAGCTTTTGAGCAACTGTTATGAACATGCTCCCACAAATTCATGTTAGATATTTAAGGAGAATGCTGACACAGCTAAAAAGAAATTACAGTAAAAATCAGTTTTCCGTTATGCAGCTTAAATATGACAGACTGAGTCAATAGAAGCATTTAGCTCACCAGACACAAGTTGAATTTTAATAGGGAAATAAAATTTCTTTGGAACAGATTTTCCATATATCATCTAAGATCATTATAGTAGCTTTCATTTCCTTCAAGGCAAGTGCTAAGGCACACTCCCATCTATTAGAGCAGACATCCAATAAGCAGCACCTGTTCTGCATCTTAAATACTATTTTTCTTCACACCTATCCAGTCACAAACTGTTCTGCAGTGAGGTACTCTGACTTACTCCATTGAAACTTGTAAAATTAAATATTCATCAGAGAGATAACAGTCTTTCTTTCTGTACTTAACTGTCCTACCCAATGGAATAGTATTAACTTCCTGTCTCCTTTTATATAAAGGGCAGGAGAGAACATTAATTTCTTCTGAGGAAAAAAAAAAGAAGGAAAATACTTTCTGTGGTTTCTTATAGCTTGAAAAGTGTACTCTGTTACCAACTAACAAAGGACTATTAAAATACTGTCACTAAGGATCAAATAGAATTACAGTTACTAGTTCCTGTGGATGTGCTCATATGAGTGATTCTTTGAATATTTAACTCTGATTCTGGCTTCCCAGGATGCTGAAATTGGGTGGAACAGAACCAATCTACTCAAATCAGAATACAACAGCAAAAAGTAGAAGACTAATCAAAAATTCTCAAACTCTCAGGTTAGCCCTGAATTTGTTTTTTGTTTTTCTTTTTGAGGGGTGGATTGAGGGGCAAAGAGTAGGGAAAAGAAAAATAGTTTTAAGCAGTTAGATGACAACTTTCTAATTGCTTGACTAAACAAGAAGAATGAAATGGTGAAAACAGACTATCAAAAGCACCACATAATTACCTGTTGGGCTGCTATGCCAATGCAGTAATCACAAGCATGCAGAAGGAGTCCTTTTTAGGTACATGACAGTAACAGTAAAATTCAGTTTCTTTACCAGACTTTGTTTCATGCGCACTGTATGTCACCTTTACCTCCTTCCTTCGGGCTAAATACACCTACTGCCAGGTAGCCTAGCTGCTTTACCACCAAGCAATTTAATAAACTTGAGCAGATTTGCCTTCTAGATAAAGACTTAAACACAGCAGTACTTTCATCTTTCTGTCTGCAAAAGGAAACTAGCCTTTAATTCATAGAACACATGGCTCCTTAGGAACCAAGTAACTTAGGAACCACCATCTTGTTGAAAAAATCTGCAGTCTACAAAGCCTGCCAGGTGGTAGAGAGACACAGAAATTAGTGTCCCCCCCCTTTTTTTTTTTTCCCATCAGAGTGGAATCAGCAGCTCTTCTAGGGCTTAAAGGGACCCTATGCATCTTATATATATTCTGTATATCAGTTTTAAAGAAAATTTTGATTCGGCAATAATTTAGGACAGAGATTAACAAAATACCCAAACCAAAAAGAAAAAAAAAACGAGAGAACAGCACAACTAACCAACCAAAAAACAGACCTAGAAGTGTGATAAGTATCTGGAATGAGGTTAACATGAACACAACTGTTTCTAGTGACCTGCAGTAACTAAAATTAACAAGCTAGACAGCTATACCGATTTAAATTATGTGCTGTGCTGAAAATCTGGTTTCTCCAGCTTCTCTCCAAGAATTCTTAGGTTAGAGATAAAAACTTGTTAGCTAAAAACATGTTAATTAGAAACCGACTAGAGTATCTCGAATGTTTAAAATTGTCTGAAGTAAGGAAGTACAATATTGAGAGACAATGAAAGCCCACAGTAATTACATAAGATCACTTAGGAAAAAAATAGAGAAAAATCTCACATTTTCTTTGAAATTAAAAAAAAAGCTTTACTCTATTTTCGATGATAGATTCTTAACCTATTTAGATATTTTATTTAGGAAAGCCTATACAGATGCCCAAATGGCATACAAATATATTTGAAAATATGATACCATTTATCATTTATGTATCCCATAGCATCATGACTTTACATTTCCATATTTTGGTTCCACAATTAAAATGTCCCTTGATGTTTACTAACTAATATACCTCTTAAAAGAAATAACAAAGAAGACTTGCCTAATTTATATTATATTTTGATTATATTATATTATATTATTACATTACATTATATACATTATATTATAATTTATATTGCATTTATATTATTAGAGAGTAGAGGGAAAATTAAAACTGAAAAGTGATTTCATTATAAAGACCTTTCAGATTGAAACAGTTTCTTTTCTGACTAGTAGGAAAAAAAAAATCCCAACAAATAAAAAAACTCCCACCAAAAAAACAGAGATAATTACTGGAATTTTAAAAAACCTTCCCAAAAGTAAAATGTAAAAAAACCCCTTTCAACTGACTACAATAGTTCAAGATTTGCATTACATTTTCTGGCATTCATCTTCAAATTCTAATGTTATTTAGTAGAACATTTGAACAACATGATTATTTACCATTTACTGAGCAGTGTTTTTAGCTGTGTGAAAGCCAAGCAGAAGGATACACTGAAGAAACAGAACAGATGACAAGAATGTGATGTAATTCATTATAGCATTTTTTATAGTAGATGTTTCATTACGCAGTAAAAAATTTAACACCACTATATAGGGAAGAATCTAAATTATTTGGCTCCTCGTACAACACAGGAAAGAGACAAAGAATCTACATAGCTCATAATCTGATAATCATAATCTTGCAGAGATCTCACAATCTGAAGAGAGCAAGGCTGGATTTCGGCTCCCATTTCCTGAAATAATGCTTTATTCTCTTGCTGTGTTAACTCCGATAGGCAGCCAAACACCACAAAGCTGCTTGCTCATTTCTCCCACTCTGCCAGGGGAGTGGAGGAAGAGTAAATGAAAGATAAAAAAAGAGAAAATTTAAGTACCAAAACAAACAATAATGGTAATAATAATAAATTCTTAGTAATTGAAGGGTAAGTAGAAGAGGGAAGAAAAAAAAATCAAGTGATGCAAAGGCAGCGACTCCCCACCTTCCATTGCCCAGATAGTTTCTTATTTAAAGATGGATGACCCTCCTAAATGCCCGTCTTTTCCCTTTCATTTGCAAGTTTGGTGTTATATGGTATGGAATATCTCTTTGGTTAGGTCCGGTCAGCTCCCGGGTTGTGTGTCCTTCCAACTCCATTATGCACCATTCCTTATCTGCTAAATCCATTTATTTTGAAGACAGAGTGAGAAACAGAGAAGTCCTTGATGCTGTGTGAACACTGCTCCTCAAAAGCTAAAACATTAATGTGTTCTAGTATTGTTTTGGTCAAAAGTCTAAAGCACAGCCCTATATGATCTACTATAAAGAAAATGAACTCTATCCAAGACCAGACTGGTGCACCTTTGAAAAGTTTCATAAAAAGTTTTAAAATATCCAAGTTTAAAAGTAAGGTCACTGTTAAATCCTTTGAGTAACTGGATGTAAACAACAAACACCTATTGTCTTGATTAAATCAAGTTTGCAAAATTGGGTGGAAAAAAGGCTGTAACATTCCCTTTTTCCTGATTCTGTCACATATGAGTGTTCCTAATCCATGTTTTTAATTATTTCTCCTTGATATTAATCTGAACTACGACACATTGGTGTACAAGCCAAATTCGAATTCTTGGCTAAGAAATGTTTACCTGCAAAATTTCTGGGGGAAGAGTTGGCAGCAGCAGTCCAAAATGCAGTGAAAAAGGAGCATTTTCCTTGACAGTCTGTAACTGACAGTGTTGTGCTTCTATTCCCTTTCTGGGCAAAATCCAATGAATTAGTCTACAATGTCTTAGGTGATTTCAATTAATATGGCAGAGTTTGCACTTAAAATAGAACAGAAACTTAGTTATAGTCCAATTTCACATGAGATCTGTGACTGCAGCTGGCAGGAGTAAGAAATGTTTTCTATGCTTCTTCTACCCTGTTGGCAGCAGGAATAGTTTCTTTACCTACTTTATTTTCATCTATGTGGCAAATGTTTGCCTGCATTCCTGGGAAATCTTCTTAACTATGGTAGCCCTTTGAGCTGTCTTAAATTAGTGCATTTGTTGTGTAGCTAGTCAGCTTGTAACACAGCACATCAGAGCACTGAATGATTAGAATAGGTCATGAGAGCTTAAGACAGGTGGGGTATCAGTGTTCTGTAGTATGAGCCACTTCTAAGTAAACTTCTGGGGAAATCATTATTATTTGGGTAATAGTTATCAGTTACATCGTTAGATACATTTTGAAGGTAGCAATTTTAGGTTACCTTGCTTTCATCTCATAAAGGAACCTACACACTCAACACAGAGTTTTAGGCAAGGCAATGCCTAAAAGGCAAATAATATGAAATCCTTTAAATGCCTATATACCCTACTTTTCTATTATTTTTATTGCAGTGATAACAAGGTTTTGACGCTTGAAAGAAAAAAAAAAAAGATTATGTACTCTATGTTAAATAATGGCCAAATTTCCCTGCCATGGTCCCACATGAATATCATGTTTGTGATGGCCTTATCATGAAAAGACTGTGTTTCTTTAGCTTGCTTGAGTAAATTCTTAATATTGTTTGTCTTCCCTTTTAATTGGCAAAATATTAATTACTAAATTCAGGGTGAAAAGGCAGTAATTTTTTTCAGCATTAAAAGAACAATTTCCTTGAATTATTTTTAATTATATGATAGTCATTACTGTTTTGCTTAAAAGCTTTCATAGCTGAGATTAATGTGGAAAGGAGTACATTATTACTAAGACTTCACACTCAGTGACTGAAGAGAGCTCATGTAACATCAAGGGCTTTTAACTTCAGTGCTTTTAATACAGTTCATATGCATGTTCATATACTTACTTCCTTTTCAAATTGAATAAATCCTTTCCTTAAATAATCTTCTTTTCAATATATGTCATAGATGACATTGGGAATATGCTTATAATTGTTATTATATTTTTAAATGTTTTTTGAAGGTGAAGGCTTTACATGAAGTTGAACTGCCTACATTATTTAGAAGTCAAGCTTGCAGCAGCTATAGCTTTTTTATATTTGTCATCTATACAATTAGTGAGAGGAATAAGTTGCAAGGACAAGAAGGAAAGGAGAAATTGTAGACACTGGCAAGTCTGATAGCCCAAAAGAGCTGAGGTTGCTGAAGCTCTGTGTTCACAGGTCCAGCCAGCGAGTTTCAGTGCCAGCAGGCAGACACATCACACAGTACATACATGCACATAACAATTCACAAGGACCAACACAGGCAGAAATTAATTTTCCATTTCAAATGATTGCATTTGTATCAGAAGAGTATCTGTGTTTATGTAAATGAGTTAAAATAATAGTAGTTTTTAGCACATGGAAAACCTCTATTCTAGGAATAAATTTGTGTCATATACTCTTCAAATAATTAACAGACTTGATACCTATATACATCTATATACTTGATGCCTAAACATGGGGATATATTCTTCCACAACGTTCACAACTGAAGGAAACATTGCAATTATAACATAAAATAGGGGCTAAAGAAACATCTCTGCTTCCAGAAGATATGGGTGGGAAATAAACTATTATAAAGACTATCAATGGCAAGTAATGTTTCCATATGTAAGGATTTAAAATATATATATTTATGCCAGAATCATTGGGAGGGCATTAACATAGATGTTAAGATTGCAAGAAAACGTTTGGGCTTCATTATCCTGGAAGTGATTAAGCCAAAACAACAGCATTTCACCTTCTACAGCTTAAACCAGATCAAGAAGTACTGATTCATTATGTTCAAAGATGTTTCTAGATAGGCAAAGGTTGCAAATCCCAGTATGACTTGTTTCTGTCATTTACAAATCAAAAGCCTTTTCAAATCTTCCTTGCCTCTGTCATGCTGAAGAGTCTGGCTGTCACTCTTGGACTGGATTACACCGTTGAAAGCAAATCTGTGTCGCTGACCTTACCAGTGAGGCTGAAGATGCCATGGGATGTCATCCCAGAGACTGTATTTAGAAGTTCTCCATGAGACTTGTTGTCACTGACACACCAACTATGAGCTACCATTGTCAGAATTAATGAATGCTGAAATACATTTCAAGAGAAATTTTGTACTGAGGGCTGCAAATAGGGTTAACAGATAAGTAATCCAACTGATGCTATTGCATGTATATAATACATGAAATATTGTTTAGAAAGAAGATGGAATATTTCTGGTTTTTCATTTGGAAAGCTCATTTCCAGCATCTAGTAACTTCAGTGAAGACTGTTCAGCAAATGCCCAGTACTTGTAAAAAGTAGGTCATTAATGTACATAGCTAAATAAGATTCTAGGATTTTCCCCTATTCTCCTAATGTCATAATTATTTTTAAATTCACAGGAGAATTTAATATTTTTTAAAGTTCTGAATCAGAAAAATTGGAACAAGGAGTATACTGCATGCAACTGAATCAGTATTAAAATCTGAAGAAGAATTTCTGGAGAGAACAGAACATTGAGACTTCTATCTGTGGTGCAGCAGAGATAAAGAGATAGCATAAAACTGGGTCTAAATTGTATAAGGTCTTGAAGAAGATGAAGATCTTATATCTAATGCACTATGGAAGGGGGCATCAATGTGATGTGTCACAAAAGAAATGAGGGATGAGAAAGATAATTATAGTGTCCGTGATTTTAATAGATTAAAGAACTAAGATTAGCATCAGACTACAGAAGAAGTTGCGGTAATCATGGCAAAATTTAACCTGACACTCACATAACTAGCAATGGTAGATGGGACTAAATAATTCAGTAAGTTTTCAGCATTTAGATTTTCAACATGAAGCTTTTACTGCAGCTTATCTTTGAGGACATTTATTCACTGCCATTACTTCAATTATGATTCTTGGGGTTATTGGAGAAATGCATTTAAGGATATCAACATATAATTAATTTCATCTGTGGTTATATTGTAATGGAGACATGAGCACCGGTAAAACCAGAATTTGCTAGATGATGCTACAGCAGGCCAAGCTTAAAAATGAGGGTTTTTCCATATGACAAAATGACTGTGTGATTACAGTGCACTTTAATCTACAAGTACCACTTTGATTTCGTTCATATAAACACCATAACTATCAATGAGGATGGCATCTTAAGTTCCTGCTAATAACTTTAGCAGAAAGTTGCCTGACCATTACAATGACCTCCCTATTGTATTCATGCTGTGTTCACTTAAGCTCACGTAAGTTTCTTACAATTTTTTGAAATCGTACTAAAGAAATGCTCAGTACATTTAACGGAATGATATTCCTTTCAGTCAAGAAGTCACTGGCAAATGCAGAGAGTGCACTGTGATACTACGCTGACCTAAGGTGCTAAAGGACCCTGGCAGAAGGGCTGGATCCTGCACATCTGCATGGCTGCTGAACTCCATGCCTCTGTCCAGCCTCTCCTTGCTCTGTGGCTGGAAGAGGCTTGAGTAAAAGATCTGGTTTGTTAAATCCTTTCAGATCAAGGTAAGGCTGCTGTCTAGCAGCAGTTTTAACACAGTTACAAGATGAACATATTAATAGCTAATGCATTTAAAATACAGTCAGTTCTAACAAAATCTATCTTTTTGTTCAGTGTGTCACAGGTACTTCAGATTTCACAACACATATCACAAATACAGTCTTCTCTTTCTAAGTTGCTTTATTAATAAAATAGAGGTTATATTAATCCCTAAAAAGGTTTTCTCTATTTAAAAGCACATGAAGCTGAATGGTTGCTACTTACATTCTGGAAGGTCTGGAATTTATTAGGAGGCAGGTTTGGCAATACTTGCAGTTTGCTTCCTAACGTCCTCACATTTAAAAACTAGCTCTAACAGCTAATAGAATGCAAATAAAAATGTATTCTTATATAATGCTTTCACTACACTTTTCTTTTAGTTAGAACATTTGTTTAGGTAGCACATTTAGAAACTGAGATCAGATGCAATATCAAATGTTTTACTAGCAGCATGATACTAACATGGATGAAAAAGCACACTTTGTACAATTCTAGAAAGTCTTTTTATCATTCAGCTCAAACAGAACTAAAGAAGCTTTATAATTGGTGTCTGTAAAGCCTCTTCACTTGTGAACAAAACTATGACAATCAGGAACCACATCTCTTGCCCCTCTTAACTGCCTAAAGTTATAAATAGACACCTCTGCAGGTGCTGATATAGCAACATCAATCTCCCTTTTTTCACTGTCTGGAGCTTACCCCTTTTCACAGCTCAGCTGGTAAAGTGTTTCTGGCAAATTCTGTCTAATCCACGTTGAGAGCAAAGCCAGTGAAGTTGCCAAACGATACAGAAAAAACACACCGGGCTGTTTATAATAGAGATTAACACAGGATCTGCTACCAACAGGTTAACAAGTGGGCTTAAACTGCGTGTACATAGACCTCAGCTTGCCTTAGAAGTAGTTCTGAGATATCTACTGCTTGGTTGGACATCCTGGGTGGCATAGTTTCCAGCAGAGAGACGACTAGAAACAATAGCTACCAGCACAGCTAGATATGAGAGAGGATATCTGTCCTGAGCCTCAAGCCAGCCTTTTAAATTGCTTGTATTTACCTGGCTGCTCTCGTTTGAAGAGGAAGAGGGATCAATCACAGGCACCACTCTGCTGGAGGTGACTGCCCTCCCAGTTCTGCTGGCCAAAGGGTAACAGTGAGCAGCTGGAGGGCACAACTATAACAAGGGGCTTGCACCTGCATGCCAGCCAGAGAGATTGCTGTCTACAATCTGCTTGACTGATCTAACTCTGCTAGTGTGTAATAGTGTGTAATATAAACCTAGGTTAATTAAAGTTGCTTTCCAAATTGCTCTGCATATAAATCCTTAAATTTCTGTGATTTAATCTCTATTTTTATTTAGCTGTGTTTTCTGGGTAAATGTTCCTTTGTATTAGTTTATATTATTAATATATTATATAGGATATTTTGGTTTTTTTGCAGCACAAAACCTTTAGATAAAATCACAGTATTGTGACTTTTTCCCTGAGCTAAATGCTGCTCCATTACTTCTGGTTCACCTTTTGAACTGAAGTGGGGGTTGATGTTTACAGGGCAGTGGGACTTGTGATTGGATGGAGGAGAAGAACTTTTTGGAATTGCACAAGACAATGAGATGTTCAGAGAAGGATGAAAGGAGAGGAAAGTGCTTGAGGTGTTTTGGGGAGTAGCCCAGGAAATCATTTAGGCTAGAATAACCTGACACTTCCAAGTCCACCACAATGCCATATCCCTCACATAATAACTACATGCCTTTTAAAACACCTTCGGGATGTCAACTCAGCCACTTCCCTAGGAAGTTTGTCCCAATGTTGGATAACCCCTTCAGTGAGGAACTTTTTCTTTATGTCCAAACTAAACCTTCCCTGACACAACTCTAGGCTGTTTCCTCTTGTCCTGTCATGTTTTAACTCGGGAGAAGAGGCTGATCCCCACTTCACTACAACCTTCTTTCAGGCAAGTGTAGAAAGCAATCAGGTGTCCCCTGAGGTTAAATAACCCCAGCTCCATCAGCTGCTCATCACAAGGCTTGTTCTCCAGAGGTGTAGGAAATAGAAGAGGAGGTTATTTGCACAGTGTTCTTGCCTGACCATGCCGTATATGCCATCACCACAGTCTGTCTTGTTTTCTTATGAATTCTAACTACTTTCGTGGGTGAAGGTCTCTTTTCACATGCATATGTATGTGTATGGGAAGTCTAAGAGCCAGTGACTGGAGTGCCAGAGTCTGTGTGTCTGGGTCACCAGCAAGAACGATTGTTTGCACACAATGATGAGTGTTTGTACACGAGTTAGTGTATGATCACAAACGAGCACCAAGTCAGCCTCACTGGTGAGTTGGTGGGACCAGATACATGAGTGGGCTCTGGAGACTGACTGTGTGACCTCCATGTGTCTGTGAATATCTCAGTGAAAGGTAACGGGGAGAGGGAGGCTCCAGGACTGGTATGTCTAATACCTCTTTATTTGAAGGGATACATACACATATGTGCATGAGTCCAGGTCTGAAGACCTGCAGCTAGAGTGGGGCTACGGTCTTCAAGGTGGCATGGCCAGATGCTACCAAGTGGGAATCCTGGCATCCAGGGGCAGCACTGGATGAGCGAACATTATAAATTTGTAACTGTTCCCACTGTTGGATTTTTATCCTGGTCAGCCAGAGAAGTGAATAGGATGAGGCTGCTTGTGGTGTTTGTGCTTGTGCAAGTGCTGCATGTGCCTGCATGTGTTGATCAGTGTGGCTGGCTCTGTACACAAGGTAGTATGTACTGTATAGTATGTTTATGTGTATGCCTACTGAGAATAAGTGCTACTGGTTGTATCCAGTGACAGCCTTGATATCTTGAAACTCTCTATCAATATATGTAAAAAAAGGCATATAAAGTTCTTGAGCTTTAAGTATGCTAAAAACGACTTTTCTACACAAGTTGTACGCATGCTACATTGAATGTATGTGTTAATTTTTGAAGAGAATATGTAAATTCTTTTTTTTGCATAAAATGATTTTATTCTGCATTTTTTATAAAATATTTCTTACCCAGAGTGCTCTTAAGTACATGGTTAAGCTACATAAGTTCTTAAAGTGATATATATCACTATTCCAAAGGCATAGGTCCAGACATGAGAAATTTTACTGGTAGTAATAAGGCCCTCACAGCAAATGTCATGAAGATGGATAATGGAGAAAGGACTGACAGCCAAGAAGGGGATTGTATCACCTGAAGTACTGCCTCTCTTACTGCCACTAGAAGACTACCGTGATATTAAGTAGCAACAGCCCCTGGAAGAACACCTGTCTTCAGAATTTTCATCGCTACAAATGACAATGCCACAGGAAATTAAGGTACACTGGAAATCATGCAAGGAATTGAAGTAGTTTTACTGGATTCTAGATCCAAGTCCCTTTGTCCAGTAACCAATTAAGATGAAATCTAATTAGATGTTCTGCATACACGTGAGAGAATATAGTAACATTTCTATGAACATGAATTATCAAATTATAAATATAAATTTAATAAAGACTGTAATTTCCCCTTGAATAGGTGGAAGAATATATTTAATTCAATGGGCATTGCAATTCTTCTATCACAAAGTAATCAAAGAGCAGGCTGAGTATTCTTAATTGTGAGCAATAATTATTTTAAGGTCAATTTTAATGTTAAAATATTTTAACCTTGCTTAGAAATAAGTATGTAACTATGAGTTTGTTATATTTTGAGTTTTTTTATGTTGCTTGTTTAAGAACCAGCTTTTTACAGAAGACAAAACCTTGAAATATTCAAATGTGATTAAATTTATTTAATATATCATAGTCCCACCTGCATGTAATTTCTGCTGTGCAGCTACCACACACAAAATTTAAAAAAAAGTAACATGATTACAATCAGATTAGTGAGTCTACACAAGTAAATGAGATTGTAAATTTATATGAGTGAAAACTGCACTTCTTAGCGAGAACACTTTGCATATCATAAGATTAAAATGAATTTTCAGCACTCTTATAATGACTGGCAAATCCAACCCACTTAATAGCACTTTATGAGTTCAGAAAACCTTCTGCCTTCTGGGACACAGACTACTATTTCCTGCTGGAACCTTCAATGTGATATTTAGTTTAAAATGGAATCATTCATGTAGATTGATCACTGATGAAATTGGAAGAAGCTGGGGTTTAGGGTACAGAGAATTTTTGTTTTCATTGTGTCTGGGCACCAGGTTAAACAGAAGTATCATCGTAGTACTGAGGAAAGTACCACATATATAGTAAAATAAAATTATACATATCCAAAACAGTATGCAACTGCCTGGGGGTGCAGTAAAATAATGGATAGCAAAGTGTGTGTATATGTGTGTATATATATATATATGTATATGTAGATACAACATTATCCTTCTCCATTAAAAACTCCATAAACCAAAGGAGTGCATTGAGTTTGCAGTCCTTGATAGGAGACTGCTTTATATCTCAGAGAACTTGCTTTTCAAGTATGGACTTCTGATTTGCTTCAGTATTAATTCCAGAACTTTCATGAATCTGTACATGTAACAGTTTTAGATATCACAGTTGGGTTTAGTTTATGTGCTGCATAAAACAAGTCTAGTTGTACTCCAGTGACACAGAACTTTGACACCACCAACAAAAATACATAACTAGACAGAGCCTGAAACTCTGAAAATACTGGCAAAAAAATTCAGGGGATTTCAAACTGCAGTCAAGCTGAATTGTATTCTAAGTTCTGATAACGAGTAACAAAAAGGGAATCATATTTAAGTTTGATATTTAACACCCATTCTTTCAAGCTCAGTGAAATCTCCTGAAATTTGACTTGATAATGCTTATTGCAGGCTAAGTTGCTTTCAATAAGCTTTATTATTATTGCAAATAAAATGTGTTTAAAATAATGTCATTTAAACAATGGATTCTTCATTGCTCAAAATCTTAATATCAATATTCTCTTTTTTGGAATGACATGCTTTAGGTCATCAAATATTGCAGGTTTAACAGAGAAATTATAATGCAAGGAATTTCTCCTGAATATCTTCATGATATCATCCTACTTTAGGTTGTAAATTCTAAAAAACGCATTCAATTTACTTGGGATGATCAAATTATCAAATCTCCAGAATGTTTTGGTATGCCTAACATAAGTATACTCTTTTTCTTTTTTTTTTAAGTACTTATCTGATGAGGACACCATATATTTGCTAAATTTTATGATACTTTTACAAATTCCACATAGCATGAGCAATTAAAAGTTATTAAACCCATATGTGGACTAGAAGTGACCATCATAATGAGATTTATGGATTATTCTATATGATTTTGTCTTAATGCAAAGAAATAATTATTTTTAGGCTTAAAGGACTATCATATTATTAGCAGCATTTTGTTATTACTTTCCTATTATATTCTTTTCTTTCAAAACTTTTATTAAAAAATGTGGACAAGCAATAACATAAAGCTGTTTCAAAAACAATTTTATTATTATGTAAGGAAAGTATAGACAGTAACTTTGCCTTTTATATATTCCCATACAACTAGCCAATAGGAGAAAAATGAATCAAAACATGTTTTGTTACATTTAGAAATCACATTGTAAGGATTCCTGTGTCGTTTAGGTTACTGATCAGAACAGAATTTGAATATTTTATAAGAAACATCAATTTATGAAAGTGGCATAAGAGTGTGCCTAAAAAGAAGATAGTCCTTGCCAAAATCAAAAAAGACAGATTGCAAAATCTGATAGATATTAAACTTAAAGGTATATATCTTCAAAGATTTTTTTTTGGTAAATGTTATAGAGCTAGGACTGTTTAGATGGGTATATACTTTTGTTTATTTAGATTTTTATAGGTAAAATCTTAGCTACTCAAGTATTTCATTGGTTTTTTGGCAGAAAATATAAAGAAACATATCAATATCTCTAAAATCAATAACATCCCAAAATATCTTAGGAATGAAGCTTTCTAAAGGGTTCTTCTAACAGGGAAAAAATGTTTACATGTCATATCTAGTTTAGCAACAATAACTCTCAAATGCTTTACCAGCAGGTTTTTACAATTGGAAATGTATATCAGGACACTCGGAGTAATTTATTTAACTATGTTCCAAGGTCAGAATCTTCATACCATTTTATTCCATTTCACAAAGGCAAGAGAAGAGCAATTTGAATAAATACATCAAATACAATATAAAACCATTTATCTTCTATACTAATAGAAAGCTTGGGATAGTGTTATTACTTCAGGATCATATAAGCATGATTTGCTTGCAGCAATTATTTTATATTTAATTTTGCAATTAGTAGAACCACAAAAATCAGTCTAGCTAGGTTAAGAATCACTTAATTTTTGCTTCTGATATATGTGAAGACTGACAAGGTTTTGCTTGTCACCAACAGAGGAATGTTACACAAATAATCTTTCTTGTGAATCAGTGGTGCTTTTTGATAAGAGATCAAAAAATGTTTAAAATAAAATCAGAAATTGGGAAAATAGTTTTAAAAAGTCTGATAACTTTTCAGATGAAATATCTGAATCTTCAGATGTGAAAATCATGAGGAAAAAGCTAAAAAATGTTACAGGTTTGTCTGATAAAGGAAAAACAAAGGGACAGATGATAGGTATGCTGAGAAGTTACTATAATTTCAAAAGCTTACATGTATTATTTTCTTAAAGGAGATCTCTACTACCTTTCTATACTGTGTGTGTCAATGACAAAGTCCTCTTTTAATTTTCAGTCTCATAGCATTTTATTCAGAATTTCTTAGCTGCTAGGGCATAGCAATTAAAGGCAAACCTTTCAGATATCCTGTCACGTCCAATAATTCTGCATCATAACTTATAGAGTTTAAGGATTTATAAATGATTTCAGACCATATTATTAGAAAATTGGTGATACTATAAAAATCACTCAAATTATATTCACTGGGATATGGGTCAAGGTTAAATAAGAGAATGTCACTTGTACAGGTGTGACAACTTATAGCAGTTACAATAGGGAAAACCCCTAGGCAAGTAGAACTGAAATTGAACACAGACACCTACCTGAGAAAAAAACCATTGAAGTTACTGAAGGGCTGCAATATGATGTACAAATACTGGAACACAGGACGTCAAGCAGGGTTCATTGCTTGATGATAAATTGCCTGGAGCATCTCAGAAAGAAAGGAAAGGAAGTAAAATTTAAACTAAGTTTTCCAGAGTTTCTAGAAAAGAACAGTAAGATACTTTAAAATATTAAAGATTTGGTGACTTTAAGGGATAGGAAATACGGCACTAAGTGTAATCTGAGTTTCAGAAGTTGCAGAAAACATTGGAAGATAACAGTGCTGTGGAAACAGAAGTAAGAATAGATAGCTTCAGAGGCTTGGTGAAGTTCTTCAGTTTAGCAGCAAACATCTTAGTTCTTTCCCTATCCATGTTTTCTCACACACTCAGACCTGAGTTTTGATTGACAGCTATCTCTACATATTGAACATGTGGAATCACATTAGGCTATTCTGGTTTGAGAATCTGATTCTAGATAGTTTCCTTTTAAGAATAAAACCTTGGGTCTATTCAAAACCAGAATTAGCATGAAAAGATATCTATATCTTTCCTGTGACTCACTGAATAAAGAGCAGTATGATAGATGAGAGAAGTACGAGTCATTAAAAAAGGAGTTCCCTCACATCCAAAAAGTAAAACCCAGATCACAAAAAATAATTTTGACAACACTAATGAAGGACTAGACTAAAATCTCTGAGACTAGCAGATGGCAAAATTCCTGGCCTCTCTGAAAGTAAGCCTCTACTACTGATGGGTCCATAAAAGAGCCATTGGGTGACCATGGTTTAACACAGTAGGATTCCCACTGGATTTCACCATCCTGAAGGAGATATTTCTTATGTTTGTACCCAGCAATCACCACATTTTTTTAGATATAACAACCTTATTCAGAGAATTTATATGGAAAATATAAACCATAGGGTCTCCTGTGCTACTAAACCCAATTCTGTAATAATTGTACTAAATATTTTTTTGTTTTTTCTCCTTTTTTTTTTTTTTAATTTGGTTTCATTTCCAGCCTATTCCTTTTATTTCTAGAGAATGCTGTCTTCACAGACCCTTGTGATTCTTTAGTTTGCCTCTTTAAAGCTCAGATGCAGTACAGACTCTGGTTTTGATAAATCTTCTGAAGAAGTTTTGTCTGCTTACAGATCACTTCTCCCCTTGTTCTGTCTGGAGTATGATTCATCAGAAAAAAAAGATTTAAAGAATAAATTTATTGTGTGAATGGTATTCTTGATCTGTTTATTGAAGCAATTTTTAGCTCCACTTTTATTTGGTCTTGGCCTTGTACTTCTGCTCTCTCAATATCCTCATTCTTTATGTGCTTAAATAATTAAATCTTGTATTATACTGTCTTGCAGAAGTTAGATTTCTGTTTCTAAGGAAAAATAATGTGTTCATTGTTAATTGAACAATTCAGTTCAATTAATACAGTTGATTTGATAATTAAGATAATAAAATCTGTTATCCAGCCAGCACTTAAAATTAGTCAGTTTTTAACTCCATTTTGGTTGCAGTTCAGAGGGCCCTTCCCTATATCTCTGCAACTAACAATAACAAAGTTCTTACAGCCAGTCAGAACTCAGACATTTCTCCTCATGACTTCTTTGTGGGTCTCACTCTTTACCTCATGCAATCTCTTGCAGCATGCTTACTTAACATGCCTGAGAAACACCTGAGAAATGCAGGTATAGCAATTGTTTTCTCCATATACTTTTGTATCTGCTGTGCTTTTCTCACCAAAGAAAACACACAGCCAGAATGAATTTCTCCACCAGTCATGTTAAAACGTGCTATTCTTAGAAAAGAAATTTTAAAATTTTGTGTTAGAGAAGGAACCAGTGGTCCAGTAGCACATGAAAACAAACAAATTCAACATTTCGGCTCGATATAAGTACAAACATTCTATATTGCCCAAATAAGAACATTATCTCCTTTTTATTTAAGCTATGGATTGTAATAGGAAAGATCAGAACCAGAACTAATCATGTAGCCTGACTCTGACAGTAGACTGGAATTTGCTAATTGATACTTTAAGAAGTGTATAAAACAAAGGCAATCTTGTATGATGCTTCCTAGATAGCTTCTTAGCCTCTAGGAACTGAAGCTCATGGATCTAGTACTGGAGACAATAACATGGTAGGTAGTTTACATTAGATTTTATACCACTTGTACTCTGAGAATTGCTATGAATTGTAACCCATATATGATATAAAATTAAATTAAATCAAATCAGTTCACCTTGGGAATGCAAGATCTAAATGTCTTGTTACTTAGTGGGATAATTTTGGATACAGATCTAGTGCTCCTTACCTGAATTACTTCCTTACCTGAAGATTACCTGAATTATTTAAATCTATATATTAGTCAGAGTATTGACTTCCATTCTATGGAAAAACTCGTATAATTTGGGATTTGAGGACATATATCCTTTATGATTTTTGCTTTAGGATACAGTTACAGTCTCTGATATGAGCCAATAAGTGTTTCTAACTTTGACTGTTAACCTCAGCTGTTGCCCATCTATTCACAGTCAATATTAAACTTATCTGCATTCAAAAGGTGTCCTTGTACTTTTCTTCCTCTTTCCTCATCTGAAGGCTGTCTTGGAGCAGCAACACTTTACTGCTTTCGTTTTGATTGGTTTTCTTTTTTAGTAAATTTTCCCATTATCTCAATGTATTTTAAGACAATTGTTACAATATTTACTCTTACAATATTTATTCTCACTTCCTATATAAACTATATAAATTACCTTTAAACTACCTTCCTATATAAACTACCCCCTGGAATGAGGTAATTGTTTATAGTTTTTACTCATATCTTGTGGTTGAATCAAAACACACTTTCAGGTTTTTTCCAATGATTTGATCAAAATTTGTATGACCATTAATTTCTGATTGCTGTCTTTCAGATCAATTATACAAAGTACTTATCGCTGTCTCCAAGGAGATATATCTGATTTTTCAGAAAATGAAAAATTCAGTGTATACCCTACATTTGCATTAGTTCTAATTTCAAATAGTTTAAATAAGGTTTGCTCTACTTGTATTTTTGGACCTATATTCAGTCCTTTCACAGGGTACACTGTATAATGTAAGACAGATGGATTTTTTTTTGTGCATTCTTACATAGAAAAGAATGGAGGAGGTGGACTTTCTATTCCTTAGACAATAATTTGTTTCTCAATTTAGTATTAATTTGGGTGTCCTTGCTTGCAAAGAAACATTAATTGCAAATGAATCACCTCTAAATTACTCCTCTGAATTCAGAGATTAGTCTTCGGCCTATTCTGCATGAATAAAAACATTAAAATTTAGCTCTCGGATTCTATCTCTGCTTTAGATTTACTAGAGAAGGTTTTTTTCAATCAAATCAAGCCTTTAAAATGCAACAAGCAGTATTGGACAGAACATGACCTCTTATCCTAGCTTATTTTCTCTTATCCAGATGTTACATAAGAAAAGAAATAAACCTCATCAAGTCTGCATTATGTATACAATTTTCTTCCTTGCTGTCAGGACAGTGGTAGCATTAAGGATAGAGTTGTCCAACCAGAATTGTGACTTAATAATCCCCTTTCAAGCGTAATGAGCTAAAAGGACATTATCAATTCCAGAATTCATACTTGGTTTGGTTTTTTTTATGTTCATGAAATAAGAAATGAACAAAGTCTAGTAAAGCAGTAGATGTGAGCAAAACAGATTTTCTTATCAAAATCCTGATTGTCCTATAGGACATTCTAAAAAGAATGACAAAATATGAGGTTTGCTATATACCAGAAATTATGTCATTGCCACAAATCCTGAGACCATAACTGTTCTAAATTTCTTTATGAGCCCTGATGTCAATAATTTTTTCCTTGGATCTCAGCTACCACAGTCCAAGTAATTACAGAGAAGTCTATGTAAGTGTGCATGTGAATGAAACTTGTCTTAGAGTTTCAACTGCCAAGGCAGCATCTTCTTATGCATTTTTATTTTATAGTTTTTTGAGCATACACTTATGAAAAGGACAGAATCCCTTTGTGCATGCACAATTTATATATAGCTTTGATCTTTCAGCTAGACTGGTCAAAACTTGTCAGTGAATATTCAAAGGAAGCATTGTAATATATAAAATAACCCCAGAGGAAGGGCATAAATGCTGTTTAAGATATTGCATTGTTGGAACAGAACCAATAATGCAATTCTTATTCGGTTACATTTTCAGATGACTCATCAGATCTTCTACTGATCCATACTTTGAGTCTCGAGGAGTATGATCTTTAAATCTTCTGAACACAAGAAAATAAATAATTTTTAAAAACACAATAATATTGAGGAATCCACCATTTGGATCTCTTTCTAATGTGATGCAGTAGCTTGTACCAATGATAAATCTGACTAAACACTGTAATCCTATTTCTTATTTTGCCATGAAAAATGAAATGGAAACAGAAAACTTGTGCTGTTCTGTAACAGTGATAAGGAAAATGACCCTTAAAACTAATTCAAATAAATGTTTGAGAAATGAAAGCTTAGCTGTAAAAAGAATTAATTTTTTTAAAAAAGATACTATATAACTTATTTTTTTGCAAAGCATGTGCTTTTTGCTTGTGGTTTTACTTTCCTTCCAAGGGCTGTTCCATGGTAATGATTTCTACATTTTTTGTGTGCTTCTCCATTGTCTTTCAACTCAGAGCTGCCCATTAAATACTAACTTATCAGACACTAATCTAAAGAGACCTGTCTTTTGTCAAAGCCATTGTCAGCAATATTGTCAGTTCTGTGTCAAGAAATTTACCCATTAATGATGTAAGTGATAAAATTGGTCTTTGCTTATTGCTTTTTTCTTTTTTCTTTTATTTATTTATTTATTTTAAGGCAACCAATAGTATAAACAAACAGTTACAAAACATGAGACTTGACATGGGTAGAAGTCAGTCTAATCTATTAGTGTTATACATTTTACAATAAAATGAAACAAAAGGAAATGGGCTTCGTTAGTATAAAAAGAAACAAAACCACAAAAACCACAATAGTGAAGAACACTAATGGCCTCCACGGAAACAGTGTGGATATTATCTTTTTAATTGCTTCTGTTTCCACCTTAACATCAACAATGTACAATGTGAAAAGTAATTTGAGCCTGAGAATGCATGATGGCAAAGGCCAAGATGGAAAATATCCCTAGGGAAATTTCCATTATTTTTGACATATTAAATGGTTTCTGCCTTTATTCTTGAGTAGCAGAATAAAAGGAAAGGCTTGCCTGCTGAATTCAACTGCTGATTCTTCTCTACAAAATGATTTTTTTTGTTTTTTCTATTTTAAGCTACTAAGTTCGGGGGTGGGAAGGAAACCCTAGTTCAACAGTGCAGATGTTACAGTGAACTTCCTTTCAGTACTATGCCTATTTTGATTGGCAAAATGAGTTTAATTCATCTGTTCAGTTAGGAATTAGTTGGAACAGTAGTTAAAGCCATAATAGAAGCAATAGGAAGTAGTAAGGACATTGGCTTTTTTTTGTTTATAACATCTGCCTCCACTGACTCCCTCCATAAAGCTACAACTTCAACCATAATACTGATGAATTCATAGAATGATTTGGGTTTGAAGGGACCTTTATGGATCATTTGGTTTCAACGTCCTTGTCATTGACAGGGATACCTTCCACTACACAACTTGCTCAAAGCCTCATCCAATCCAAATTTCAACACTTCCAGGGATGGGACATCTACAATTCCTCTGGGCAGCAAGCTCCAGTGCCTCCCCACACTCTAAGTAAAGAATTTCTTCCTTATATGTAGTCTAAATCTGTCATCTTTCAATTTAAATCCTTTCCTCCTCCTCCTATCAGCTTTCTTGTAAGCTCTCTTAAGGTACTGGAAGGCTGCTCTAAGGTCTCTCTGGAGACCTCTCCATGCTGAACAACCCCAGCTCATTCAGACTACCCTCATAGGAGAGATTCTTCTGTCCCTTGAGCTCTTCATGGCCCTCATCTGGTCTCCCTCCGGCAGGCCATGTCCTTGTTGGGCTGGGAGTTCCACAAAATGATGCAGTACTCCAGGTGGGATCTCATGAAAGCAGAGTAGAGGGGAAGAATCAGCTTCCATGACCTGCTTGTCACACTTCTTTAGATGCATCAAAGGATATATTTGGCTTTCTAGGCTGTGTGTCCACATTGCCAGCTCATGTCTAATTTTTTCCCTGCTTCTATCCTCATGGTCTTCCTCCACAGGGCTTCTCTCAGTTCATTCATCCCTCACTCTGTGATGCTGCTGGGGATTGCCATGAACCAATTTGGAGGACCTTGCTTTGTTGGAGGACTTAGCTTTGTTGTATTTAATGGGGTTCACAGTGTTCTACTTCTCCACTCTGTCAAGATCCCTCTGGATGACATACATGCCCTCTAGCATATCAGCAAGCATCCCTCAGCTTGGTGTCATTCGGAAATTTGCTGAGGCTGCACTCAATCTCACTATGTCATTAATAAAGATACTAACCAGCACCAGTCCAAATCATACCTCAAATGGACAACATTTGTTACTGATCTCCATTTGGGAATTGAGATCTTAACCAAAACTTCTTGGATGCAGTCATTGAGACTACTTCTTACCCATCAAAGAAACCCACCCATCAAACTCACATCTCTCCACTTTAAAGACAGGGATGCTGTATCAATCCTTGCAGAAGCCAAGATAGATGATATCAGCTGCTATTCACTTATCTACCAAAGCAATCACTCCATGTAGAAGGCCACTAGATTAGTCAGGCATGATTTGCCCTTTTTGAAACTGCATTAGTTATCTTTAATCACCTCCTTGTCATCCACTTGTCCTGGCACAGCCCCCAGTGCTAATTAACTGCAAATTCAGATAAATTCTCCTTTTTCTATTCTCTGCAACAATTCATGGTAGAAGTATATTACAACAAAATAAAATTTCTACATCATCGATTGATATATATATATATATATATATAGATACGATTTTTCTCAGTATCATATCTTTACAAATGCATTATTCACCTATACTTGAAAAAGGTGGGAATCTGCTGTTACTCCAGTTTTTCAGTTGAGAATTCATAGCTTATGATATATTCTAACAAAGATTACTTCATCTTTCCAGTGCATTTATTTGTTTCTTATACTGATCAATGTCTTTCAGCACATAAAAAATAAAGAACCTCATAAATATCACATTAGATTGAGAATTCCTAATTTACTCATCTGCTCCAAGTGTCACCTGTGAATCATATGGTCACAAAAGAAGGATGATTTATGCATATGGACAAAAGTAAACCAAACCAGTAACAACATTTTTCTTCAAACACAGTGATTCTAAAATAATTGTTTCAAAAAGAAAAAATATGTTTACACACAGATTTTTAGCAGACAGATTTAGATGGAACCCAGGACTAAAGCAGGCTACAATTCAGAAGTGACTGCCTTCCCATCACAATGAAAACCTGGAAAACAAAATATATGCTATTTCTACTCAGACAACTGCAAAAGCTTTTAGTGAAATTATTGGAGGTTGATTGAAGAGAAGAATTGGTAAGGCCACATATTTCTAGAGTAAAAAAGATATTGTCTGTGTTTGACACTACTAGTTTACGTTGTCAATTAGTATTGCTTTCAGTACTCATTATTGAAAAATAGTGGTGGAACTGCTATTAAGTGAACCTTTAGTTAGTAGTGTCTTATCCATTTCTATTCATTGGTCTTATAGTTCTATTGCATGGACTATAGTATGCATTAACCAAGTTTTTGTCTTTGGGAAATATTTTCTTTCTTGTAGAAACAGATTGTTAATATTAAAATTGCTCCATAATTTAGTTCTTAATCTGAAGCAAGCCCTACATTTCCCAAATTTGACTGAGGTAAATTACAATATCTATATAGACACACTGCACTTAGATAGTTAAGAAAGGCTGTTAGATTAAGTTTCAGAAATGTGGCCAGCAATTTTGCCCCTGCTCTACAACTTTGAAGTTTCATGTTTATTTCTTGGCTTTCTCACAGTTTTGCAAAGCTTTGGACAAGTCCTTAATAATGCTTAATAGTGGCATTTACTTTATTTTCTATACAACCTTCCTATTTGGGAAAAAAAAATCTAGTAGAAACAATATAACAAACATTTACGTCTTTGAAAGTACTATGATGAAAGTTCATGCAAACCATGCCTATAGATACTTTTTCGAAATACCTTCTGAAAAGAGGAATGTATAGTATAGATGAAAATAATGAAATTGTCTGTTACAGCTATTACAGATGATTAAAAACATATTTAAATATCCCCCAGGAGTAGGATTTATGTGCAAGTTAGTACACCTTACAGAGTGAACAAAGGCTGTTAACATTTCTTAGCTGCCCAGTAACATTTGGACAACATTTGAGCACTTTCTACAGGCAAAGCAGCTGGATTTTATATATATTGAAAAAGCATAAACAAAGCATTTTCAGAAAGGCAGAAATTTTGTAGAAAAACATCTTACATAGAACTAATATTTTCTATTAGTTAATAATTGACAATAGCAAATAATATTTCAGTTATTAATACATATACTAAGCCCTAAAATTATATAGACCTTGTTACATGCTTCAATGCTTATATTCTTTATTTCTCACCCCTTCAAATCTTATGTGCTAAGTCACTTTTATTCCCATAAAACCTATACATTCTGTGTGTGTGTATATATGGTTCCACTAGAATACTTCATAAAGTATGAGGCAAGCTGAAATTCTTTCTTGAAGATCCTCTTAACTCTTATTTCAGTTGTTTAATTGTAACTGTGCGTAGCTGTTGTTTATAATGTACCCTGTGGTGCAGAAAGCATTACCAGCTATAGTCCCTGAAGAGATATTAAAAAAAATGTATAAAAAATTATAAGCAAGTCATGAATGCCTGCTGAAGTTATTGTTGTTCAGATTTCAGACATGCTTTTATATAAGACTAGAAAAAAATAGTCGATAATAAACATACGATCCTTTTAGAACATGGCTGCAGTGGAAATGGTATAACTATGCTTAGAAACAGGGCAGAAAAGGGCAGAATTTCTGGTGCTCATAATGACCTGCTTTTGCTGAAAAAAAAAAAAAAGAAAAAAAAAGAAAAGAAAAGAGAAAAGCAACAAATAATAGTTTCCTGTGCTTGATGTTTCCTCAGAGAATTCCTTACACTAACGTATGTGCTCAGTGCTATCAGTGCTTATGCCAGCTACCAGCTTTGGGTTACAACAAAAATCTGATTTTTTTCAAAAAAAATGAAATGAAAACACAAACACATACTAAGTTTCTCAAGTTAGTTGAAATGACTGTGAGATTGATTGAGACAGCAAATTTGTCTGAGTTGATGGGATTGAATTCAGTTTGTTATGTAACAGTCCATATTTAAAGAATTTTTTTATGCTTTTCAGAAATGATTCTTTATTGTTGCTTTGTTTTGAATCCTCCTTTAAAGATTAAGATGTTTCCCTCTTTGTCATGAGGTATCCTAAGTATTGCCTATTCTTCTGGCACATTTTCACCAAAGTGTTAGCCCTGGCATGCAATATCAGTAAAGTTCCTCTACTCCACACACAGAGCTCTTAGGTCTAATTTGAGCAATAGTTTGCCACTTAGAAAGCTACAATAGAGTTAGTCTTGTCCAGCAGCCAGTTACCCACTCAGCAATTCTCCCACTCACGCTCCTCTTCAGGATGGAGGGTAAAAATAGGATGAGAAAGCTAATGGGTTTAGATAAAGTGAGATTAATTACCCATTACTGTCATGGGCAAAACAGACTTGAGAAGGGAAAACATAATTATATTTATTGCCAAAGCATATTCAGGTACTGAGGAACAAAACATTAAAAAAAAGAAAAAAGAAAAAAAGAAAAAGAAAAAAGAAAAAAGAAAAAAGAAAAAATAATCAAAATTTTACTTCTCCCACACGTCTGTTGCCTGGGTTCAGCTATTTTCCTTCTCAACATGATACTGCTGACTACTCTCCCTACCTCTGGCAGCATGGGGGAATGGAGTTCTGAAGGCAATGGTCAGTATGTAACTGTTCCTCTCTGTTGGTCCTTTCTCATAATTTTCCCCTGGTTCGGCATGTGGTCCCTCCCATGGGATACAATTTCTCAGGAAAAGTCTGCTTCTGTGTGGACTTTCGAGAAGCTGAAGATCCTTCAGGAAATACCTGCCTGCTCCACCATGGAGTCCTTCACGGCCTGTGGCATGGATACCTGCTCCTCTCTCTGGACTATGCTTACTCTGGCACCTGCAGTACCTTCTCCACCTCCTTCTCTGATCTTTGTGCTCACCATTCCACACCAAATTCTTTACCCTCCTCTGCCTGAGTGAGGCTTTTTCTCTTTCTTAAATACATCCACAGAAATGCCACCAGGTTGACATGTCTGCTGTGCTGGGTCTGTCATAGAACTCACTGGAAATGGCTGGAATTGTCTGTGTCTGGCAGAGGGCAGACCCAAAAGGCCTTCTCTGAGGCCCAACACCACCAGTATCTTGGCTGCCCAGTACAAAAACTCCTCTCACAGTTTGGTTGACTGCAGGTTTCTTTTTATCTTTAACTACAAAAAAAAAAAAGTGATGTTTTCACTGAAGTACAAAACAGATTTGGTTTTGACACTTGGGTTTTATTATTTTAATCCCAAGGGACTTGCACTGTGGTGATGCGGCATTTTGTCACGTGCCTAGAACAGAATATTTCTCCAGCAAGTTTCTGAGAAGCAGTTAACTAATTTCATAGAATTACAGAACAAACTGAGTTGGACGGGACTCATCGTGATCATTGAATTAAACTCTTTGCCCTGTTCACGATACCTCAAGAATCACACTACATGCCTGGGTGTATTGTCCAAACACTTCTTGAACTCATACAGGCTTGGTAACATGACCAATTCTCCTGTTCTATCCTGTTCCAGTGCTCCTTGGCTCTTGTCACTGACCATCACAGAAAGAGATCAGCATCTGCCTCTCTTCTCCTCATGAGAAAGTTGTAGACTGCAATGAGATCTCCCCTAAGTCTCCTCCAGCTGAAAAAACCAAGAGATTTCATCTGCTCCTCACAAGGCTTTGATTTGATATCAAATACTGGGACTGGGTCACAGTTTCAAGCTTGTCTTGTTCATTCTTGCTGCAGGCATTAGTGTGGAAATATTTCAGGAGTAGTACTTGTAGCCAGCTTCTGCTGATGCAGGTTGAGGGATTCCATTAGTGCTCCTTTTCTCAAGTTTAGACACATCACTCCATTCTTCATCACCTGCAAGCCTGGTATTTTCTTTTCCCCTCTTCCAAGTTAGTTTAAAGCTCTATCAACAATCACCCTGTGCTAGAAATCTTCTCCTCTAGAGAGGGTCTTCTTCCCCTCTAGATGTCATCAAGTGTCAGTAGACTAGGCATTGAATAGATTATCCCGTGGTCAAAAATCCCAGACTTTTTCTGCTTACACCTGTCTCAGAGATGCACACTGACCTGAAGGATCTGCCCATTCCAATCAGTATTATTCCTTGGTACTGGAAGGACTGAGAAAACCACTAGCTGATCTCCCCATTCTGCAATGAAACTTCCCAAGGCCCTGAAGTATCTTTTGATTGCACTTGGACTTCTCTTTGCTATTCTGTCACTGCCAGCTTGATCAAACAGTAACAGCTAGTAATCAGGGAGCCTTACAAGACTGGAGAGTTTTCCAGTATTGGCCCTTTCCCAAGCCCCTGGGAGAGAGCAGGATTTCCTGTGAGTTGAGTCCAGTCTGCACATCTCTGCTCTCCTTAGCAGGGAATCTCCTATTACAACTACCTTTCTTTCTTTTGATCTTAACAGAGGTGGTTGTGATGCAGGATACAGATGGTGCTACTTTTGAAGATCCTTCTTTCCCAGTAGGACATTTGCTTTATTTCTATAACACAAAACACTGTCATGAGGCACCAGTGCATACCAGGCACTCATGAGAATTTCAGGTTTACAAAGAGGCTTACATTTGAAGGTCAATTTAACTGTTCAACGGAAATGTAGGTTATGAGGGGATATAAGCTTCTTCCAGCTTTGTAAGCAAAAATTAATTTAAATCAAAGTAATCTCATTGAGTAAAATAGACTTTATCAAGGCAAATTTCAGCATCCAATTTTCCTGTGCTCAAATTTAAAAAGGGAAAATAGTGATGTTCTTTACTGCCTGCCGTTGGGAAAACTTACAATGTAAAATGCTTTTCTACTGATACAGAATCAGATGTTTCTGTAGCCTGGAATTTAGAGTGCGTAGGTGAAAGGCAAGTCCTGGATTCTCACATTAGAAATTATAAATTTGTTCAGAGCACCTGTACAGGCTCAAACTCTACACGTGAGTTAGGAAAATGGTCAGGTTTTTTCTGTGAATGGTACTAGTATATTGTTTTTTTGGCATTGATCTGCTTTGCATTTTTGAGACTTGAGATATTCTGTGTGCTCCCAATGGTTGCAATGTCATTGTTCATGGCAGTATTTTTAGATTCTTTGGGAATTTAGGCTTCTCTATGGATTTTTTATTTCTTTGCAGGTCTAATTTTGACTTTAGATCTTAGTGTCTTTTATCTCAATTAAATATTTCATGTTTATTTTCCATGTCAAAAACCTTATCATATAGTCATTCAAAAGAAAAGATTAAAGATTTCATAGTAGTTCCTGCAAACGTATAATAGCCAGACTTTATAATAAAACTCTTGGACAGTGCCTTATCTTAATAGCTCCTCTCATAATAAGTTACATTTATTCATGCAGAAGTAAGTTATTTTTGTTTATTTGGTAAGTCAGTACTGCAAGAATTATATCTCCTTACTATTGATATTTAGTACTTTTCCGGCAAGCTAATCAAGACCTAACTAAGTCTGATGGATGTCTTCACTACATGTGAGTACTATTACTGAGGTGAATAAGAACTCTGAGGGAAAAAAAAACAATCTCTGAATACTCAGAATAGCTTTTCAAATTTGGTGTAAAATCTGGGGCAATAAGAGGTTCAAATTGGTCAGTCTTCTGTAAGTGGAACTTATATTACCACAAGATTAAGAAATGTGCCTGAGGGGATGACTGGTTGAACCTAAACAGAGCAAGTCCCAAAAGGAGCAGCTAATGCAGATGTCTCATCAGAGCCATCTTTGTAGCTGCACAAGAAATTACTTCTCAGAACCATTCAAAAGGCTTTTCAGATACTGATGACTGTCTGAAAGCAAAGTTACATCTACACAGAGACTTTGCTCTAACTGATGCAAAGTGTTTTCTGCATAAGTTAATTTTGAACAGAGCTGAAGTATTTAGATATTAGAAAGTGTCTGTCAGTTAAATGGTACTTGATCTCCTGTTGTTGTTAAAAGAGCCAAATTATTGCATAATACTCTATTAATCACCTTAAATGCAATGGTCCATTACGTTCTTTATGGGTTTTCAGATTAGATCAAATAATTCTTGATAGAAGCATGAAAAAATACATCCCTGCGTGTCACACATTGGTTCCAGAAGAGATAGCAGAGGAAAAAGAAGTAGCAGCATAGATGCAAATTCCCTAAAATACTTTCAGAAAAGGTGGTAGAAAATATAAGATTGAAGTTTTATTTAAAATATAATTTTATTTATTTTGGCCTGTTAAGAACATGTCACTTTTCCCTCAAATTGCTGTAGGTCTTCAATTACTTCATCCAAATTTCACCAGAAAAAAAATATTGCAAGAAAAAGTATGAGGTGAGAAAGACAATCTTTCTATTTCCTCTTAGATAGGAACAAAAAAGAAGTGACTATGTACCCATGATGAACTTTGTTTCATGATGACTGCCAGTTCTCTCATATTAAGAGACTGGCTTTATCTGTAAATCCTTAATTGGAAGTATGTTTTATACTATAGTATGAAAAATTATGAAGAAATATCTAATTTATTTCTTCATGCAATGCTGGATTTCCATTCTGATCTGCTTATGTCCAGATCTCAACTTTGCTAGTAAACAGGCTTGAGAAACAGAAAATATTAATTAATTATTTGGCTGAAAATACTATTTTGTTGCCATCATTCCTTTACTAGGATCAACAAAGTGTGTTACTTTGTTGCTCTACAAGGATGGGTGATTTTTTGGAATGTTAGTCTAGCATGCCATCATAACTTTGTACATAAAAGTGAGATGGTGAAAACACTAAAAGTACCTGAATAGTATTATTTATTTTTTCAAATTTCACTAGACAACACAATTAACAAAGCCTCTGTTTAATCTAACAGAAGATATAAGTATAAACAATATACTCACTAAGAGAGTTCTGCTCTTTTCAAACAGCAGAATTTTATTACTTTCTTTTGGTCCCAGTTATTTTCCACTTTTCAATTCAGCATTATCTTTAGTGAGTCCCTCCTGAGGCCTGTTAGCACACTGAAGTCCTAAATTCAGTGTTTTCATTCAGAAGCCTTTTTAATTTTCTCTAATTTCCTAGCTAGATTTTAAATCTATTGCTGTTTGTCAACTTAAATGGCATTACAGGAAGAGGGAAGGTTTAAAAAAGATGGTATCTTCATGTCAGCACCAGACTGATAGCTAGTATTTCTGAGAGCTGTTACATAACTATACGTTCACTTGGAAAATGAATTTACTTAATGCACCAAAAGTAGCCTCATCAAAGTATTCTGATAAAATCTGATAAACTTAGTACTTATGAACTTGATTTACCATTTAGCTATGCAGTTTTTATATTGTAATCACTAGTCAAAGATGAATCAGCATGAAATAAAAGTAAATAAAGAGAGAATCATGTCCTATATCTTATTACTACAGAACCTATGGTAAAATTGTACTGAAAATAAAAGAAATAGAGACAAAATAATTTTTGTTTGATACAGTTTTTGTATCCACATTCCTTATTCACTTATAAGATAACATTGTGATTTAAAATGTTTCATGGCAGAAAAAGTAGCATATGAAAGTTTTGATAAAGCTTTCCCTGCCTTGTTACCTGTGTTGGCATCTGAGCTATATTATCTGTTAAAGGCTAAAAACTGATCCTTCAGTCAAGCATGAACACACATAGATACATAGAATCTTACTCTTCATAAGGATATATGGAGAAGATTATTTTAAAAATTTCCTCATGTCCTTGTAACTAGTCTTTTAAGACTAGTGGAAATACCTGATGAAAAGAACAGGAATGTCCTGGATTTTAAAATTAATTTCCTACTGTATCATTGCTCAAGATAAAAATATCTTTATTTTTAAGTGGCATTTTCTTTGCAGGTACTTATGTACACATGCCTGTATTGGTTCCTGGCATTCATAAAAAAAATGACCTTTAATGTACAGATCTAGCTACTGGAAACTCTAAATCCAGAGAAGAACAAGTGCTGAAAGAATATCTCAGTAGGACACTATTGTATAACTGCAACAAAAAATCCCCTTACTGACAAAAACTATAATGCAAGTCCTATGAAAACACTAGCTCAGTGGCAGCTCCCAAGGTAAGGTGTTGCATTAATTTTATTACTCTGACTACCCATATGTTAAGAAATATTACCAAGTTACAATAAATAAAACATTAAATTGTACATTCAATGCATTGACATTTAAATGGGTGGTAAAAATTAAGAAATTACCACTGAAGTAATCAAATAATAAAACAAGACAACTAAAGGCAAGGTATTCTTTGACTACCAGGAAACTACAAATAATTCTGTACACAATAGAAAATATAAATCACCAGATGCATGACATTCAAATGCAAATCTCTCCAGGGAAGTGGCTGCATCACCAAGCCTGACAGAGTCCAAGAAGTGTTTGGACAATGCTTTTAGGCACATGATGTGACTCTTGGGGATGGTGCTGTGTAGGGCCAAGTTTTGGACTCAATGATCCTTGCAGGTCCCTTCACACTTGGCATATTCTGTGATTCTGTGAAAAAAAGAGCTGCAAACACCCCAACCAAAAAAAAAAGTTCTTGATCTGATAGAGTAAGTCTTTATGCTACAGAATTACATAAAATATCACTGGTGATGCTGCTTTTACAAATTCATTATATATCCATATAATTTTAACTCTAGTGAAATATTTAAGAGAGAAAACATATTCTGGGTGTCAGTTGATCCTTAATCTCTTGCAACTGTCAGCATTATTACTAGAAACCAGTGGAAATTAATACATACTCTAAGAATAAATAGTTACCAAATCCACCCTAAAATAAGGAAGAAAAATATGTTTATATCATAATATCAAAATAACAGTACTTGTACTGACTTCAAAAATTTACCTAGTAGATATAGAAGCAAAACTATTTTGTGTCTGTGAAAAATTTCTGTGTCTGTTTGGGGTTCTTCCAGAAAAACTTATCAGGTTTAGGAAAGCTTGTCACTGATTTATTCCACTGAAATTTTCTGTTCACTCAATCTGCTGTCATTCTACTGTTGATATTGATAAACATACTGTTTTCCAAGTGCTGAATCACTCATTAATATCAATTCCTTTTCCAAGAGAAACCATGTTACAGGTTTCAATTTTTCTATTGTTATTATTGCTGCCAGATATAATGCAATCTTAAAAAGAAATATAAATCCTTTACACAAGGCAGCTTAAATCAAGTGTTAGAAATTGTGAAATGCTTATTTCCACACTGCCTGACATTAAACTTTCAATGTTCACTTCTAAAACTATTCCCTTAGGATGTATTGAATTGCAAAATCCATGAACTTGTAAGTTGTTTGCAGTTTATTTCAGTAGCTTTCTTGGTAGCATTATCATTTGTAACTTCATTTCTATCCTTACATCCACTGTTTCCAAATCCCAAGTGCATAGTAAATGCACTGACTTTTGCAAGGTTCTTATGATCCCAGTAATCATGCCAGAGTATTTATTTCTCCTCTTATATCTTCATGTTTATTTAATTATTTATTGATTTTTACCAACACCTTAAGCCTTAGGTTGGTTAGATTTTCAACCTCAAAAGTAAAACTTCCTTCCCAAAAGCTATAGGATATATTTGCCATTTGACAACTCTACAAATCTGAACAAAATTTACTGAAGTCAATAACATGTAATTCTACAGAGAGCAGAATCACTTCCACAATTTGAGGCATGATGCAGCACAATCATTTAAATTTGCAATGTAAATCACACAGTTTTACCCCTGAGTTTCCTGTCATGCATCCTTTCTGTTTCACTGATAAACTCACAGATTTTCAGTTTTTCCTAGTGTAATTGTAATTTGGTTATCATTTCAGCAGAGGTAAGTCTTCAAATCTATCAATACAAAATTCTGTTCCTGATAAACAAATTTAATGTTCTAGCAGTAACAGCTCCCTAAGTATTTGGAGTCATCTCTGAAACCACAGGTGATGTTTTCCAAACTAACTAACGTTGTGCCATTCCTTCTCTTCTCCCAACATACATGCATTTTTTTATTTAACTACTTTTGCATTCCCTATAACCATCTTTCAATATCAAATGAGACAGGAGTTAAACAAACTTTTTAAAACAACTATTTTAATGGATTATATTTTTCCTTTTAGTCTTAACATTTATGAACTCTTTTGATCTTTTGTTTTCATAACTCCAAATAGAGTCATATTCATGGTTTGAGAAACCAAACCATAAAACCTTGAGAAGTTGACAGGTGCCATGGTAAGTGGATAAGAAATGCTTTTTCAGTTTTGTTAAGGAATTGCATCATTTTTTCATATTTTGACAATATATTTTGGAAGCCAGACTGTGGCCAGACATAAGAACTGAGAAGTTCAGAGTACTGTCTCCATATCTCCTTTGTTCCCATCTCCTTTGAACTAACCATGTAAGTGCACATATTCTTTTCCAATAGAATCCCAGTAGTGCCACAACATAAAAGCAGAAGAGGCCAGAAATCTTTATACCAGCTGAGTTGATTCAGGAGGACATAGAATTGCTTTTTCCTAAACAGAACATTCCCTTTTCCTCAAACTCCATACAATTCTCATGGAAAAGTAGAGTCTGTACCTTTACATTAACTAACATTGACTCACCTTCATAACTGTATTCTGTATATACCATCCAGATGGCAAGAGGATGTAGATGAAAATCAAAACAGCCTAATAATTGCCAGCAAAGTAATGCTTGGTGTCAAAACTAGCATTTCAGAAATAATCTATTATACCAACTAACATCAATTTTACCAGAACTATATTTCCAAATATTTAACTTTCAGATAAATTTTGGGTCTATATTATTTGAAAGATGGTCTTTTTTCTCTCTTTTTTTTAAAAGCTAACAGTGAAAAGTAACAACATACCTGAAGTGATTCATCTTGCAACTCTTTCTCACATTAATAATCCCCACTATGTGCACAGTTTCAATGGTTTCTGTGGGCCAAGTTATATAAATGAAATTTGCAGGATCTCTTCCCCTATTACAGTAGTCATATTATTTCTTATTGGGGAATAATTGACATTGTCTTGAGATGGTTTGATTTCATGAATTTTCAAACACTATAAATTAATTTTAAATGGGATAACCTTCTAAATTAACCTTTTAAATTTTTATCAGGTATTAATTGTTTACCTGAAAAAGTAGAATATAGAATAGAATATAGAAATACAGAGCATATAGTGTTCCAACAGTTCAGTAAGTGAATGATGTTTGTCACCATTTGTGTTATACAGAATTTTATGTATCTTGATATTCATATTGAAAGCTGGTGAAAAAAATTCCCTAAATCCAAAACCAAAACAAATGAAATAGTTTCTGTGGAAAACTGCAGTATTCTCTGGCATTTAAATTCACAATACAATGCCTTGAGAGGCAGGAGGCAAGAGCTACACTGGCATCCCTGTATGGGCCACACACTCAAGAGTTGGGCTCAATGATCCTTTGGGTCCCTTTCAGCCCGGAATATTCTGTAATTCTGTGATGGAGCTTGCTCCTTCACGTGTTTAAGAATGGCATTGGTGACACTTTACCCCGTGCTTAGTTGCACTGTGACTAATTTCTTTATGCTACTGGGGAACACTTTCACTATAGCCAAAACAGAATGTAAGAATATGCATTAAAAGACCCCAAGTATTTTCTTAATCTCTTCACTCTTACTTTCTGCTTTAATATAACTGGAATTATGCAGAAAAGTAATTAATGGGATTACAAAGTATTCCAAAACATTTTTATTTTTCCTAAAATAATGCTAAAATATGACATTACAGGACATTTTCTATTGATGTGTTGGTGAAATTCCAGAAGCCATTCTTGCTTAAAATGTTAAGTTTTGAAAAGCCAGGTGCTGCTAAAACTTCTGAGTTCTGGGGACACTGCTCTTCCTAGTAACAGACTTCTGTATTTGGCCTGAGCACTGCAGGATTTTCCACCCTGGGTTTACCTACATTTACTTAGAATAACATAGCATAAAATAGACTACAATAGAGCAGACAAGACTAGACAGGAGTAGAATAGAAATTTCAGATGGAAAGAACCTACAATGATCATCTAGTCCAACTACCTGATCACTTGGTATTATTGTCCTCCAATCCAGTGATGTAGCCTGCTCTTAGATACACACACCAAACACTTCCATATTAATGTGGAATCTTTCCTTTCTGTTTATATGTAGAAGGTTTGTCATTAAGCCACCAAGGAACTCTAGACAAATCTGGATGTAAGATCCAAAAAACCTACTGTGTAGTGCTGCATAAAAAAAGAATGTCCTTTTGTCAATAAACTATCACCTTTCTATACAAAAATATCCTAATAAGTTATTATAGAGGAGGTTTAGTCCAAATATCTATAATAACAGCAAATAATATCCTTTACTGTGCAACTAATGAGAATAAATATGCCATAGCAAAGTGGAGATACAAAATACCTAAGAATATATTTCAAGTAGTGTAAAATAGTTGAGTTACTTAAAAGCCAAAATAGGCTCTGCTATCACTGAACGAGGTCTGTGGTGTCAGCTGGTGAGTTGCTATCACATTAATGAGTTAAAACTCTACATTCTCAGTAATAGCCAAAGGGCATGCAGTGCCAGCTGAAAGGTGGAGAAGTAAGTGATTGCACACAAGAGACATAAAGCTCAACTTTGTCATTGCCTAATTCTAGGACACTGGGATATCTTCCAAGGGCTTAAATGACTTTTTGAATTAATCCACGTAATGGCCTCTTGGTTGTCTTTGCCTCTCCTTGGACTGTACCTATGAAGCTGTCCATTTCCTGAAAATGCTAGAGAGCATTTAACCTGCTCCAGTGTACCTAAAAAACAAGTATAATAGCTGTATACTTTTGTAAAGAATAGGAATCTTTTGTGGATTTTGTCAGAAAAATATGTGGATTTGAATAAACCACATGACTTTGAAAACATTACTGGGTTAGCATTTTGACCACTGCTGCATGTTTTTTTTTTTTTTTAAGCTAGGAACTTTATCAGAATGACTGAGGGACATATGACTTAAATTTAAGTTGTGCATTTTACATAATTCCATACATTTGAAACTCACAAAAATACCTTTTTCTCTTAGGTAACTGAGATATCAATTTTTTTTCACTGAGAAAATTACTCAGAGCAGCTCCTGTTTAAAACATGACTTAAGTGCAGAAAAGAAACAGAAGGAATTGTAGATTTACTTACATGCATGAAATTCAATATATCTTTAAATCCAGGTACTCAAAGATGACATTTTAAGTAAAACTCAAACACCAGGAATAAGTATTTTTACAAATATTTAGTGTTGTTTTCCTGAAGAATAGTTGTGATGTGAAAATTGAGAACTTGATGTTACAGATGTAAAGAAGACACAAAATAGAAAAGAAAATGTAAAAATAACTACATCTTGCTATGATCATTAGGTATGGGAAAAAAAGGTACATATCAAAAGATGATCCCTAAAACATAGGCAGTAATCTTTCTCACAAGAAAAAAGCATACTTTGTATTAATGTTCGTATGGTATAATATACATTTGTCTTTTCAGCTTTTGTGTATTTGCAGTATGTTTAATGACATCATAAGAGGGAGGAAGACATACATATCTACACGGAAACACTTAGTCAAGATGTCTTGAAGAAAAAAAAACACAACAAAAATTATCATATTGTGCCTGTATTGAGGTGATGAAAGAGGGAAATAGGCAGGTAAATAAGTGTATTTTCAGAGGGTAAATTTTTTGAATGCAACAATTCTGAAAAGAAAGCAGTATTTGAGTCTTGTGTACTACAGTCCAAAACTATTCACCTGTGTAGCATATACTGTTGAAACAATACCATATTTCATCAGAGTGATGATGGCTAAATAGATGCACTGGTTACATTCACATCCATCTGAATGGTTGAGTTTTGTTTTTAAGAAAATGTGTCTGTGTGTCAGTTTATCTCTCCTTCACTCCTCCAACTGTTTTTGGGACCATTGCACTTTTTTGAAGTTTATGATGAGGATCCAAAGTTAAGGAAGTTATTGGGAAGGTGGAGCATGTCAGAATTGTACAGTATAAACAGGAAAAAAATATTAAATTTTCTGTCAAATACTAAAGACTAAAAAGCAAGCATATTTAACAATTAAATACATAACAGAAAAAGCTAGAAAAGATGTTTCTTGTATTTGACAGATATATTAATTGTTGCATTTTTTCTTGACTACCATTATTATCATAATTATTCCTTCTGGGTTTGATACTGAGGGAAAAAAAAGGGGCTGCAAAACCAAATGCTTTCAGTATGAACTTGGGATGGAATGTTGGGCATGTATGGAATGTGAAAGTTGCATAACCTCTCAAAGTCCCCAGCCACACACAGAGCATCCTGCCGTGCCATAATAATACTTACCCAAGCAAGTACAGGGAGAGGACTTTGCAACATCTGAATGAATAAAGATATTACTGTCAGTTTTTAATGACAACAGAAACTAATTGCTCTATAACATTTCACACTACAGACTTCATCATAGGAGCTGCGTGCATAGAAGTAGGGTACTGCTTAACACAACTTACCACAAACTGTGTAAATCAAGGGGATGCTTCTCAACTGAAAACTAATAAATATCTCCAGGCAAATGCACTGTTCATATAGCAGCAATTAAGCTCACCATAGGAATAATAACCAAGTAGAAAACAAGCAGAAATTTTAATTAAGCAGTTGAATAAAGCTTAGCCTAAATGCAGAGTTCTCAAATACTGGCCAAATTCTCTTCCTGCTACATAAAATGAAAATTTACCAGTGTCTTCAGCGAAGGTAGAATTAGGGCATTATTACTTTTGGGAGATTAATCTCTGAATAACTACTCTTTCTTCTACTAATATTTTAGATATCAATACAGTTCAAAGAATAAAAATATTTTATATGTGATTCGAATTCTATTTACATTAAACTACAACATTATGCATTGTATCATTTCCAGATTAAGTATTTTTATGTGAAATCTTCAGCATTTACAACACATTAATTTGTGACTGATCAATCCAAATACCAAGGCATCTGAAGGATAAAACTGTTCAGAGGATAGAGATGTTAAATATAGAGCTGTAAAATATGTGATGTTTAACTCAGGATCCGCTGCCAGAATTTCTGTTTTATCATCAGTCTGGAAATGGAGATCTGCCTTACTGTTGTTTGTTGTAGTTGCTGTTTGCTGGTGTTGTCATTGTCATCTAAGGAACAGGTTATTTATAATGAAATATTTAAATACCAGGTTGAAAAAAAACTGATGGGGGATTTGGGGAAAACTCGTATATCTGTGACTCTTGTCAATGGGCAAATAATGTTACTATGAAAACTTTCCCATTTTGTCACATGATAAATATTGTTCATCAGTATAAGAAATAACATAATAAAGATTTACTAATTATTTATTTAGTAAAAATCTCTGATAAAATTTTTTATAAAAGCACCTCAAAGGAAAATGAAAAGGACACATTTTAAAGATCAATTTGTGTGTTTGCTACTAATATATGCTCAGAATGTTTCTTATGGCAGAGCTGTCACTCTGACATATAAAAAGCAACAAGAATCTTCTATAAATGGTTCTGTTCTAATAATCTGTCTACTGAAATTTTTTACAAAAGACCTCTCTAAGAAACAACATTAATATTTTCTCTTAGTCTGGAAAGAGCTGTCTGTCTACTTGCCTACTTTCACATAAAAATAGCAATTAGCACTAAGAAAAGATGCACATGAGGGATGTGTTCTGCTTGAAGTATCACAAAATGAGGCACTACTGAGATACTGGGTATAGAATCAAGATGGAAGATGTAAAAAAATGTAAGTTATTTGTTATCATCATTTATTTGAATTATTTTTTCCAATGATTTGTGTATCATAACCCTCTAGTAGAAATTATCTGAAAAATTAGAAGCTATGAGCTGAGAACATATCTTCAGGAAACTCATCAAGAAAATAAAATCGGACATAGTATTAAATATAATGTTTACATAGCTATAGTATAAATTAATTGATTCATAATTTAAAAACATCCATGCTATCCACAACTATCTTCCAAAACCTAAGCAATATAACCTATTTGATTGTAGAGAGATAATAATGATGATAGATTAACAGATCAAAGTAATCTCTTTTAATAACTTTTCAGACTCTGGTAAAACCTTTATATTTTCCAAATGGCCACCATTAGTAGCTATGAATTCCACTCTTTATACTGAACTAGGAAAATTTCAATTCCTAAACTGAAAAATGTGATGTGGTAATAAAATTTGAGAAGGATTTTGCCCCTCTAAATCCTACCAATACATATGTAAAGACTGAAAAACCACTAATATTTCCATCATGTTTCCAAAGCTGACTGTTATGTTTCTAACTCCCAAAATCAATATAAATAACTTAGAAGTCCTAATTTTCTTAGAGTTCCTGAGCTCTCAAGCTGTCTATACCGTGATGCTTTTAGATTCCTGTGGAGGATTGTGCATGCAAGGAATTCAGGTTTTATGAGGCTGCTCATCCTAGATAAGATTCCAAGATGACTTTACAGTAGCCTTCCAGTAACTCAAGGTTGCTGACAAGGAAGTTGCAAAGGAACATTTTACACGGGCATATGCCACAGGGGAATGGATTCAAACTGAAAGAAGGAGTTTAGATGAGATATTAGGAAGAAATTCTTTATTGTGATTGTGGGGAGACATTGGAACAGGTTCCTCAGAGAAGCTGTGGATGTTCCATCCCTTGACTGCTCAAGGCCAGGTTGGATGAGGCTTTGAGCAACCCAGTCTAGTGGAAGGTGTCTCTGCCCATGGCAGGGTAGGAACTAGAGAATTGTTAAGGTCCCTTCCAACCCAAACCATTTTATTATTCTGCGATAACAAAGGGTAAAATAATTTAGATATCTTCCCTTACCATTTTTTATATTGTTTGCTGGCTTTTCTATTGCTTAAAGACTTTATCTTCCTCAGAAAAAATGTACTACTGTGAATCACCAAGAATCATGGCTCTTCTTTGGAAATGGACATCCAGGTGGCTTTTTAATTCTGTTTCATGTTTTGCCTTTATCTAACTGGGAATTGAGTCTTGCTGTTTTTATCAGAGGGAGAAAAGAATTGATGCCTAGAATAGACATCAATATGTACCTACAGTGAGGAACACAGGGCACTTCTGCAATCATGAGGAAGATGATTTCCAGTTAACTTCCTAGATTCCATTCCAATATATAAAAATTAATATCTATTCTCATCATAATTATAATTTTTTTTTAACCACAGGGAGCTTTTGGGTTTTGTTTTTTTGTTTTTGTTTGTCTGTTTGTTTGTTTTTGTTTTTCTTTTTCTTTTTGTTTTGTTTGTTTGTTTTGTTTCATTTTGTTTTTGCTGTGTTTTTTAATTATTTAACTACTTTTTGACAAAATTATTAGGTAAAATTAATAGCCTTCACAATCAGAGTGTAAACTACCTGAATGAATGTGTAGAAGCTCTATATGTAACAAAAAAAACCCCTCTTTTATATCTGCCTCTAAAAACGTCCCCAAGTAGTAAGTCTTTTTCTCACACACACATCTTTTTCTGACCTGTGGACCAACTGTTTGGCCTGGTCTCAGTCTTCCTCCATCACTGTAGACATGCCTGGCAATTGCCAGGCTATTTCTGATACCAGTTGCCACTGCTGGACTTAACTCTGAAATGTGGCTTGACTTTCTGACAACCCAGACGTGCATCATCACCACAAACATGTATGGTGATCTCAGCTCTGTCCTGCCTCCATCTGCCCCTCCTCAAGGAGCCCAGCTCAGGTCACCCAAGTACAGTGGCATTGTGCTTTGGGTCCTGACCCTTCTGGCCTTGTAACTGTGCTCAGCTCCCAGTCTGCTCCAGAACACAGAAACATTGCCAGGAGAGAGAAGTGATTATTCCTTTCAACTCACTTCTTAGAAGATCATACTTAGAGCATGGGGACCAGACAAAGAAACTGTAGCAAAAGACCAAGCTGACAAAGGAGTTTCTTTGTCTCCACATCCCTAAATTCTTATTCTGTACTCTGACATACCTTAAGAGATTCTGCTTGTAACAAACACGCCTTATGAAAACATAAACTTTCCAGATAAATAATGAGACTACTCTCTTGTTTTTCATAGCATGACACCCACAGTGTGGGCTGCATGCATCTCAACCATTGCTTGTGGAGGCATACTGTGATATGATATGATATATGCCAGAATAATATTGAAGGATTGTTGTGAACAGAGAGAATGAAACCTTATCCATCCTTAAGATGTGGCAGATTTACAGGCAGAATATTTTGAAGATAACTATCCTTTCAGTTGGTTTTCTTGGGAGAAGTAATTTTGTTTTATTCAGATGGGGCCTTGGGATCCAAGGACAATAGAGACAGTGTGGATACACAAGGAAGGAATGAGCCAAACTATTAGTGTGGGAAAAGTAGTGAGACACTTTCAAAATGTAACACTTATGCAGAACAAGACATAAATTGGAAAACAAAGGGCAAAGGACCACTAGACATTTGTTTCTTGAGCCAGATGGCAGATGCCTGAATGACAGGTCTACATTTTCAGTACAGTGTGATGACTCGGGTGGATACACTACAATGATACATGATAACACAGGATAATATTTTGCTTTTAAAATAGTGTGGTGTATGTAATGGGACTGTTCCTTGAAAAAAGAAATGGAAAAGATTCTGTGACTTGCTGGCCTCACTTTCTCTGCACCTGTTTCTTATCCTCTTTGTTAGCTACAAGCATAGCTGTTTTTATGTTTTACTTCAGTATGTTTGGCTACTTCCTATCCTCACACTACATGTCCAAATTACCCCAAATGTATCTAGCAGTATGCCAATTTTTGTTATAGAATCATGCCTGCCAAATTTAACAGGGACGGTCTTTTCACTTACACATGACTAAAACAAAAGGCTCAAGAGCTGACATATGACAAGGTTTGTTGCAAGCATTAAGCAGCATCTTGACAATAACTATAATTAAAGTTGCCACAGCTTTGACCTGATTAAACACTGAACAATACAGCTGCCACTCTTTGACTACCTTAGGCCGGTAGAGCATCTGATGATACATAATATCTTTTGGCAGCCAAGTTAATTATAACATAGTTGACTGCATTTCTTTGGAGGGAAAATATTTAAAGAAATTAGTGGGAGAGTTACTGTAATGAAAGCTGTCAGAGTAATTCTAAATATTGCTAACAAGTATACCTGATATCTCTGAAGTATCATCTTTTTTGCATATTATTATGTATTTTTAACCTTTTTATCAGATTATATAAGAACTTCACTTCCCATGTACAAACATTTAAGCATACTGAAATTTGCAGTGTCAAAGCTTATACTGTTTCCTGAGAGATTCATGGGAGATGAAAGGTGAGATAGGCATTCAGGGGACTTGGATGCTAACTAATGGGAACTGAACATTCAAATCTCCTAGGTGGCAGGGGGAATCATAACAAATGTGTTTGTTTCAGCCCCTTGTATCGAGATGCTGACATTGGCATTCCAAACCCATTTCTAACACTGATATATGAAGAGCTGCATGGATGAGGTATGTACAAAGCAATTATATGCAAGTAGCACTAATGACTTTCATTGTAATGTGTGTGGCACTTTTGCTGAAACACTGAAAACTTAGGAAACATACATCACACCTAAATATGAGCCAGCAAAGATTTTTAATACATGCTGATGAGAAGCAGATTAAGAAGGATCTCTTCCTTGTCACTGCATCTATAAGAGATAAATAAAAGCAGTACTTTGTGAAATATAAAATATCTTCCATACAGCTTTCAGAAACAAGAGCTTAACCTACAGCTTCAAATGTACTTAATGGAAAGTGCCCTGTAGCATAGTCTCAATCACTTTGTCTCTTAAATTATTTCAGGGAACTTTAGTGAGGTATGCATAAATTTTATTAACATGCTTTAATTTGTATTTTTGCATCTGATTAACTTTTTTGAGTATCTCAGACTGGGAAAGAAAATTTTCGCAACAAATATTTCTTCCATCTTTCTTGAAAAACCAAGAAAACCATTTAGAAGTGATTTATAAGTTGTCTCAAAATTCTCACACAGTTCAATTGAACCTTTCCTGGAATCATATTTTTGTGTATAATAAGATCAAAAAAGGTACTTTGTGCTTGGAATAGGTGAGCCTTTTGGTATGACTACACTCTACCCTTTCTTCATGCAGGTATAAATGATAGCCCAAAGAGACAGGTAATGGAGGCTCAAGATTTTTATAGACAATGCTCATTTGGTTTGTAAAGAGTTGATGCAAATTTTTTATAATGTTTATGCTCTGTAGCTCTCAGCTTGTTAAGCTGAGGTGAAGCTGATAAAAGTACTTATTTTTGCCTTTTCCTTCTTGGACATATGAATTTTAGGAAAACATGCAATGAAAGGACTTAAAGGAATGTGTCAAAAAACTGCACTTTTGGACTATAGGACAGCATGACATGTTATCCACAATGTTTCACAAAGTTCTTTGGTTTTTATAGCAACTTTAGTTTGAAGATGATATTAATTCTGTAGAGTTATTTGTTACTTCTCCATCATGATGCACCACCCAATTCAACTGGCCATTTTTATATTTGTTTAAACTGAATGTGAAATATTTGCTATCTTCCTCCTGAATCCCTGATTAAGAGCAAACATATAATGATCACAGTGATATGATATTATTGTTATATGTTACATGCAAAATGTACTCTATGCCAATATCTTAAAACTACATATCAGCTTTGAGATCTATGTGTCTTCCTCAACTGTTTTTATTAGAGTGCCACTATGATAAAGCATACAAGTTCTTCCATTTCCTTTCAGCTCACACCTTTGTTTTCATAGAAGCTGAAAACAGGAGTGATGGGTCAGAGTATTCCCCAGAATATGTTATGTGTTTCATGTGTACATCTATGCTTGGAGTATAACATTGGGAAAGAGTATTTCAATGTCCAAATTGTTTCTTGTGATTCTTCCATTTTGTAATTAATGCCATCTAGACAGTTTAAGTTCAAATTCATCAGAAATGTGGAAGCACATAAATCCTCTCAGATATTCAATATACTGCATGTGTTGTAGCCTCAGTGATACAAAGGAATTGAGCATGGAAAGACACACAGATGATCCCACCAAGTACAGCAATATGTGTAATACAGGAAACTCAATATCCAGAAGGCTTTTGTCTATTTGACATGGAGTAAAAATCTTTCCTAACTCATCTTAACCTTCTTTGGTAGAACAACTCAGACAATGGGCTCAGGTATAGACAATAAATTATGAATACATTTTAATTGTATCTCTCCCAAGTTCTAGTCATGAGATCTGTTTGATTCACATTTTATAAAGGTCTTACACATCCTATTAGTACAACAGACTAAAAATTAATGCACTAGCACTGCCATAGGCAGCCATGGCTTACACAGAGTAGCTCTGCCACATCTTGCTGGCTAGCAGAACTAGAGCAGATCACCAGTTTCCTACATAGCAGATCTAAATAAAAATCAATAAAGTTCCGCAAAATTAATTATCCAGCAGATTTTATTAACTGTTAACTAAGGAATTTGGATCATTCAAGACTAAAAATTCATTGCAAAGTAGTAAGAAGTGTCTGTTTTTAAGAAAGAGGCCTCAGCTAATATCACCTGAGGCTGTAGTCTGATGAAAGCAAGAAGAGATACCAGATATTTCTTAAGTGAAACTTTACTGCATTTTCTTATTGTGTGTCTGCCTCTAATAAAGATGACATCCTGAAACCTCATTAGAAGATATAACAATACATATTGGGGTCCAATATAAGAAATTTGCAGTAGCTGGCAATAGTAAGATGTTTACTTCTGATAACTAATGGAGATACAACAATGACAGAATAATTAATAATCTGAATGTAATATCTAGGATCTGTCACTTTTGTAGTGAACCCTGAAGTTTGATATTGTTGTGAGTTCCACTGGACTTTGGTTACTTTTAGCAAGAGGGAACTATCTGGTAGTGCAATCTAGAACAAAATAAGGAACAACATAATACAATTTTTACTGGTTTATTTTGAAATATATTGATGATGATTTTGTTGGCATTGCCTGCAAAATTTATCATAGTGAATTTCTTTCAAATTTATATGAAATCAATTTTCCCACTTTGAATAATGGATAAATGCTATTTATCAAAATCACAGAATTTTCCTATTTCCAAGTTTTAATAAATTCAAATATTCTGCTGCAACAAATAAATTACTTACACAGGTTTTAAAAGTTCATTTAAAATATAAAGGGACATTATGTGAAAAAAAATGTACAAGGTAAGAATAGTTTTCTGACTTGTCTTCTATTTCTTCCAAATTTTGTGAAAGAAAAGGTTTCCCTTTCTTGGAAATTACCTTTCTTTGAAATTATTTGTTTTTGTTTGAACAGAAAAACTGTGAAGTTCCGCCAAAATATATCTTTCTATAAGGCACATCCAAAACTCCTTTCTCAGGCCATGAAGCAAGACTGTGAGTTGCACTGAAGACTACAACAAGGCCAATTATTAAAGTGCTTTGTTTTCATAGAGGAAATGGGTATTACAAGATACTCAGATTCAGTGTCATGTGAGTTTTCATTGGCTTATCTTCTAAAAATATTCACTTTTCCTAGTTGTTCTAGGTAGCATCTTTGGATATGGTTTTGCACACACATCTTGGTTACTATACAGCGAAGTATGACATTGAAAAGAGGACTAATCATAAAAATAATCTACAGATGAAAAGCGAGACAGATTTTGTCTTTAACAGTTGCAGAAAGAGGATCAGAATTTCTGGCTGTCTACAGCACTTTTCTAGATAAAGTGTTTTGTGTGCAATAGCTTTTATAGCATAAGACTGACCATTGCAGTCACTATTAACTTCATTGTTAGTCTAATGGTGGTGTTATCATGTTTTTTCTCCTTTTTTGAAACTACAATGGAAATCAAAATAAGTAAGTATAATGTAGATAGCAAATTACTTTTTTCTAAATTTTATTTTCCACAGAATCACTATGAACTCTGGACATTTATTTGCTGTTGAAAATATATGGTTCATAGTTTTAGGGAGATCTGTACTCAAATATCTCTCTTCTCAGGCTCAAATAGCCCATGTTCAATAAAGTTATATCTCAAATAAGTGGGGAAAAGTATTGTCTTTTGTGTGTCATTGAAACATATATTCAGAAATAATTTTTTTGTGAATAAGACTTATTCTTTATTTTTTGTGCTAAATTCTCAGAAACTGAATAACTCTAGAAAACAGATTCTTTAAATATGAACCTAACGAAAACAATCAGTATAACAGTATTCTAGAACAGTTTTCTATATTTGTTGAGAAAGTAATTAATAGAAAATAAGAAAGCTACTTAAATGGAATAAGCCCAGAATTATATCTGTAGAATTAAAACAACAAACGAAAATGCAAACTACCAAAAATTTCACATATAGGACATTTTACAATATGACAGCAGTCTGAGTAAGTTGTTTCATGCTGACACTTATGTGTATTTATATGCAGGCTTTTATCTTTACTAAATTCAAATGGATTATGAAATTAGTTTCAGCTATTCATCCTATTCATCAGAGTCTTAATATTCCTGGAGTTTGGTAGAAATTAATAATTTTATACAATTCATTCCTCATAGAGGAAAATGATAAAATTCAGTACATTTATATATGAATTCACATGGTTATTTTGTAGCTTGCAATCATACCTGGAAGAACAAAAACAAACTGACTTAAATTGCTATTGCTCTCATGCATGATCTTGGAATGAGGACCATCCATGGTAATAATTAAGTGTCAAAGTAGACCAAGAAAGATGTTTAAGGAAGGAAATTATTTTTAAGAAAGAAACTGAGGAGGGTTCGCTCTCTTGAAGAAGTTACAATTATTGCTGATACTCAGAGGAATAGTAACCACCTTTGCCATTCTGATTTCATCTCATGACCCTCCTCCTTCCACCATATGAGAGGGTGCTTCATCAAAACAACCTATTAAGTAAATGAAAGTGGAAGAAATTAGTGTGCTGTATGTGAGAGCAACACATCATATTGATGTGTCATCATATTTTTGCCTTTAAACAATTCCCTTTTGTAAAATTTGCAGTCTCCTTTACCCACAGATATCGCATTTGATTCAGTATTACACAGAAATTCAATTTTTATTGCTATTTTGTAGTTGCTCTACTTCAACGCAAATTAAACTTTACATGATTCTGGAATATTTGAATTTCTTTACTGTCCTGGGTAGCAATAACACCAGAAGAGGTCAACTTCATTAGCAAAAGAGTAATTCAGCTTATCATGACATTAATGTATTCAACGAAATATTGCTCCTGTACAGCCATATTGCCATGGGCTCTGATTGTCAGGGCCTATAAATTAAAACTGGGTTGCCAGTAGCTGTATTCATGAATTCATAGAAAATTAAAAATAGGTTTTTTTTTAAAAAGTGACAGAACATGAATATTTTGTTTTGTTTTGGACTTTATATTATTAAAATTTTAATTTTTAAGGCTTTTGTTTACTGTTTATTACCTTGTACTGGCTTTCTGATTAAAAATCCCTATGTTAATTCTTTTGATTTATAAAAAGAATAAAAATGGTATTAGTACTTATTCTAGTAATTTTTTTAATGGAAAAAAATAAAATAATGTTTTAATAATTAAAATCTTCCATGTGGTTAGAAGAAGAAGAATGTACCATTTTGAAGTAAAGTGATGACTAAAATGAGAACTCAGGAGAACAGCTAGATAAAATATCAGTGAAAAAGAGGTTAAACTAGAATCTGTCAATTGTTTCTTGTCTACAGTATGTATATATTTTCAACAAATAAAAAGAGATAGCTATAAAGAAGATGAAATAAACCGACCATGTACAAAGGATATGGCTCCTAATAAAGTCCATTTCCTTAATTTTGAAGTAAAATTAACATTTGTACAAGGCAGCAGCTGAAAAGCACACATCTTGTGCTGGTGGAATAGACAGGTGGCCAAATGTGCCAGCTGGGTTGAAGGAGCTGAAGAAATTAGTTCATAATCCAATTCCTGCCTTTCACTACCCTATATGGGCTTATTAACCTTTATTTTGAGAAACTTCATCAGATGTACAAAATAAACACAAGATATGGAACCATGAAGTATTGGATAGTGTTTCTCATTATGGTAGCTTTTCCTGATGTTTAGAATAGTGGTAGTAAAATTTCACTTGCATCTTCAAATTAATAGAAGCAGCATATTTGCTTGTAAAAATCTCAGCATCTGACTTTTTGTTTTCTTCACATAATGAATGCTCCCAGCATGGTGCATACACAGTAATAATCTTCCAAAAGTTTTAGCTATATCTCCAGGGAATTAAGAGCTTGTTTATTTATTTATTTAAGTAAACAATTTAGCATGAGGTATTTGCATTAAGTTCTTGTACTATGATATTATTTGACTTATAAAATACTATTTGTTGCTTGTAACTTGCAAGGAGAAAATAGATTTTTTTTTCCATTTTCATTGTGTATTGGTTAATCCATTTCAAAAAGTATTATGCTAATTATAACAGTGTGCTTCACATTTAGCATCTGAATTGCTCATTTTCAACTTGTTTTTTTTTTAATTGTAATCTGTTAATTACTTGTTTAATGGACTGTGTAATTACCTACTTTAAGTTAGAAAACTGCTTCCATTTCAAAGCAGGAAGCCCTTTCTAGAAATAAAAGAATGTAAATGCATTCCTTGCAGATATAGTATATAACTCTTTTGCTTCAATAATTGTTTCATTTGTGTTTGAAAATAAATTGTTTCCTACCCACTGTCTGTAATAATTATTGACAGTGTGTTCTAGGAGATTGAGTCCTAACATAAGAAAGAAGCATTTGTGAATATGTGGAGGGTCAATATTGAAAAATGCATTATTTTAACTAAAAATGAGCTATAAATAATTTTCTAATCCTAAGAGATTAGCTGTCATGAAAAGAGAGAAAAAGGTGAATTTGTCATTATTTGAGCATTATTTTTTTAAACCAAAGTGGAGATTTAATCTTAGTTTCTAAGCTAATAGTTAAATATTTGAAGAAAAAGTAATTAAAAAGTTAAAAGTTATTTTGAAATAGAAATTAGAATGGTAGTGTAAACATCCCACTACACTTGATACTTGCTTAATTATCACCTGGCTTTAGATGAACAAGTCATCTTTCAAAGGCACATCTAATTTTTCTTTATTTTTTTTTTTTAGGGTTTTTCTTGAAAATACTAAATTATTTCACTGCTGATAAGGAAGTCACTCAATTGAAGGGCCAAAATTTGTGATTCCTTCCACTCACTTCACTTCCAGAGTTGTGCACCTATTGATAATCTTAGAATATCCTGTGAATTATGGTTAGTAATCATTCATCATCTCAGTGTTCACTACTTCGGTAATTTGAAGCACTCATCAGAGAATTGACATATCCAGTATGAAGACATTGAAATTTAGATTTTTTTGGACATTGTTGAAAAAACTTCCACTATGTGGGAAAATCTATGCTGATTTTTTTAATCAGTCTTTCCCAGTAAAAGAATTTATTTTTCCATTCTATAATAAAGATTAATTTGAAGTAAAGTGATACAGGTAGCAAAATCTTACAGATTCACTAGACAAAAATTCAGAAAGTGGATTAAATTTCTTCTCATATAACTGCAACTAAGACAAATTTTAAAGGACTAATGGAGTCCGTGTTTCCCTCCTTCCATGAAATAACATGATGACTATTTCATGAAGTCTTTGTCCCCATTATTGGATCTTCTATTCAAAATCCAGTATGATAGAGAAGTTGTCCCCTTCAATTCACTGTAAGTCTTTATTGTAAAATAGGAGATATATAACCAGTTTCTCAAAATTTCTTATTTTTTCTTTACTTCCTGAAATAGTTATTTATATTGTGATTACTGAATTACTTATTGAATCCTTATGAATCTTTACTGCTGGTGGAAGAAAAATTCTGCAGTGGGAAAAGATAAAGGAGACATTCCTCTTCAATTTGTATTCATTAATTTAGGTGACTCCCTGCTGAAGATTCAAATATTTTGGTTTTGTATCTCATACCTGTGTACTTAGCTTTCCACATATATGGAGAAAATTTAAATCTATGGATTCTCCTAGCCCTGTGAGAAACAGCTAAATGCTCTTTAAAGAATGAATGCACTCCAGACTCAAATACAATTTTGCACACAGGTTAACATTGTGTACAAGTTTTAAGGACCAAGAAATAATTCCAGAAGAAAAAAACAGTGCCTGAATCTGTAAATCCAACTTCAGTGTTATGCCTAAAATTATCTATTGTTCACCATTTCTAGATATAAACTTCTCACTGGATTTTGCCTTATCTTTGTCTCAGAAAATAGAACACGTAAGTTACCTGCTCTTTCAAACTATTAGATAAAATAAAGAATTAATAACAATGAATGAAAAGTTGGATTTATTTTCTCCTGTGGTATGTGTTATAAACCATCTCATAAAGGCCAAAATACCTCAACAAGGGTAATTGGCAAAGCTTTTGCGGGAATAGAGTTTAGTTCAGAATGTCTTCTCAAATATATTGTACTTACAATTGAAGAAAATGTTTTATTACATGAGTTAGAATTAGGCTTCAATAAAATGCTTTAAAAGTACAGTGATGTTATATTTTGTCTTGATTTATATATATCCCTGCTACTATTTTGTTCAATTTTGTTTCTGTGATTTTACCACAGGCAAAGACAAAACTGTTTTAATGTTTTTTGATTTTATTGAAGTTACTAAGAACATTTGAGTATTTCCTATTTAAGCCAAAATCATACCTATGTAAATAATTATGATCTTTTGTCTCTCTGTTTTTGGATTTTTTTTTTGTTTGGTTGCTTTGGTTGGTTAGGGTTCTTTTGTTTTGTTTTTGGTTTTGGTTTTTTTTTTTTGTTGGTTGTTTTGTTGGGTTTTTTGTTTGTTTTTTGTGTTTTTTTTGGTAGGCTGTTAAGTTCTTGTGTTCTTGTGTTTCAGTTTTTGCTTTAAAGTACTTGATTTTTCTGAGTTTCCTTCCTGTTAAAATTATTATGTTAAAGCATCAATGTCATGTTTCTTCCCCAGTGAAAGAAGACTTGAGAAATCAAGTTCAGAGCTTGATATGAAAAGCTGTTTTCTGAATTAGGACGAAATCATGAAGAATGCTGAGTTTGAAAGCTTGAATGGAGCCAAGTGTATTCCCTCTGGTTTGGTGGTAGCAATGTAGAAGGGCTGTGATAGTTTGTTTGCAAAATATCTTCTAAAAATATAGGTGAAAGAAACTACCAGATAAATGAACTAGACTTTCATATTGAAGTCCTGTATTCCAATCCTATTAAATTTATAAATGAGTGGGTTTGGTGGTCTCCGTCTCATTCTCTGTGAACATCTGTCTGTGTCACTAAGCTGTTCACATGGTTTAGCATGATTGGCAGCTCTGTCCAGAAGGGATTCAGCATATGACAGCTTGAGCACTGCAGATCAGGCTGAAGGTGCATTGAAGGTGTATGGAACTCACAAGTGATTTTTCAGTACTTTGATGTGCTGCATAAAATCAAAAACATGGAACCTCCAGGAAGATACCTTTTGCTATAGGTTACAATACACATTTTTTTATTTGCAAGGACAAACGCTTTAGGAAAAAATATATGAGGGAAGGTTGATGTTAGAATGTTAACTAATCCCCAAATCAATTTCTGCATATTTTATAAATCCCTAGATTTGTTTGAAGCAATTTTTCTGTGTGGATATTTTTGTTGTCAACCATACAATTAAGTCTCCTGTTTTGAATGCTCTGATGCAGCAGCAATCATTCTATTTTAATTCTTAAAACTGTTAACATGATCCAAATTTAAAAGAACTGCAAAGGAGAAAAAAGAAAGTAAATGCAAACTTCAGTTTAAAAGTTATTATCAAGATATTTAATATCTGTCAAAAGTAAATAAACGTGCACAGAATTGTCAAGTGAAGACCCTATATTTTCTTTTGTTCATTCTCTTTTCCAGAGGAAGAAAGCAATAGGATCTTTGGGGATTTCACTTTTTTCTGGCCTTCACAAAGATGGATGTTACCCTGTATAACTAGCCAAGTAACTTGGCAAAAACGTATAACAGTAAAGCTATATTTAAACAACTCTATTTTCAAGTACAGACACCATAACCACTTTCCTCTTCATTCTTCATAGTCCCTGCACGAGACAGTTTTGTGACCTAAATGTTACATTTTAAAGTAACTTTTACTTCATAACAATGGGAATTCTGCTGCTTGTTTACACTCTACCATCTTTATAAGAATTTTTTTTCCTAGGGCTGATAAGGCTTGAGTGATTATTACAGCCCTCTGTAAATCTGTCATTTTTTTATTGTGCAAATAACTTAGTTTATCTTAAATAATATTTGCAAACTGTTTTGTGCCTGCTAAATAGTAGACTATAAAAGACTTTTTTTTTTAGCATCCTCATGGACCTTGGGAGCATATAGTCACCAGTTTTACCAAAGCACTTAACTGAATTAAGAGCTTAAATCCTGCTGACCTTCAAAATACCACACATATTTATGATGTATTACATTCTAATATGTTGTAGCACATAGATTTCATATGTTTATTTTCAAATAAAGAACATTCTTCACAACTGCTTTTTTGAACCAGGATTATACATTGGTTTATTCCTGCAGCCACTTGTAGACAGAACAACAAATGTTTTGCAATTTTATCTTCAAAATATTTAAATTATTTAAAAGGTTCTTATTTCTAGAAATTTTTACAACCCACAAAACAGAGAATACTTCAAAATCAACATAAAATCTTTAATTTTACTAAAAGAGTTTCCACTTCATCAATTTTTATTCCATTTGCTTTCTCATTATAGCAATGTTGTGGTTTCTCTTACATTTATTAAATTTTCAATGTTTTTTTAAACAACTGCTACAGACCAGAAATTCAGCTGTTTCCACTTTCCAGCAAAATAGATTTAGCTTTTTTTTAATATTCAAAATGCAAAATGTAATGATTTGATGCTCATTAAGAAAATACACTCTTATATATATTTATGCTATTTATCCTCTTGTTCGAAGGACTCCTAAAGCAGTTTTATTTCAAGGAAGTTTGCCACTTTATTTTAAAAATTCCAAAGTAAAATTAGTTACTACAGTGAGATTTTAAAAGGTCAGGATCCTCAATATTTTGTATCTATTTATAAAGTTTGGAGTTTTCTGGGTCCTGACATAAAATTTGAGAAATTCCTTGTTATTTTGCTGCACTGATAAATAACTTTACACAGTATTCTTATTGCAAAATACCTTAAAACTCTACAAAATACATCTTCTAACATTTGCTATGTTACAGGAAGCCATCTCCAGTCCCTTAAATTCTCTGATTTGTGATTGAACTACTGAATAGCACTATAAAAATATCAAATTGAAGTAGGGTGATCTTTGCCACTCTCTTTTCATTGTTTGCCTCTTAAAAGAGCAGATTAAAACAGAAGACCATACTTTCTGATTTTCCTTTATGGTAGAAGAATTAAACATAACAAGTGAAAGGATTCATAGGACCATTATGTAAGAATAAAAGAAACACTTTTTGCTTTATATTAGTTTTGCAAGCCTCCCAGAAGCATAGCTAATAGAAGGACAAAGATTAGAGTTTTTATAAAAAAGCTGCTAAAAAAAAGAGGAACTGTTTCTACTATGCACTTAGCTGAAAAATTTAATTCTTGCATATGTGCTATTAATAAATGAGTTTGGGTTTGCATTTTTTTTCCTTTCTCTTTCATTGGAAGAGACTAGGCTTATTAGAGAAGAAGAAATTTCCATTATAGAACAACCTAAACCGACAGACAAAGGTAAATAGCTCTGAAAAGGTCATGAAAGAGTAGAGTGTCAGGAAGAAAATGTAAAGAATAGACAGTAAAGTGCTGAATGAGATGATAAAGCTAAAGGCTAGGGAAGTACCCTTGGTAAGATGTTAAGGTTGACATTCTTGAAGAGTTTGGTAAAACTTGAAAATTGATATGCAGGTCTACAGGTAGCAACTGTAGACAGTTACAGACCCTTTGACATATTCCAAATAATTTTCTGGCTAATGACTAACAGCCAGGGCTATCTGGCTGTTTTGGACTAATGAGGATAGGGAGCGGTTATGTCTTTATTTTCTTTAAATGTTGTGTATGTCTCCATGTGTTGAATTTTTTACTTTGCATAAATGAATTAAAGTAATGAAACACAGATCTGTAAGAGAAAAATGTTTAAAGAAACTACAGATAACTCAAATCAAATTATTACCATGGTGATAAGAGCTTTGGTACTCTCAAAAATAAGGTACAGAAGCCTTCTTTCTGAGAATTGTGCAAAGAAATTGGAAAGAAGCTAATTAAAAGCATTTCTTTGTAATTTGAATAAAATTTGCTAAAGTCAAATTCTCAGTAATTAGATTAACTCTCGCTTTTTGTTCAATTTAATAACTAATTTTGAATTAATTGCTATTGTTTTTGAATCTCTCTTTGTGTTTTAAATAATTTTTTGAGTGTTTTTTCATGCAATTGGATGTATTCCATTGTTCTAACCTTGTTTTTCAATTCATTTCATGTTGCAACAGGTATTTTCCTTTCTTTTTTGTCATCTGTGCAATTATTAATGCTTTTCTCATTATTATATTCCAGTATGTTTTTGTATTGTACACAAAACATATCATTGAGATTTTGTGAGGGAGAATGAAAAATTAGTTATTTATTAACTAAGCTGCCCTTCATCATATCTTTGGATACAAAAAAAAGGAGCAGTAATGCAGTGCAAAAAATAAAGGATTTCTAGTTTCTTAAATCTCAGTCCTGTAAAGCAGAGCTGTAGATGTAACAGAGGAAATTTTCTGACACAGTTTGGAATTCTATTTCTTGTAAGACAGTGAATCTAGAAAGACATTTGTGCTTCCACATAATTTCAAGGTTCTCTTTTTTTTTTTTTTTTCACTTTATTTTTAGTGTTTTTTTTTTTTTTTTTTTTTTGGGGTGGGGGGGTGAGTAATGTGAATGTTATTACACTTCTTTTTAAGACTTACTGTACTTTATTCCCAGAAGAATCAAATCCTTCTACTTCTTTTGGCAAAGCTAGGAAATGGATGGCACATATAACGTTTGCATGTATACTATAGAACTGGTGTCCTTCACACAAAAGAATTTGCATATTCACTGTTATTTTAACAATAACATTCTTGAAAACTTTCTTTGAAAATATATCCCTGAAAATAAAGTTATTTTGTCATAAGAGTTAAAAATATTGGGTTTTAATTAGACTGCAATAGATTTCAGATTCCTACAGAACCTCCCTGCTGCTATTCTGTATGCCGGCAAATCAACCTCAACCAAATAATTTAAATTTGAACTTTATATTGTAACTGCTGAACATAGATAAGATACTGTAGTAAATTTACTTGATTTCTTAGATTACTGAAGCATAACCAGAAGCTTTAAATACAAGTTCAACATAACTGTTTACCTGGTTTAAACATTCCCAGAAATTTGTGAACTTAGCAGACAGAAATAATACTGAGTAATCAGAAAAGTTCGAGATTGTCTTAAGGACATGCCATTAAGAAGATATTCTATGGCATCATATTTTGTATCCAGGTATGTTTAATATTAGAGATCATAAGGGCATTAGAGTACATTAGAGATCCGATAAATCCATATGCAGCCATGGTAGACACTGTAAACTTTCCAGGGCATTGAAATGACACTTAATTTTATTTATTTACACAACTAGAAACATATATTAGTGTGATCTCTTTATCTGTGCTTCATCCCCAATTTTCCCATGCCTGTACTCCTCTATGCCACATCCTTTGTCTCCATTTCTCAAGGCCTCTGTTACTGTACCACGGCTGCATTTCTCTTCTGCATTGTGTTAGAGTTTAAATATTTCATTCTATACAGAATAACTGCTTGTTAGCCTCTATAAAACTATGCTTGCATCACATGCAAATAAAAAAAGTAAAATTGTTTAGCCGTAAATACCTGGCCAAATAAAGAAATTGTTTTCACAGTGAAACAAATTGGTATGTTAAAGTAAAGTTCAGAGGGACCAAGTCTAACAAGCATCGGTCCTGATATTTAACAATTTTTGTACAAAGCTTATGACCTATTAATAGCCATGGCAATACTTATTATTGGACTACATGCTCACAGCTTGTTGTGTTTGCAAACAGCTAGTCATACTGCACATCCTCATTGCTATTCAAACCACACTAGCAAAAGCTGGTGTGCTAGTTTTACTTGGAAGCACTGCATTTTTATTGAGGTCTATTATTTTCACAAAGTGCTGCATAAGTCAAATTCTCTTAATCTATAAATATGTATTATTTATTTTAAAAATTTATTAGTATTAGTATTAGTATTATAATATCTATATAGTTTCTGCAGAGACTTCTAACAGGGAGTGATCTGTGACATTTAAGAAATGATGTAGCAAAATCTTTAGAAAAGGGTGTTATATTTCATACATCACAGAAGAACAGATCTGAGATCCTAAACTTTAGCTTTTTTTGCAACAATAAAGAAGTAATTCAGGCCTAAACCACACCTTCACTCATTCACTAAACTTTTAAGGTATATAAAAGTCAATAGTAATAAAGTACTTTGAAAAAACCTTGCCAAGCTCTGCAGTAGAGGGATGCTGCAGGAGAGATTTATTTGCTGACTATCTGGTGATCACAGGTAAAAAAAAAATGGACATTTTTAGCCAGTGTAAAAGGATTTGCTTGCTAGAATTCCTTTCTCTTGAGAACAACTCAAAGCAGCTCAATATTCTTTGGCTGCCAGTTCTTGCTGATGGCTATTTTCTCTGTCACAGTGAATGTCAGAAGGTGCCTTTAAGAAAGATTTATTTGGGAAAGAGGGTAGGGTTTTTTCCAATACACGGGAAAGTGGGATCTGCTTCCTATTTCTTTCTCTCTTTCTTAGATGAGGCTTTTCTCTCTGAATGCAGTTTGAACTAATATAACTGAGGGATGCATAGTATCAAGATGTATTTGCTAACTCATTTAATGTTAAACTCATTTTAAGAAATGCCTATAAAGGCGTGCACATTATGCATTTGACAGTGGAATTTATATTTTAGTTGATTTGTATTTATTTTAACACCTTCTAAATATGAAATTCTTGGGGGAGGGTTTGTTAAATAATGTAATTTTAGTAAATGGATACCTATCCTCCCTTCCAAAAAAACCCCTATTTCAAACTACATCTATGAAACTGGGCAGTGAAAATGTCTTCTTACATGAGATTCAGTGGCAAATATATCACTTTACTGCGATAATTCAAGCCTTCAGATCATTCTTTCAAAGACGAATGTTTGCTCAAGGTCTGTCACTTTGTGCAAAGATGTACTTACTCTCAAGCTCCTGAGTGATGTTGCAGGTCTGTTCTACTCATTCTTGGTGAAGCTTCACAACTTGTTTAAGGGTGAAGTACTCAGAAAACCAGAAACTTATTATGACAGTGCAACCTCATTAGATGCTTGGCAATGTGAATCAAAAGTTTCTGTTTCAAGAAATCTTACTTATTATAAATAAATTCTTAGTGAAAAAAAAGAAAAAGAAAAAAGAAAAAAATCAGAGTATTCTACAGCTGAAAAGGGAGAAGATAATGATGTCCACTTTAGAGTGTTGTTATGGAAGCCTGTGGAACAGTGTCATGGAAGACAGTGCTCGGGACAGGCACCTCGCAGCACACCTGAGCTGCAGATTGCTCTCCTGGATACTGCAGGAGCAAGGTAGCTCCTGCAAGAGGCTCCTCCCCTCGAGTGCCCTGCTGCCTGTTGTTGACACTTTTGTTTGCCATTTACATGGAATTTGGAGCACGCCTGAAAGACTAAGCCCAACAAAGCAACAATTCTTCTATGGGGCTGTGTAAGATGGTAAAATATACAGGGTGCATTCAATATCCCTGTGTTAGAAGGAGATATTTGAAGATCTCAGTGTTAAATTGTTAGATGCAGAGATCTAAAGTGGTACCTCAGGGCTTTATTTTCTTTGATAAAACAGAAAACACCACACTTTCCATTCTAGGAGGAGAAAAATCTAAATCCTTTCAGGACATAGGTTTCCAAGTACGTGAATAATTGCCACAGAAAATGTTCAGCACCATTGCTATCTGTTGTTTTGCATTTAATTTAACTTAGAAAAGACAAAGAAACCCCAGTAGAATTAGTTGAAATCAAAAGCTGGAACCTCTCACATATGTAGTCTCCAGAAATCCTTATTCTAAGTTAGTTGCCAGAATCTTGAAAATTAATTCCGCTGATATAGAAAAGCTACTTATCAGAATACAGATAAACGAGGTTGCTTTTGTGAAACTGTATGTGTGAATGAATTTTCCATCTTTCTGTGATAATGGGCACAAATCCTAGATGTTTTTCAGTAAAGTGGTCCTATCCCTTTCTCTGTGCAGTTTTTGTTCATCTTGTGACTTTAGTCACAACTAAGTCATCAACCTTAGTCCATGTGATTTTTCTTTCCTCAACTTATTTCAAAATAAATCCTTCCCCTTGTACAACTCCAATTTCTACAGAAGTTTAGATGTTTAAATTCAGATCCAGATGGCAAGCAAAGTATTAAGAAAGATGCACAAAACCAAATAACATTCTTTCACTAAGTTAATTGCTTATCATTGTTAGCAAATTTTTTCCAGATGAGCAGATGGGAATTTACAATTAAAGAAAGTATGAAAACACCTTGTGAATTATTATTTTTTTAATAATTTGAGATGTAGAATACTTTATTTCTTCTTGTAGTATCAAGAAAAACATGGTATAAGAAAAAATAGAGAAGGTCACCAGAAAAAGATGGTGCTGCTGCTAGCATACTGCATCTAATCACAAACTGGTGAGTGATTCCAAAATTAGGAAATTTCTATATAATAGCACCATGAAAAATAAAGAATCAGTCTGCAGTAGTTAGAGTTCTAAAGATGCCTCATTATCTATTCCTCAGCATTTTTTCTTTAGAAATGTATGTTTTCGTGACCAAAATAATGGTTACCAATTTTATTATTAGTAGTATTAGTAGTATTACATTAAAGTGGGAGACTAAACAACAATCTCAATAATATGTCAAAGTGTTTCAAAAATAAATGTGTCATTTTGTTTTGAAAATTAATATAGTTTTGCTCCATTTTTTCTACTTAAAAGGAGATTAATTAACCTAGTTTAGTTCCATCTATGTTCCCCCTCAAATACTTGAAATTAAACTGTCCATCATCCAAATGACTAGCAGATATTTTGTAATTAGTTCTTGCTATTTTTCTTACTCATTTTCCTTGATACCAATCAAACAGCAATTGCAAGTCCATGAGAGTTTTACCATTTATTTCACCTAGTGTCTCATAATAAAATTTAGTCATTTACAGTGAGTCTCCAAGTCATTAATGTGAATTAGTGGGGCTCTTTTGCATAGCAACAAAAGTAATGAGCTTATGCCTCAGAGTATTTACAGTTTACTAAACAACTCTTCCTTTTTCTACCTTGCATATTAAACAAGATTTCCCTCTCTGAATGGTCTTTATTTTACTCATTTAACATAACAATGAAAAACATATAATTACATCTAGACATCTGAATTACTGGATAAGAGTTGAATTTTAATTTATTAGAATAAGTCTGGTTAATTTCCTTTCCTCGTGATGGTGGGAAAAAAGGATCATTCTAAAACTAAGAGAATGTTCCATGACTACATTCTAGCAAAACATTTCCGTCTTGACAAAATTTCCACTTTAATGTCACTACTATCTGCATAAATACTTTTCTTTCTCTTCATAGAATCATGGAATGGCTTGCCTTTGAACGGACCAGAAAGAATTTCTTCACATAAAGAGTTACTAAGCATTGGGATGGGCTACCCAGTGAGGTGGAGTCACCATCCCTGGAGATGTTCAAGAAACAACTGGACATGGCACTCAGTGTTATGGTCTAGTTGGCAAGTAATTGATTAAACATTAGATGTGATGATTGTAAAGTTTTTTTCTAATTGAAATGATTCTGTGACTCTGTAATCTTAAAGGTCATCTAGCTGCAATGCCCTTGTCATGAGCAGGCACAACTTTCACTAGACCCGTTTGCTCAAAGCTCCGTCTAACCCACTCCTGAATACTTCCAGGGATGGGGCATCTGCAACTTCTCCAGGCAACCTGTTCCTGACACTTCCTATCTCCCCATCCTCACAGTAAAGAATTTCTTCCTGATATTTAATCTAAACTTAATCTCTTCAGTTTAAAACCATTCCTCCTTGTCCCATTACTACACATCCTTGTAAAAACTCTCTTTAGCTTTCTCCTAGGCCCCCCTTTAGGTACTGGAAAGCTGTTATAAGGTTCCCCCTCAAACATTCTCTTCTCCAAGCTGAACTATCCAAATTCTGTCAGCCTTTCTTCATAAGGAGAGGTGCTTCATCCCTTTGGGGTGTTTTCATTACTCTGCTCTCCAATTCTGTCTTTTGGCTTGTGGGCTGGATACCCTTAGGATGACTGACCTTACTATTAAAGACTGAGGCAAAGAAGGAATTATCATTTTCTATATCCTCTGTCATTATATTTCCCCTTGTATGCAATAAAGGATGGATGGAAATTTTCCTTAGACCTCCTTTTGTTGACGATGCATTTCTGAAAACATTTTTGCTGTCTTTTACTAAAGTAGCCATTTCTGTATGAGATTACTAGATCAGAATCACTGATTATAAGGTCAGCCTTAAAATTATTTTCGTGCTAGAAAAAAAATATAAATCAAAGGGGATTTTGTTTATAAAGCAACTCAAGAATAACAGGAAAGAAAACAACATATAGGGATCAGAAAGGCCTCCTAAACTGTTTCAAATCATAGGGAGTTGCTATTCCAAATACAGTAGTGGGTTACATTTCCTTTCAGAAAAGTACTTCAGAGTTGAACCCAGAACTTATAGATTCCTTCATTCCCATGTACTCCCTAGCTGTCTAGTAACACTTCTACTCTTGGCATAGCTACCACAATGCAAAATAAAGAATAAAATAAAAGGCAGTGCTAGAACAAAAGCAAATTCAAGGTCCATTTATTACATTTGAATTATTAGTCATTCAATGATGCAGGAATAAATTTTAGTATAACTATTCTTTTCTTGTCTAATTTTAGTAAGAATGTTTAATAAATATGCTTAATAGGGACCTAAATTACTTATTCACAGATAAACCCATAATTACTTGCATCAATCCAGTTGATATCAGTGGTAGATGGGAGCCAGAAGGAAAAATATTTTCTCTTCTCGGCTCTGTTCTGCTCTGACATTTCTATTTCCATCTCTGCAATGTTATCATGACCTTTAATAAGCACATTTCTGCTAAATCATATCACCTCTTTGATATCTGGTGTTGCAGGAGTGTGGTTCAATGAGGTGGCCAACAACAGTGTCCAGAGCACAGAAGGAATCTCTTGACAAATACCTGAATTTCTTTTCTTTTTTGCATATATCTTGATCGCATTATGCCTTTCACCTTACTAGGTTCTACTCTTTTAAGAGCATCTCTTAATTTATTATCTTACTCATATTTGCAAACCAATGAGCTTTCTTGTATTATCCATACAGTATTTTTAACCTGTCAGAATTTTCAGAAAGCAAAAAACTAAATACTGCAGTGACTTATGACATAGAAAAATTCAATAATTTAATCAAGCTAGCTGCTTTTTCCTGCAAGTTTTTTAAATTGAGTGTAAACAGGTATCTAAACATGAAATTATTTTTAGCAATTTCTATTTATACATACACACACAGAGACAGAAAAAAAAAGCAGAAAAACCCCACCTAACCAAAAAACAAGCAAATCTGACATCCATAAGTTTCAGATAGCACAAACTCATTGTCTGAAAAAACTAGAGACAGAAACTTGTTAGGTATAGCAGACTTACTAGAAAGTACTTAGTTTTTATAAGTTTTTATAAGATATTAATCTAATTTAACTGAAAAAGTATTTAATTTATAGAGTACATGTTAAAAAATAAATTAGGTATTTCTAAATGGTTCTGTCTTGTCCTTCAGCTTGTCATAAAATGTGCCTTTTATACATGAATTTTCCAAACACATTCTCACCCACAACTGTACTTTTGCAAACAAATAATACTATACAAGCAACTAGAGTTACATGAAATGAAGCATAGAAGTGGAACATTCATAAGGGCATAAAGAATCATTGAGGAACTATACCTTGAAAAATTAGCATAGAAAGCTCATCAATTGATTTACTTTTGTTCAGGGACTCTTTTTTTTCAACAAAAGAAATGGTCAAGAAGTTTGACACTCCTAAGAAAGGGATGTACTGGTTTTGAAGTTATACACAAACACCATAATGGTTCTTTCTCAGAGCTGAAAGTCTGCAAACCTTCCAGCTGAATGTAATGACGAGCCCATTGACATGATGACATTCATTTGAGCAGCAGGCAGTAATAGATGGATAGATAAGTCAGATACTTTCAGCTGACACAGGCTAAATATGCAGTCATAATCAGTGTTTCAGAACAGTATCTCTAATTTGACACTGATGCAGAGAGGTTTCTATGCAGCTTTCTAAAAATGGACTTTGTTGTCACATTGGCATGCATGTGTGTAAAACATGCTGTCACTCTCACAACCTCTAGTCCTGACTCTTGATGGAGCTCCACTTATTTTCAAGGCATTTATGAATAGAAGAGAGAACCACACTTGCAGATTTCTCCTGAAGTGTCAAATTCAATGTGTGTTGGACTGTCTTTTTTAGGAGCATGAACAAGACAAAGCAACCAGCAAAAGAAACTCCAGCCTTTCTGATACTGGCTATGAAAAGAAAGAATCTTTTGCTGCAGGAGTTTTGTTATCTCATTCTCTGAAGTTCAGAGGAAGGTTTAGAGGTTAAGGGGAGAAATAAATTTTACTCTTGTCAGTCTAAAGAACCTATGAGCATTTATAATGGCGTTATATTCCAGCTACAGTAAAAAACAGCTACAGTAGTTAATTTTTTTTGCATTAGTAGGTAATATTTTGATGATTTCCAGTACCAGATAATTAGAAGGAGAACAACTGTTTAAATGTGAAACATAAATATTTCTTAAAAAATCAAGGAGTAGTAAAATTAGAGATTACTATATTAGAATTCAAGAGCAGCAGATAAACTTATTTTTTAAATATTTATTTTTATGATATTTTCAATTATTTAGTTCCTATTAATGTACTAACAAGTACAATAAATCTCCAGCATATAGTTTAGCAAAGAATTGAATGCAGGTGTTGCTAGACAGTCATAGATACTTAAAAAAATTGTACCATATTATTCATATGTTCAATTAAAAAAGAATTACTTTGTAAAATTAAATTCATAGACCTTTTCACAAATAATGCTTGTTTCATTTCTCAGAATTAGATGTTTCAAATACTGAATATTATAGCAGAAAACAGCATTTTTCATACACAGAAGTTACTCAACCTCAACTCATCTGTAAGTTTTGGATTCAAGAAAGAAGTGTAGCTAAAAGGGAGACCACTTAAGAATTTCACATATAACAGTAGTTTTCTTGTGATCATCCAGTGACAAATGATGACAACATAATAAAAGACAGTAAGGAAAAAAAAAAAAAAAAGGCATTTTTGGAGAAAGAAACTGTTGAAACAAATTCTGTTTGCAAATGTGTTTGATTTAATGAAATTTTTTTTTATATTCAAAATAAAAATAAATAAAAATATATGAGATAATTTTTATTTCTAAAGTCATGACAAGAATAAACATAAAACAGAAAGCTATCTTCTGTGGCTGTAGATTTTCAGCAAATGTGAAAGTATCATTAATGAAAGGCCAGACTTGACACTTTCAAATGAGTTATTTTTATTGGAGGAAAAGTCCAGAGGACAATCTGTTTCTACACTAATAACATATAGCCTCTTTCTGTTCTTCATTGCTAGGGAACAAGGCAGACAAATCTGTTGCACCTTTTTACATCTATATTTCTCTGGTGCAAAGATGTGCTACAATTAATAGATTTTCATGTTCATTCTTAATAGGTTAACACTAAGCAGTAGTCTGTCAGACATAGTGATAATATGATGACTAACAGTTTTATGTACAAAGGTGTTAGGACTTTCTAAAGGCTATATATGTTGGCAGGTGCAGTGAAACTGCCATTAAAACAAAGATGTGACTTTCTGCCCAACCAGAGTTTTGGGGTTGTTTGGTTGTTTTTTTAAAAGTGAGGACACCAGAATTGGTCAAATTATTTTAAACTGCAAACAATTAAACATGAACTGTAATCCAAAGGTTTCAAACTGAGAAATATAGAATGCTGGGGAACTTTGGGGAAACAAGGAAACTAATTTTAAAGAAACTTGTGCATAGGTCTGCCCTCTGGACATTGAGTCTATTCGCTGAGTCCTATTCTCTGGTACTGTCCTCAGTTCAACAGTATTTTGTCTCCTCTGGGCTGTAATAAACTTTATCAAGCTTCTGGGCATTCCTGAAAAAATTGGCTTCTGCTACTCTGAAAATATGTGCACTTTTATGCTTTCTTGATATGTTTGTCTCCTTTCTTCTTGCCTAAAGACTACATCCCTGAAGATACCCTCACTTAAGCATTCTAATTTGATTTTTCTAAGAAATCACATTCTCTGTATTCCTAAGTGGTCACGAAAAGCTGAGAATTTTATATATATTAAACCATTTTAAAAGGATGATATAGGAAATATGCTAATCTGATTGGTAAGAAATGGGATAGAAACCCTTTAGAAAAGATGATTTATACATTCAGGAAAACAAAGGCACAAATACAGATGCTCTAAGTCCCTGTATTGAGAATGTGTTATATTCCCTTCACTTCAGGATCATGAACTGAAAACGGAAATATTCATTTACAGTGAAGTTTATAAGTATATAAAAATATTCATGAAGCCTTAAATACCAATACATTTTTAAATATTTTCAAATGGAGTTGGTATTTTATCTTGTTCAATCAAAATATGACATTTGTGGCAAATTCATTAGTTAGCTCTACTGCTTTGACTTTCTTTGTTTTTGCAAAGGGTATTTAGTCTGTCAATGACTCAGAATTGTATCAGAGTTCCTACTCCTATGATTCCTGACACAGAATTACTGCCTCTTCAGTTTTCATGATGTGAAATAAATTTTATAGAGCAAAGCCTTTCAACTCAGTTTTGGAGTCTGAATTCAATACAATTTCTGTTCTCAAGGCAGAATCTCAGGTGAAGCAATAGAATCCCACTTCATCCACTCCCTCAGTGGTTCCAACCAGCAGCTGAGAATCTGAAGTTGCAGCTGAAAGAGGCTCAGAAGTGTTTATAAAATAGTCTCAGTGTTAAGAGTGATAAATTGCTGTAGCAATTGTAGCATGCTTGCCAATAACAATGCAGTGGCTTTAGAAATTTTTAAGGTACTACAAACTTTATCAACTCCGTACTTTTGGGGTTTGTTTGCAAGAAATATTTATGGGGTTATAAAAAAAAGAAGTGGCAATCTTCTTTATGGAGTTTGTAACCTAAATGTGCCTTTGGTACTTATCTGAGGATTTCTACAAAAAATGAATGTTGTGCAATAATGTTAGTGTGCAAAGACAGGAAAACATTAGAAGGAGCTTTTATTTTGATACCATCTTTATCTGAAGGAGATCTGGTTCCTTTATTATGGAATGGCTAACACTTGAAAGAGAAATTAAAAGGCTAGTACTCTTGAATTGGGGTGGAATTCTAATTATCTGAGCGTACACCTCTGTATCTTCTCCTGTAATTTGGTGCAGTTAAATAAAATTGGAAGATTAGAATAGAAGTGGCCAGATCATAAAAATTTCCTATCTGCTACTGATTGCTACCAAAGCAATTTGTATTTCTGAATAGCTCTCTTAGTGTCTTAAAAAGCCAGGAAAAAATGAACTTGGGTATTTTTCTCAAATTTAGGACAACCTTGTAGGTCTGACCTGATAGATTCAATCAGATTCTCTCTGGAGCAAACTCAGTGGCAAATTTTAAAGCTGCACCTGTCAAAATCCTGTATGAATTGTGATTAATAACTGACTAATTTAGTTTATGTGTGAACTGCTCATTGTTATATAGTGGATTTTTTTTATGTAAAACACATACAGAAAAACATATATTTTCTACAGAGAAAGTGCAGATTTTCACAGATGTAGTTAACTTTTTCCAGATAACAGGTAAGAAAAAAAATCCTTGCTTTCATTGTTTCTGAGGATCACAATTTTATGTGACATGCAGTACCTCCTTTAAAATCAGATTGATTGTCATTAATGATATTTTTTAGTGTATAAATTTTAATTAATGAAGGCCTTGAATTTGGATTCTATTACTTTTTTCAAGAATTAATATTGAGCCTGTAATTTCTGAATCATCCTTCTAAAATGTTAGAAATTAGAAAATGTTGTGCTATATTCTGAATAAAAATTATTTTTAAAAATTAAATTAAAAATTTCAAAATAAAAATTAAAATGAAAAACATAAAATTAGCTCTTCAGCTGTTCCTTCCTATGCTCAGTTCACTTCAGTATGCATACCTAGTAACCTAGACCAACTTTCATTTAGAAGACACTTATTCTACACCCCTTTATATTCATAGCCAGCATTTTAAATTGTTAATGTAACATCTTCATTAGTCCAAATCTCAGATAAAGGACATTTTTTCCCTATCAAATATCAGTATTCTCTTATTTTTCTGCTATTTCAAAAGTCTTTCTGTTTTAGTTCATTTTACCTTCCTAGCTTTTTGATCTATCAGACCCTATTTCAGTCTTATCTGTCAGCCATGTACTTTTTTTTATTTTAATTTTTTTAAAATTCTGATCTTTTTGGACTTGTCTTTCATCAGTTTATCTCCAAGAGTTAACAGGTTTTAGTCTGTATAATTAAAACAGTTCTGTTTATCATGTCTTCTGAAGTGTTTTCAAACCACTGTACTCATGCTGACACTTTAGGAAGTTTTTTCTCTTTACCACTTGCATGAAAAATGTGCACAAAGATCTCAAAATAAAAACTGCTTCATCAACAGATCTCAAAACACTGATGCTAATTAACTTTATTTATCAGAGTACTCAAAATATTCCAAAGATTTTTTTTAAGTGGTTTAATTATTTAAAATATCTAAATCTAAGGCTGATTTAAAATCTAATAAAGTTTAGTGAGATTCTAAATAATGAGTAGGACAGGTTTTTGTTATAAAACACCTGAATTGGCTAGTAAGGTTGCTAGAAATCCAATAAATTCAAAATCCACTGCTAAACTAAACCAAAATCATAGTTTATGTCTGCATTTCACAGACTCATTTGACAGACCATTTCAGAAAAGAATAAGGACTTAGGAATTACAATAAAATCTCTTCAATGAGTATTGTCAGTATTAAATCTAATTAAAAGAATAGATGAAGATGTCGAGGAAGGAGAGAGAAGGCTGTATATGTAATATTTTCAGGACATTCCAGACCTCCAACAACCTTATTCACATTTGAAAGAGGTGAAAACATAATTTCTGGAAAAAAACCCAGCATTTCATCAGCTTAAATATTTTAGCCTTAGCTGGGACTAGAGGAGAGCAAATAAGCCATCTTATTGAAGAGAAAGTTGGGAAACAATTTGGTCCATGTGTAGAGGTGCAAACACCTAAAAAATTGTAATGGGAGGGTTTTCAGCCCTTCTGTCTGAGGTATGAGAGGATGCAAGGATTAAAAATCTATTCCTGGCACTGAGGGTTGTCTGCCACTACAGTAATATGGCAGGTGAAAAAATTAGCAGTATTCTAAGTCTTTTAAAAAGAATTAGTGAACCTTTCAAAGATGTTATCTAACACAGTTGTGTGAAAATTTCATCAGCGTTTTTGCACAACAGTCATTTCTGGCACTGGAGGTTGGGAGCTCAGGAATCAGCATCTTGATCCTTTTTCTGCATGCCTCAGTGAACAGAATTGGATGTGTGTGCTACATGCTTGTGACAGTTGCAGCTCATAGTTGAAACAAAACTTCATACTTCAGCAGAACTACTATCCTCTGAGTTATATATCATTTGTGTGTATGATGCACAATCAGGTTGTTGTCATCTATTCTCCCATTGGATACTGGCCATGATAAAGCCAAGAAAAGAGACCAGTAATCACAGACTGTTCAAAGAATGCTTTTCACATTGATAACTGACTGATGTTTCTTGCTCCCCTCCTCAGAGACATGCTGACAGCTAAATTTCAATCTGAGCAGTTTCTTCCCACCACTTCTAAGAAATTTTGAATAAATTCTCTTCTGAACTTGCTCTCTCTGTATTCTTCATTCCTTTTTTCCTCTTCACAGTGCATACATGATTCACCTCCTAGAATTACCCAGGTGTGTTCTTTCCAAATGATGCCCTGCTATAACAAAAGCTTTAGATCTTTCATCCTTACCTATTTTTTGGAATATTGCACAGGGATAAGATTTAAAGAATGGATACATTGTTTTTCAGGTTTTACACTTGGCAGAAAATAATTTCTCAAAATAAAGACAGTTTTAAAAAACCTTATATCATTTATTGGGTCAGGAATAAATTCTGTTAACATATTTTACCTCATGATTTGGAGGTCAAATAAGAAGGAAACAAGCTATGATGCCACATAGAAACATACAGTGGCGTATATAAGTGGCATTCATAAGAATGACCTTTTACAGAGAAAATATAATTGATGTAGTATTCTTTTAGAGACTTGCCTGGAAAATTATTCCAGGCCTGAGCCTTTCAGCTCTGTTCTCTGAACCATTTTTTAGGGTGATAAGTTTTTTTTCAGCTGAAGGCCAAGAAGCCTTTCCCAGGAAAGATAAATTGGTCAAAACAGAGGAATTAATAATAAAGATAAAGACACCTGTTTGCTGTTAACAGACCCTGGGAATAGGATGTCTTCACTCTGAACCAATCATCTTTATTCTGTTCTCATTGTTACGAGTCATGCTACTTAAGCAGTGAGTTTTCTGAATAAACTTTGTCTTCTCACCTTCTCTTTCATCTCGAGAATGACCGTGTGACTGTGTCTCTTTACTCCGCCGCACCGAACGGGTTAACACCCTAACACCGCAGTCACAAATTGATTTTCAATATACTGGTATATTTTGTACACGGAAATAACCTACTTCCTATTGGCTTAATTCTTATGAAGTAAAATGATAGCTAAGCAGACCTTCTGGACTACCAGGCAAAGCAAAACTCACATTGTCCATTGTGAAGTGAGGAATTGTCTTCAAATCAGTTTTGAGCCTTCAAGAAAGAGACATCATGCAGAGTCTTGAAATGAAGATATAAAACAAAAACAATGAGGATAAATTAAAAAAAAATGTATGTACATCAGGAGATATCCTGTGTAATAATGCTAAACTGTCAGTTTTGTGTAGTACTAAGTCTGTAAAACTACTCAATTAAATTTGCAGTGAAATCCTTTTCTATAGATATGGTATGATTCAGATAAGCAGGGTGCTATTACACTCCCTTTTCCTCTGTGTATGTAGAATATTAGAAGAAAATGAATGAAATTTTCAGTAAACATATAAGACATTCAAATCATTCTTCAGCTACAGTAAGAAAATAGCAAGAGAAAGGGAATAATTTATTTACAAAAAATAGAATAATGATTTTGTTTTCTATGATTTCTAAGGACAGGGTTTTTTTATCAAATTTTAATGCATTTAATTAAAAACCTAGATGCTGAATTGAAGATGAGAGCTGCCTGACAGAATCACATCAAAGTAGTCTTTCTGAAGGAAGCAGTTGTATGGTGTACTAGAAATGGATCTGTTCTGTGTAGCAATTCAAAATTGGAAGGTCAGAAAAGAAGCTGACCTATTGCAGAGAGCAACAGTGACTTTTGGAAAGCTGATAATGCCCTATGACATCTATAAGAGGTGATTTTTGGTTTGTTGACTACAAGATAGAATTAGGAAAAAGTAACAGAAGTGATTAAGCAAAACAGCAAAATAAAGCTGCAGTTGCCATTGAGAGTAGCAGATATGCAGTTTATCCTAGAAAAGATAGGAGAAATAGCTAATACCATAAATCTCTTTTTAAAAAATTGATATTAGCTGATGCTTCTTTTCTTCTGACACAGTCTTGTTAAATATTTAAAATCTGTTGTTATGAATATCTTTTGATACTTCAGTCTTTGACCATTCTCTTGTATATGGCGATGAGGAAATGTGTTTCTCTAAGCAAAATGCCATCTTGCAAAAATGATTTTGTTTCAAATGTTTTAAAATCTAGCAACTTGTTTTGAGTTTTATTAGTTTTTCCTCAATCTATTAACAACTTCCAAAAAGTCTTCTAATCTATGATATTAAGTATTATCGCAAAAGAAAAAATTCAGGATTTGTATACTTATTAAGAACAAGTAAAGCAAGTAGTTAAAAAAAGCTTCCTTATATTTTATTAAGTGGAAAAAAGCTCATACTTTCTCACACACAGAATTCATGAAACATATTAATGGACAAGGACATTGACAAAAAATTCTTTAAGGAAAATGTCAAACTACAGCTGTTCTGTCTTGCAATTTGCATCCAGCAACACAAAACCAGTTAAAAACCAGTTAAAGCTTTACAAACACTACATAGCTACCTCTTCAAATAATTTATAAGTCCTTACTATTCCATTTTTTCTTTTTGACCAAGTACTCTAAAAGTGTTTGATTTTGCAGAAAATAAAAAGAATACTGTAAAAAGATGAGAATGCTGTAAAAAGACAAATAGAATGTGCTAGAGTCAATGCTAAATAAAAATGACAAAAGGGCTTTTTCTTACTAAACCTAATCAGTGTAGTTCATTAATACAACTAGATGAAGTACATTCTCCAATTTCAGCTATCAATTTACTCTGAAACATTTTTTTGCTTTACTTGACCAAATTGGTATACTTTTCAAGCTATATAATCAATATGTAAATTAAATTATAAAGAAACATAAAAAGAAAAATTATTTTATTAGATTTTTCTCTATATGATCTAACTACAACAGTCCTTATTCAAAAAGGGAAGAGGAAAAACACACTGGATAATATATATTTTAATTGTATTTTTCCTTTCCAGAGTACTGCTATCATTAACATTATAATGGCAAACCAGTAAATTGCTATTTTCATTTTGAGACAAGAGGCTAATACTTATCATGGGATACAAGCATTTTAATGGGAAAAGATGATTTGATGTGAATGATAAACAGATCATTTGGTACTGCTAATGCTTCACATTATGTGCTTCATTAATTAAATGTCCTATGTAGCTTACATTTAAGTATACACAATTACGTCAAGATCATTTATTTAGTTATATGTGCTGGCACAGTATACAGCTAATATTTTTCTAGTCTAAAAACCAAATACCATTCACCATACTCTTTGCCTTTCAATTTATACTCAATTAGAATAGTAACTGTATATGGGATTGATGCAAAAAAAATGAGCATGTTTATGACATTTTATCAAGGAAGTTCAAGAACAGTTCACTTGGAGTTTATTTCAAGAACAATTGAAGGTTACTGATGAACACAACATATGAACCATTGATCTAACATACACACAACCTCTCCAGGATGATTACAGGAAATTAATTTACTAACTAGTTTTCAGTCCTTTGGCTAAGCAGTAGATTTTCCTAAATCATAATATTCTTTTTAAGAAAACTATTGTAGCTTCCTTTCAAAGCAGCAATTTAAAGTAGTATTAATTATGCAAAATTTAAGGTATGTTTCTTCCATGGGCCACTTTACAGACTTGATCTTGAAACTTTAGTTTCTTGTTTAGATTATGTATCTCTGATATAAAAAAAATTTGTTTATTTTGCATCTGTGAAACCTGGTATAGGAACAAAGAAGTGAGTTTTTAAGAAACCGGCAGCTACACTTAACTCTGTACTTAGAAGTAGTGGGCATTACAAATATTATAATTTTATGCACAGAATTCTATATCTAAGATTCTCCATTATTCAGAAATTTAAAAAAGGTATTCAAAGAATGGGAAAACATTTATACCTTGTGCAAGTGATTATGATGGAAAGCTAACAAGAACTTCTGATCTTTCCATTTTTTAGGGAAGAGCTCGGATGACAAGTTTGTCTTTATCTTTAGGAGCTTTGGAGACCCAGTGGCTTTACCTTGTGTTCTTACAGGCCCAGCTATCAGCATTTTGATGCTGATATAAATCAGAAAGGCATTTTAAATCCTAACAAGGATCTGGTGAACCATGAGGGTTTTTTATTATCTGTTGAGGGGACTGAATATAATTAGCTAATGACCGTTTTTAATTTCTTTAAAATATTAAAATATAAACTATTTGATTGCCAAAAATCTGAAAGAGTTTATGAATATGGAGAACAGATGAATGTGAAAAAAAGGGACCCATTTATTTTCCTGTGTTTGTGGGTAGGAAGTAGGAATAAGAAGGAACCAAACACTTCCATTCTGAATATAGTGTTTTGAATGCAGTCACAGATGGCATGTCCAAAGAACCCAAGCCTGTACAACAGACCTGGGAACAGAACTAGGTCTTGTCTAACAGTTCACTTCTTATCAAGCCAATTTCCTCTATTTCCAGGATACCACTTTGCGAATTGGAGTCTCTTAGAATTTTAGGGAGGGTTTTTTTTCTTTCTTACATTAATTTGCAGAGTTTCTACATGGTTCCCACTCTATTGAGTATTCAAAACAGATGAAAGAATATGTTGGTGGCATAGAACACTTATTTTTAGACACTCAAATCAGGTTAAAGTTGCCTTCACCTAAACTATAGCAATTTTCTCTTTGGTCTCAAACTCAAATCCAAATAATGCATTCAAGCATTCAAACAGGGTCACTATTTCTGAAACATCTACTCAGAATCTAAAAAGGTATTCCCTCAATGATCTTTTGAAATATACAATACAGTGTATTTTCTTATTGACACTGTGAAGACTGTCTATTTACTCATGCAATAGCTATATATTTACTTCTGATTTTGCTCACTCCATATTTATTTTTCCATATGACCTTTTCACAGTTTGATTTCTCCTTTGGTTTTCATTATTATAGTAAAAAGAGTTATCCTATAACATTCAGACAAGCTTGAAATTAAGCCAGAGAAACCTACTCATCCAAATGAAGACACTTGTGTGCTAAATTTCTATGAAATAATGTTGTAGGTAATTAACTGAGACAGATATCAAACCAGGAATACTGCAGGTAATTATTCAGAGAAGGAGTAAGGCATTTCTCTGACTGAAAATGGACGTTCTTATGCCATATTAGTCTTTTCTGCCATGAGTACATATTTCCCCAGAAATATTGTATTTTTTTTTCATCCTGCGTCTGTTTCTACCTCATAATGTCAGCGACAATAACAAGATAATACAAATTTAAGCAGCTTCTATTATATAAGCTAGGATTGTTTCTTTCTTCTAAAGATGTGATCAAACATTTCAAGTGCTTGGTATCTAATTCTCAATTAAATAATTTCCTGGATATGAAGAGGTATCAACATTTTCTGAGAGAGCACTGCAGGCCTTTGTAATAACTTGAAAGTTTATATATTTGAGATTAATCTCAAGTAAGTTATCCCAAACTAACTACGTAAAACAGCT
>VXBI01009120.1:0-156278 GCA_013397375.1 Toxostoma redivivum
TAACACACACACACATAGCAATGGGGTTATTCCTAACACAAACACAACAATGAGGTTATTCCTAACTGGAATTCCTCCAGGGCCACAGGGCCACAGCACCTCCTCCCAGGGCACTGTCCGTGCAGGGAGTGACCCCTGGCCTGCTCCGAGGTGACCATCAGGTCAATGGGAACTAAAGGAGCTGAGTGATTCCACCTCTCCAGCAACATCACATCAACACTTTGGCACTGAAACAGCTCCATGTTCCAATCCTCAGACAAACAGCACAGAACACGAAACTGCAGCCTCCTTTTACCCCAGAGTACCAAAGTATTGGCATTTTTAACTAGGAACTCTTCAAGCACACAGCACTGGGGTGGTCACATAGGAGCCACACTTGAAATCCATTTACTGAGACTCATGGAATGGTTTCAGCTGGAATGAATGTTGCAGCCTCAGGAACTGTTTTCATAAGGAAACAATACTTTTGGCTGTGACACCTTCAATGTTGACCTTAAAGCAGAGAATCTCAGAGTAGGCTTCATCCCAATACATTAGTCAAGTGCACATTTAGCAATACCATTGCTCTGGAATTTTTCAGAGCACTGCAGACTTTAGTGCTCTCTAGAAGTAAATCACTGCAAATGATTCTGATCAAGCCTGAAAGTAATGCATAGAAATCACCCCCATTCTTTGTATGCCCCCATTCTTGGTAACCAAGCCTGGACTTTCCCCCCCTGTTGGTTTCAAATTGCATTAATTAGGGAAAAAGTTATCCCATGAAGCAGCTCAGAGTTAATCTGATGCTGCAGACTCCAGGGTCCGAGGCTTTAGCAGGAGGAATCCCTGCTTGGAGCAGTGCATAAAACATGAAACCCCCCTTTTCCAAGGCCACCACCACGGATGTCCAGGATCAATATCCAACCTACCCAGGACAACCCAGCCCATCCAGGATTCTGTCTATACTTAACCCATGCCTCATGGAACCCCCGAGAGGAGACTGAGCCAGCTTCAGGCTCCAATTTCCAGGGTCCACAAAGCAACAGCTCCCTGAGGGTTGTTCTCTCACCTGTGGAGTCGGCCCTGTCCGAATGGGACATGGCAGAGCCCAGGGGCCACGGGCTGAGCTGGTGGTGCAGGAAGCTGCGGGTTGGAGAGGCGAGGCTGCCGGAGTGGAAATGGTGGTGAGGGGGGTCGAGGGAATGGATGGGATGAGCACTAATCACAGCTGTGGATGAACACAAGACAGAGAAACGCTTAACACACACACACAGAGGACAGGCTGGGGACTCCCATCCCTGCTGCCTTCTCCAGCAGGGAGCCAGACCCTCGGCTGATTTACAACCCAGCTTAAACCCCTGCGTTATCACACCTCAAGGATGCTTAGGACAAATAAATCACCCAATTACAGTTCCAAAAACTGTGCCACCAGCTCTTAATGCACTGCTTGATTGCAAGGAAAAGTTCAGAAGAAGAATAAAGAGAATACAGATCTGTTACCCATATACAGTATAGTGATAAAGAGGAAATGAGGTGTGTTAAAAAATAAACAGCCCTTCACTTCCTAATATCCTTCCAGAATTTCTATATTCCAGGGGCAAAAAAGGAAGTCACTAGGTACATACCATTACTGCAAATTAGACTAAAATGGCACAGAGAATTAGCATAATTCAGTACTTAGGATGTAATTAATAAAATGAATGCTCCAGTGGGTGAAGAAAGCCATGGAAGGTTGTGCAGGCCCCAGAGTTGGACACATGCAGTGGTCCTGGTGGGGCTCACTGAGAAAGGGCCTCACATGCCAGAGTGAGCTCCCTGTGAAGCTCCTGCAGACCCCACACTGATGTTTCCACTCCCATAAAGCAGAGCCTGCAGCTGGGGCCCTCAGGGCTTTCACAAAGAGGATGGAGAGTCCAAGGCTCAAAGCCAAGCTCCAGCCCGAGGCACCAGCAGGGCCTGGGCCTGGTCTGTGCCCCCCAAGCAAGGCAGGAGCTGACAGAGAGGGGGAAGCAGCCAGGCTTGTCCAGAGCCTGGCATGGGATAGGCACCTGTCACACACCCATGCTTGACACAGACCAGCTCCTACAGAATTTAGTGTACAACTGCATCCTCTGCTCCCTCCTCACACAGGGAGAGCTGGGAGACAACAAGGACATCACACTACTTAGTGTGAAACCATGAAACCAAATGTACTCTTGGAAAAAAAAGGTCGTAGAACAAGAAAATTCACAAACTGAGCAATCAGGTCATCAGGACACTTGAAAAAGTAGGTAGAGATCAAGAACATCAAGTCCTCGGTTCAGTTTTTAATTAAAGCAAAAAGAAAGTGGAAATGTAATGGACTACTCTGAAATAATTCCATAAAACAGAGGGGTTGTGGCAGCAGTCAGCTGGCTACAGGTGGAACATGATCACAGAGCTCAGGGAAGTCTAAAGCTCAGCCTCAGTGAGCTTGGTGGTATTTTACTTCCCAGTTCTGCCCCTGCACAGCAGCTCCTGAGCTTCTCACTGGTGTCCTCACACAGAGTTTCAGTCTGGCTGTTCAGAAGTTCAGCCATCTTGGAGCCATTTGAAAACTCTAGATATATTGTTTAATTCCTATAATATTTCATAATAATGGTAATTTTGGTATCAGAAAAGGATCCCAGGGCAAAGAGGTCTCAAGGAGCTCAGAGTAAAGTCAGAGAAGGCTCTGAGAGCAGCAACTGCAGAGACAAAGGGCATGCTGACTGCTTGGGCTGGGATGGGAAAACCAACAGTGGAGAACCTGACAGAGATTCCAGCTCTCTCCAGCTCCTATGGAACAGCTGGACACTGGCAGAGTTCCAGTGGAATGACTACAAGAAACAGCCAGGCCCACAGGCTGTCCCTGCAGAGCTCCAGACTGGGACAGACAGATCGGGACACACTCCTGCCCTCACCCCAGTACAGACACTCCCAGTCCCTTCTAATGTGGCCTCACTGCCCACACCAGGAGGGGCTCAGGAGCCTCCCCTGGGCTGCTCCTGCTGCCTAGGATGGGATTTCCTGGGAGCAGGGAGTGGTTCCAGCAGGAATGGGGGTGTGCACTTACGCTGAGGTGGCTGAGAATCAAAAGGCATCATCATCTTGGGCCTCATGCCCCTCCTTCCCGCCAGGGTGGACATGCTGTCCTCTGACTCGTGTCCTGAGGGGAGACAGTGACATTATTCCTCTGCAGCCAGGCTCCTGGAACCACGGCAGCATTCCCCCTTTATTCCTGTTCCCAGGCAAGTCTTGGAGTCACCAGTGATAAAAACAGCCCTTTCCCCCTTTGCTGGAAGGTGGGATGAAGACAGTGAGGGTGAGGATTTTTGGGAACTGGAGAAGCTCTCCAGGCCCCAGTACAAACTTCTGGCAGTGGTTCAGCTCTGGGCTGAAAGGTCAGAAACAACTCCAGTGGTTTCATATGAAGTGAGATGATCTTCCCATTACTAGTCAGTATTTACCAAGAGAAAGTAATGATGTAACCCTTGGATGCTCCATTTCCTCACTAAAACACGTGATCCACCCGTTTCAGAGTCTTAGAAACCAGGAACAAACCCAATTCACTACTTGGAAAATAAGAACAGAATAGAGTAACTTAATCATCTCTCAATAAAGTGATTTCACCAGCCACAGTAAAATGTATTTCACTCCTCATGGCCTCTCACCTCTGTAGGAATTCCGCCTTTGATGGATATTGCCATCCATGGAATTGTCCACCGGGGTGATGTCCTGCGAGTTGCGAGGGATCGGGGTGTCTGTCATGATGGGATTAGGATCTGGGGATTTATCAATGGGTTTGAGCTCCAGCCTCTCGTGGTGGATCCAAAGGTCTGGAGGTTTGACATCTTTGGAGTTCCCCTTGTACTTGTGGGAGCCATTCACGGATTTGCAGGCGGCTCGTTTCCTGGGAAGGAAAGCAAAGGAGATGTTCTTCACCTCTTGGAAAAGGCAACTTCTCCCTGGCATTTCCCTAAGTCTTGCATCCAGCTGGGCTCAAGTTTCCTACTGGGCAGGAAGCTTTGAATTTTGGACACAAACCCCACTGACACCTCAAAGCACACCCTGAACTCCAGTGCCATGGAATTTGCCTCCAACGGTACTCCATGTGCAGCCCTGGCTCTGCAGCCCAGCCTTACTTAACAAGAATTAAGTTTGCAGAAATTCTGGTTATTGAGAGAATATTCCAATGCTGTGCCCATATCCTGGGCTCACCAGGCTCCAGCAGCAGCTGGAGAGGGAGGTGCAGACAGTCAGTTATCCCAAGAGGATGGGAACACAGGATTAATGACAGGAACGTTCCTTCCAGCCCTGCTCAGGTGGACACATCCCACTAGGGAGGTTCCCACTGTGCTGAGCAGCAGCAGCAAACCATGGTGAAGCAGAGATTTGGGATGGCAGAATTTTGGGAAAGCAAAATGTAGGTTTCAGCACTCTCTCCACACTGATTGCTCACTTTGGGCCACGGCAAAGCTGGAGGAGGGGTCCCTTTGGGAGCAGAGTTCCTGGGAATGGCTCAGACATTGGTAAATGTCACCGACAGAGCCTCTGGCAGGGGTGACTCACAAATTCTGCTCCCACTGGAGATGATGAATGACAGGGATCAGGTTATTCCTTGGCTGAGGGCACTCAGAAATTGACATTTCACAGGGTTATTTCTGCCCTGAAAATCAAACACATCTCCTGGCACTGGCCCATCCCTGCTGCCCTCTCCCAAGCACAGCCCAGCTGCCAGGTGTGCCAGGGCCAGCTCCTCCATCCCTGCTCCCTCTCCAGCAGTTCTGCAGGGTGGTCCTGCTGCAGCAGAGCAACTGCAGACTATCCAAGCCTGGCTTTTCATCACTTCCTTAAAAGTCTGTTTTGCATTACAGCATCTTTTCAAACTTCAAATACAGTTCTAGTCTTTCAAAGAATATGCAGCAAGACCCTGCAGGAGCCCGTAAGTAGGAGCATCACTGCTGCAGCATTACTGCAGATGTTCTGAGGGAAGAATTCAGATATAAACACCAGGATTTTGGAGCACTTTTCTAAGGAATCCAGCACCACATTCAGATTCCACTCCAGTGATCCTACTAAAAACTGGATACTGCCAAGCACAACCCATGCACCGAGTCCACCCATGCAAGAGTGAGGAGCTGCCTGTGTTCTTGAGCTCTCCCAGCTCCCAAAACATGCACTGGCTCCAGTTTGGAAACTTGCAAATGACAATTTCTCCTCAGGGTGGGACAAGTGCAGGCACACTTGGAAGCACTGTCCCGATTTGTGTGTGAACTGATGGTTTGGAACTCTGGGGACATTGACAGGAAAACCAGACCAGCAGCAGCACCTACAGGCTGCAGGACTTACAAGGAATAAACTCTAAAGCATCATGAAGAAGTAAATAAAGGGTTCACTAAGGCAGGCAGGGCCAGGCCCCCAGCCCCATTACTTTTTCTGGTGGGACGTGGTGCGGCGGGTGCAGAAGACAGCGACGATGACGACGATGACAATGGTGATGACGCCCAGGGACACGATGATCACCAGCAGCATGTTGCTGTCCAGGGGGGACGTGGGGCTGCCATGGGGACTGTTACTGCCTGGGAGGGTTGGGGAGAGGAGAAAAGGCTCATTTATTACACAGGAAGAGCAAGCAGTGCCCACCAAAGACACCTGGAATCCTGCGGACCAGCAGGAGGGGATGGACCTCATGAGAAATGTTGGTTTCTTTGGCATTTGCCAACTGTTTCTGTACAATTATTCATTTGGAGGTTGATTTACAGATCCATTTCCTACTGAGTCTGTCAAAATTTAAGTGCAGCCTACTCAATTATCACAAAAACCTCAACACTCTATGCAGAGTCAGTCTGGGATCCTGCTAACCTGCAGCACCACAGGCTCCCCTTGGAGCCACCGAGCACTGGAATTGGATCAGGAGCCTCCAGGGGTCACGTGGCTCCAAAGGAAACCTCCTTTAGCAGGGAGCATTCCCTGAGGACAGGAGATCCCAACACACAGCACTGAGCAGGAGAAGGAGCAGAGAAGGGTTTTCCTTCCTCATCTGTTCCTACAGAACCGATTTCCCACTCCGGCAGCCATTTCACACCACACTGGGAGCAGCTCTGGTTATGGAAATGCCATAGGAGCTCAGCAGCAGCAGGGACACCCCTGGAACTGCTGTTGGAGTGTTCCCTGGGTGACCCCAAACTGGAACCAAAGTGTGGCCATGGAGAAGCTTTGCCCCACACTCACCTCCCAGCGGGGGTTTGTAGTCTGGGCCCAAGTCCATGGGGCGACTCCCCTTCCCGGCAGATCCCGAGGCTGGAAAGGTTGGACACAGTGGGATTTTACACACACAGACACAATTCAGCATCTCTGAGTCCTTCTTAAGAACCTCCCTGAACCCCAGGAGCAGTTTTTTCCCTCCTTTTCTGTCCCTACAATGCAATTTGGCTTTACCAGAGCATCTGCTTCTCCAAGGAAGGAGCCACTTCTCCAAAGGAGCTCTTTTATAGTTTCCCAGTTATTGTTTTCCTAATTAAGCTCAGGAGCCTCTCCTAATTTCACTTTAAAAATTATAATAAAGTCCATTTGCAGAAGGCACAGGTATATGTTGAGGTAAATGGTTTTGCCACACCGGTACTGAGAGTTCATCACCCTGAAACAGGAATGATCCAGGTGTCTTTTCCAAACACCCAATTCCAGCAGCTGAGGGAGACTGGAAATGGGTGGAGGATCCCAAGCACAGTAAATGTAATATTAAGGCCCTGCCTATTCATAAAACCTGCTTTCAGCTCCTCCCTGTTCTCTCCTGTGCACCACAAGTGACAACAAAGCACCACAGAAATGGTTTTGATGAAACCTGAGGAAACAATAAATTAGTTACATCCAAATGTGGTCTTTCCACTCTGCATTTCCATTAAAATGCATTAATGCAAAATCAATGACAAAAACACTGGATAGGGGAAACATTCAGCAATGGTGCAAAGAACAATATTCCTCTGGTTACAGGAATCCAGAATATTTTACACATTTTCACACTGTTCTACAAAAAAAAAAAGCCCTCCAAAAAGTCAGACAGTATGGCAGTTTCACAGCCAGGAGAAGGATGTTTTCCATTTAATCAAGAAGTATTAAGTGTTAAAGGATTTGTAACAAATGGACACTGAACCTCAAGTGAGAGCCTGTGAGCTGGTCCCTGAAATAAAGACAAATGGCAAAACCAGGCAGGGGCAGGGCAGGAACAGTGACTAAACCTGGGGAGGGGAACAAGGAGAAGGTTCTGTGTATGCAGAGAGGAGCTGGAGCCTGCAGTGATGGAAAGGAAGCACTGCAGGGCAAATGGGACATGGAAAGGACCCAGGGACCTGCCAGGACGGAAGGGACACAGCACCAGGGTTCCCTTTTTGGGGACCAATTATCCTGCAGCAGCAGAGACAGACTGGGACAGCACCTTACACAGTTGATGTGGAATATATTTGTGTCTGTGTGGCCACTTAACCTGGTCCTGGAAAGGTGGGACCCCCCCAGATGGACTCTCAGAATCCCTGAGCCTGGTGCTGAGGAGCTGCTCCAGGTAGAGAAGCTGTGGGAGAGGGGGGAACATGAAGAACCAGCAATATTTTGGGAGGGCAATCAGACACCCTGAGCACTTCTAGTGTAGCAGCTGGAGCCCTCACACAGGTGAGATGGTGGAAGAGGGGAGGGAGAGGAGAGGGCACACACTTTACATCCATCTTTCTGGTTTATGGGAAACAAGTGTCTTCAAAAAGCTAAATGTCAGCCCATAAATGGGGCTGGTAACAGTAACTATGCAGATATATAAAATATACTGCATTTAGGCTTCCAGGAAATATCTGAAAGAGTGCTGTGCAATGCTTTGTTAAAATAGCCCCATAAAAAAAAACATGTGGAGCCTATTAACAAGATTAACAATACATTAACTGATAAGAATGACAATTATTCATGAGGAATGCTTCCAGTGAGTTCTGCAAGGGCCTGTGCTTGGCCAAATGCAGCTCAGTGTCCTGAATAACACCATGAAAAAGGAGGAAATAACTGCCCTGAGGTCAGCAAGGGACATCAAATCAGGGGTAAGTAAGAGAGAGGCAATGCACAATGATCCCCATGGAACCCATGTCCTCCCTGACGAATTTAGGATGAAATTTAGGTACCCAACCAAGGTGGTTGGTTCTCAGGATCCAATTCCTAAACCACAGATCAACAGTTTAAACCTTCAAATAAATCCCAGGGAGCCCCAGCTCTTATACAGTGTGACCTATTTTAAGGAACAGTTTAAGACAGCATTTGCTGGACTTGTTTTTCATTCAGCCTGTGCACATCCACGTTACAATATATCCAGACAGAACATTTTAACTGTTGGTGACTTCAGGATGGGCTTACTCCATCAGAGACCTTAATCTTTGCTATAGGACGAGGCCAGTGCAGCCACCTGAAGCCTGAGAGCAACAGGCCCTGAGTTCTGGCCAAGCTCTGTGCTTCAGAAGGGTGTGGGAAAACAGAAGCATGTGCTGAGTTCAGAAGGAAAACATAAAAGCAGACAGAGAGGAAAGGACAGAACCATGAAGGGCAGAGCATCAATCCCATCTGGTTTTGCTCCCAGCCTGAGTAACCTGCTGGCTCTTTCCTGCAGGTCTCAAACTGGCAGTTCAGTGATGCTGCCACAGGGCAGCTCCTCAGCTCCTCTCCTGCACTTCCTCTGCCTTCCCCCTTCCCACATTTCAGCTCTCCCGGAGTCCTTATAGGAATTCTCAAATAAAACCTCTTGGCTTTGATAATTTACAAATAATAGGATGTGATAAAAATTGATCATGACTAGGAGAATGTGTTACTTTAGGACGTAACACTGGCTGAAATGGGGTTGGAACAGGGAGAAACAGAAAACAGCAACTTTCACCTAAAACACTGTAACCTTCCCTGATTCCCTCCTGCTGCAGGTGAGCAGGACAGTGACATTGGAGCACCTGCTTCCCAGACAGCCCAAACCTCAGCCCCACCTCCAGGACACAGGGATGGGGATCAATTTACTCCCTGACTGCCCCTGCTACCAGCATTACCTGGTACAGAGTAAAAGCACATTTAATAAATTACTCCAAGTACCAAGCTGAGGAGCCAAGTGAGGAGCAGCTCCCTCAGAGCCCCTTTAGGATCTCTTTAATTGCATGTCTAAGCTGTTTGCCAATGGCCTTTTAAACTCATCCCTTCAGACTAATTCTCCCTCTTTTTATGGGGCTTGTAGGTTATTTGGAAGAAAGCAAGAAGTGCCCTGGGACATCTACCCTCTAATTCAATGTAGGAAGCTCAAAGCTCCCATTTTTCAAGCAAACATTTTAAAACCTTAAGGCTTTTAGGAGCAGTGCTGGGCTCCTCAGGAGAGTCTGGGCTCCAAAGAAGCTGACAGGCAGAATCTCTCCTGCACAGAGCTTTCCAGGGCTTCCCTGCCTTTATTATGGAATGAATCCTCACAAGCAGCACTTTGCTAACCAGAATCCCTTTGATCTTCCACCCCCTCGTATGTGGGCAGGGGCTGGATGGGGCACCACTGGCTCCAAAGCCATTCTCCCAGAAGGATTCAGTGCTGGCACAACCCCCACAGCCCTTCAGGGACACCTCTACAGAGATCCCTCCCATCCATGCTCAGGACTTCCAGCTCTCCCCCTGTCAGCACAGCAGGAACTCGCCCATCCCCAGGCGGAGCAGCAGGATCCTGTTCCACTTCAAAAATGTCACAGCACATGGACAGCAAAGCAGAACAGTGAGGGATGGAGACAAGAGAAATGTGGCTGTTCATTTACCTTGGTCATTGGGCATTTTATCTGAGGACTCAGCTTAGTGGGGCAAGCACAAGGAGGAAAAAACAAGAGACACATCACAAGGCTTGAAGGAGTGAGACAGAATTCCAAGTTTCCCACAGCACAGGGTACAGCTCTTGCTTCTCAGCAGTAAAACTCACGTGGAGAAGCATCCAAGGCCAGGCTGGACCAGGCTTGGAGCAACCTGGGCTGGTGGAGGTGTCCCTGCCCATGGATGGGCTGTAAGGTCCCTCCCAACCCAATTCTGTGATAGGATTCTATGACAATAAACTCACAATTTTATTTTTCCCAAGCCCTCTGATATTTTACTCTTTACTGCTTGCCCATTACCATCAGTTCCTGAATCAGGGGCCTGTTGCATCTCACAAGTTCCCACTGCATCATCCCAGATGTGACACACAGCACCCGGATTTCACTGCAGCCACCCTGGCTTTGGACCAACAGAACAGCCCAAAGGCCCCCCAAGCACTGTGGAACAGCCTATGAACCCAAGAGCCGAGCTCTGTGCAAGCCCAAACCCATGGAAAATGTCACTCTACAGCCCCAGTGCTCCTTCCCACGAGTTCAACCCGTGCTCCCCCCCACGCCCCGGGGCTGCAGGGCCAGGGTACCTTTGGGGGTGCGGAACTGCACGGCCTCAGACATGGGCCCCATGCCCTTGGAGTTGCGGGCCTGGATCTTGAAGAAGTAGGGGGTGTCCAGGGTGAGCTCCTGGATCTGGTGGGTGAGCCTATTGCCCACGACGGGCTCGATCACCCAGTCGTGGATCTCGGCATTGACGTCCGTGCTGTAGTAGATGATGTACCCTGGGCAGGCAGAGAGACAATTCTGATCATACAGGGACAGGGGGCCACAGCAGAGACACAATTCTGTTCATACAGGGACAAGGAGCCACAGCAGAGGCACAATTCCACACACACAGGGACAGGGAGCCACAGCAGAGACACAATTCCACACACACAGGGACAGGGAGCCACAGCAGAGACACAATTCCACACACACAGGGACAGGGAGCCACAGCAGAGACACAATTCCACACACACAGGGACAGGGAGCCACAGCAGAGACACAATTCCACACACACAGGGACAGGGAGCCACAGCAGAGACACAATTCCACACACACAGGGACAGGGAGCCACAGCAGCCCACAGGAAATCTTCTGTTTGCCAGGAAAACCACCAGGGGCTTCCCAATTGTGCTCTGACTTTGGCAAACACTAAAACCATGCTCAAATATCAGCCAGCCCTCCCATCTTCCCTCTGAACTGTTCAAAACAGATGGTAAGACAAAAAAGCCATTTAAAATATCAAGATTATTTCTGATCACCATTGCCTGAACATGGACAAATTGCTGTTTCTATCCCTTTACCTATTCATAGACCAAATAAAGTAAAATACAGCTATGCTGCCATTATCAAAACATCCTCAAAGAATTAATATGATACTATTTAAACTATGTTAAAAAAACAAAACATTCTCATGCACAGTGAAACAACTTGTGTTCATAATTATTTCATTATTTCAGTGTATTAACAAAGGCAACAGGAATCTGAAGAGAACTGAGGCTGCCCTGCACATCCCAGAAAAAAAGGTATGGGAAGAGTTTATGTTCTGATATTAAAATACAGTGAAATCACCAGTAAAAGCTTTATAACATTTTATACAAGAAACACAGATCAGCATAAAACACATTTATAAACATATATATACATTTATATACACATATAAATAAATACTTTAATCTGTATTTAATATATATTATATATTTTAATATATCTCTATATTTGTATCATTATTTATACCTATATCTAACTGCAAGTATTTATATGTAATATATAGAGAAATACAAATTTTTATATAACTATATATCTAATAAATACATGTTGTGTATCTATATATCTCTATATGTGTAACATATTTATATATATATGAAGTGATGCTAAAAGCATTATAACAGTCTAGAGAAACTGAATTAACTCCAGAGTGTCCTAATTAGTCTGCAGGTCTAATGATGCCTGAGCATGTGGCAGCCAGACTGGCACAGCTCAGCATTCCCATCCCATCCCCAGCCAGGGAGAGGGGAGCTGCAAAGCCAAGAATTCCACGGATGGGGGGCCATGGAATGACATCATCACTCAGAATTCTGCCATCACTGACAACAGAGTGAGTTAATGAGTAATTAATTAGTGCAAGGCCCTTGGCCAATGGGGCTGCTCCCACCAGGGGGCACTCGGGCCCCACATCCCAAAAACTGCATGGGCTGTGGGAAAGAGGAGCTGGGCTCTGGGAAAGGGGAGCTGGGCTCTGGGAAAGGGGAGATGGGCTCTGGGAAAGGGGAGCTGGGCTCTGGGAAAGGGGAGATGGGCTCTGGGAAAGGAGAGATGGGCTCTGGGAAAGGGGAGATGGGCTCTCTGGGAAAGCAGAGCTGGTGCCTGCTGCACTCAGGCTTAGCCCTGAATCACCATTTTAGTTCAATTTTAAGCTGTTAAGTGCTGCTTGTGCAGAAGCTGATAAATATTGAACAGTTCTGTTCCAAGGGTTTCCTTCAGTGCCAGGGGATTTTGGAGCTGGCCAATGGGATAATTTTGCCAGCTCTGTACAGGTAAATGCTGCTGTCTGTGGTTGTCTCCCCTTCCTCAGGTGTGCTCCAGTGTGAGACATTTGTACCCCTCACTGGCAGCCAAACCTCTCCACCAACGGCTCCTGTGTCTCCAGTCAATCCTCCTTTCCCATGGAGAAGAAACATTTTGCTGCCTTTTCCCAGGGATTTAATCAGCTTTAGTCTGCTGTCTAGAGCCTCAGCTCCAGCCCTGCCCAATCAGGTGGTGTCCCTGGTTTGATTCTACACCACAGTTATATCTGAGCTCAGACCCAAAACCAGACACTGCAAACATGCCACTAAAATCTGATTTCAGCTTTAAACAAATTAAAATTGAAGTGGATTATTTCAGAAAGCCCTTCCAAACGGGAGTCTGAACAAAAATTATAGAAGGGAATCAGTAATTATTACTTTCTGAAATGTGATTTATCCTATGTGGCAGTGATGCAGTTAAAGGCAAATAACAGTTTATTCCTAATGGGTCTGTCAAGGGAACAAGAAACTGCTCTGAAGTGTGTTCTGTGACACAAAAATGCCACAAAGATGACAAGGAGCACTGGGATAGCTTCTCCTAAATAAACCTCTGATGGGCCAGAGGCACCAGGGATAATTGCTGGAGGCCATCGATTAGAGCAGCACGAGCAAAGCTTATGGAGATATTTAAACTGGATTTCCCATCCCACTTCCATGTCTCACTGCAGTTAGCTTATATCTGAATATATTCTGTTGAGGTACAGAAGTAAATAATGAACGTGAGCCACTGCAGAGACTGGCCCAGCAGCCATGGCAGCCCCTGGAGCCCCACCTGTGATTTTGCCGTTGGCCTCGGAGGGTGGCTGCCAGTTCACGATGATGGTGCGGGGTTTGCCCTCCTTGCTCACCACGGTCACGTCCTTGGGGGGCGAGGTTGGCACTGAAACACAGACCCAGAGTGTCAGCAGTGCTGCTCTGTCACAGCACCTCAGTGCCCTGGATCTTCATTTGATGTGGAACACAATTATACTTGGGTTATTCTCTTTACTTTTATAAATCCCCCCTCCTGTAGTGTCTGATTTACTCCCTCACTGGCCAGTGCCATCTAGTGTCAGTGCCTCCATCCCACAAGGAATTCCCCCTTTCCAGAACACTTCTGGCACCAGATGTGATCCATGACTGAGCATCCTCAAAAAACTGGACAAGTGGGGCCAGTGACTTCACACCTGAATTTCTTTAGACATCACAAAAATCCCACAGACTTGTGAAAGATACATTCTATATAGGCAGGCACCTGAAATACCTCTCTCTTTCCAAGTTTATGGTGGCTCTCAGACCCAGAAGTGCCCATTTGCCACTTAAATGCCAATCAGCAAAGTAAATCCACCAGCAACTTGGAATTATACCAGCCTGGAATGGTTTGGGTGGGAATGGACCTTAAAGCCCATCCAGTGTCACCCTGTGCCATGGACAGGGGCACTTCCCACTGTCCCAGGGTGCTCCAAGCCCTGGCCTTGGACACTGCTCTGGGGAACAATCTCTGGGCAAACTTGTAATGGTTTGACCTCCTGAAGAATGATTTGTAATTTGGAAGGCATCTGCACCTCAGGGATGTTTCAAATGCAGAAGTGTTTGCTGAACACATCTAGCCAATCTTTTTCCTTGGGTTGCCAGAAAACAGCACAGGGAAAGAAAGGAGGGGAGACTTTTCCTTCTCCCATCAGCCTCTCCTGACAAAAATTCAGGGAAAAGCACAAATTGCTCCAGCAGAAAAGTGCAATCCTTGCTGTGAACTGCAGCCTCCAGAGGGCACTGACCATCCCTGCAGTGCCACATCCTGAAATCCAGGAGGCTCCTGAGGGGGCAACCCGGAGTAAATCCACCTTGGGTATTTAATACAACCACAGTACTACTGAACTCTCTGCATTTCCAGAGCTTTAGGTATGTGGCCTGTTAGAAATCCATCCATAAATCCTCTGGGATGGCCACCAATTATCCCTGTGATGAAGAGCTGGAAACCAGGGACAGCCAAAGCCCAGAAATTATTGTAACTATCACCTCAAATATGTAAAAACAGGATTCAGAGGAAACAAAAATAGAAAATCAGTAGTCCACAGGAGATCAGGAGTACACAAAGAGCCCAGAATTCCCTATTTTCTTTTTAGAAGCAAGTCGTACACAACTTTCAGGAGTATCCCAAAATAATGAGCCACTTACTCAAGAATTTGGCCAGTATTATAAATCACAAGATCTGTTACGAGAAAATATATTTAGCCTTTTATTTAAATTTCTATTTTAAATTTTCTCCTTAATTCCCCAGCCTTTTGGTCATATTTGCAAATATTCCTTACAACCACTTCAACCTGACCCTTTCTATTTAAATGCACTGTGCCCTTGCTCAGGGGCTTTGTGTCAAATTCTCTTTTAAAAAACTTTATTTGTGCAGCTTTTACAGTCCCTGCACTCAGGGCAGAGTTATGGCTGAGGATTTAACACGTGTCAGCAGAAATACCAAATGGAGTGTTTAATGTGGGCTGGGAATAGTGGGATGGGAAAGGAGCTCCAGCCCAGAGCTGGCCCCACATGATGGAATTCCCACCCAAAACCACAACAATGTTTTCAAAAGCAATTGAAGCTCACTGGGGCTTCGATTTTATCCTGGCTTTGCTTTTTCTTAAGCAGAAATTATAGAATATCTACGATAGAATATCTGGAAAATCTCACTAATTCTTTGCATGTTTGATTTTTTGGCTGTGTTTTAATTTAGAAGGAGAACTCTGAGCTCATTTGGGTGGGCTTCTTGTCCTCCACAATCCATCTAAAGAGAACCCTAAGCATAACAAGCAGGAAATGTAATTGCCCAAAGTTCATTTAACACTGCAGGGTAAGAAGAGCTAATGAGGGGCAGGTCGGGCAGAGGGCCTGGCCCTCACAGTCACTCCCTGGGCCTGAGTTTTTCCTGGCAGCTACAAACCCTCCTCTGTTCTGCACTGAACAGGAATTTAGGGCTCATTTGGATGTCTAAATGCCTACAGTGATTTTTTTGTCTTCATCTGCCTCGTGCACCTTCTCACTCTGTAACAATTATCACATTTACAGCAAATTTTAATTATCATTTGCTAAAGTGTTTTCTTTGTATTTGCTGTTAATGTGGTTTTTGTGAGACTTTCTTCTCTCCTGCCCATGAACTGTGGTGCATTATTCATGACTTCTATGTAATTTGATGTAAATTCTCCTGCAATCATCCCTTGCAATTTTGAATGATGTTGTTTTTTTTCTTAATCAGAATTTCTGGCTGAACTATTCAGATCCCTCCCAGCAAGTGTTAATTAGCAGAACCATTTCAGTGGAGGTTTCTTTAGGAATACCCCAGCCCTTCCAGAGCCCAGGAGTACCTAATTCAAAGGTTGTCCCATGTGCTGTCATGCTCCAGGTGCTGGATCTCCTGCCCTTGGTCACCATCACTGAGAACTCATAGAGGGTGTTTGGCTTCAGCCCCGTCACCAGATAGCTCAGAGTGGTGGCATTTGCAGTCTGGAAGGGAAAGCAGGGTCAGCACTTCCCAAAGCCACAGCTCTCAGAACCCCCAGCCCACATGTTCCCAGCATTTCCAGAACCACAGGCATTAATTCAGGGCTGGCTCTTCTCTCCCGTGCAAATTCATTAATCAAATATCAACGTTTATCCTCCACTAGAAATTCTGCAATCAGCAGGAGCACTTAACAGCAGTCAATTAGAAATGAAAAAAAAGACAATACAAGATCCAGGCCCCCCTTGTTATGCAATAGTTAAACCTCTGTTTACCTGGGGGTTCATTTATAGCACTGGAAAACAAAAAGCACAGCAAGGAACAGTCCTGCTTGCAACCTGGAGCTGCCTCCCAGATTCCTACTGGAATTTCCAGAACAACCTTAAATGTAATAAACAATCAACTAAAGATACACTTGTGAGACTTGAAGAGAATGAAACTTAACTAAGATGTATATTCCTTTCAGAAAAAAATGGTTATTTAGGATCACACAAGGAAACTACACATGGATCATAGTGGAATTTGTAATTCAGCATTTATAAATATCTGGTATTTGTTATAAATGGCTTCAGCACCAACAGAATGTACTGGAGGCCCATGGAAAAGAAGGAAAGCTGTATTTACAGATATGTATATTCCTCACCTTGACCTGCAGTGGTGTAAACATGGAATTAAAGAGTTGTTTCAGGATCTGACAGGGCCATACAACAACTGGATCAGCCACTGCCTCCAGAAACCACTGAGTGCAGCTGATTTACTGCCAAGGTAAAGACACCTTTTCTGAAGGCTCCAGCAGTGACAAAGAAACCCTGAGATCTCCAAGACCTTTATTTCTTTTTTCTTACAAGGGATGAAAGTTCAGGAAACGGTGATGCAAGGGATGACAGTGATTTGTGCCCAGGGCTTTGCTGTCTGTGGCCAGACAACAAAGACTCATAAAATGAACTAAAATTAAATCCTCCATTGGCTTTAAGCCTCTCCTTGGTACACCCTGAGTGCAGTTTGGAATGGGTGGGACTGTGGCACAGCTCCCTGGGGAAGGCAGGGAACACAGGCCTCTCTGGGAGGGATGGAATGCCAAATCCAAAGCAGGAATCTTTCCCTCCCATCTGGCATTACCAGCTGCTGTACCCCAAAGAGCTCTTCCTCTCTGGGATGCTGCAATTCCCAGCAGTATTTAAGCATTCCAATATTTGTATTATTTGATGTGGCAGCTGGGCTGCTTTTACAGGTGAAAGTTCTGATTTATATCTCTGGCCTTGAATCTTGGGATCTTTTAGTTCTCCTGAGCATCCCAAAATGAGTGTGACACACTTGAGCCCCCCTGGAGTGTCAGACTCCACAATTTAACAGCACTTTTTAATTTTAAGATGCCAGTCTATCCCACAGTACCAAACCATGTGCACCTGCTAGAAATAAACTCCATAAATATGACCCTGAACAATTTGTTTCTCTGTTATGCAGTCCTAAAAGATCCAGTGTTTCACATTTTCATTGATCCCTGATGGATCCCAGGTAGCTGCAGGACAACCCCAACTGCTCCATGTTAGTGCAGAGACACAGCTCAAAGCACAGGAGCTGCATCCCATCTGTTCCTGGGTTTCCAGGCTCAGACTGGCCCAATCCTGCACAAACTGAGGAAACAAAGCTCCTTAGGGAGGAACTCGTGTGGAGAGTACACAGCCCCTTCCTCTGGAGTTTGTGACAGGTCAGGAACAGGGCAGAGGCAGAAAATCTCACTGAACAGTCTCAACACCCGATTTAGGGATGAGAGGGAGGATGAAACCCCGCTGAGCTGAGCAGAGCTGCTCTGGATCCTGCAGAAGTGACACAGGATTTCTGTCCCCAAGCACGGGACATTTCAGAGCCTCTGGATGCAGCGAGCAGGAGCTGCAGAGGGGCCAGGACAAGCACTGCACTCACTGCAGTGAACTCACCACAGCCTGACTGACACCCAGCACTCCCTGCAAGGGCTCTGACCTCCCCAAAACCACCCAACAGCTCAGGAGACGATTTCCAACAGAAACAAGGGCAGAAAAGCAGGATGTGGGTTCTCCAGACACCACGGGTTACACGTGATCAGAACAAATACCTCCAACTTCTCTCCTTCAGGCAAATCCTCTCTACAATTCTGAGTAATTTTAAACTATATTCCATCATTTGGTGTTGGCTTTGGTCACAGTAAAACTTGTTGCCCACTGACCACCACCATCAGAACAGTGGGAATAGTAAATTTACTACTTTATTCCATTTTCTATTTTATTTCATTCTTTTAAGCAATTAGCTAATGAAACTGCAGCTTTATTTAAACCACTCCCGAGACATCCTCTGCACATGACTCAGGAATGTGGCTCAGAAGTAACTTGCCTTTAGAGAAGGCATACACACATATTTACATCTTTTCATTTCAATAAAGAAAATATCTGGATTATAACAAACTGGCTCTGCAGGAGCATAAAGGGAGCTCCACTGGCTGGCTATTTTAACTACCAGTTCCTCTGAGTCTCGTAACAAATGTGAAATTTGCAGTCAGCAGCTTTGAGCCCTCCAGGTAACTCTGAAAATTAATAAAAAAATCCAACCAACCACCAAACCAAAAACCAAACCCCAAATCCAGTCTCCAAATCACGTGAAAATGGAGGAAGGCAGGATATCATAAAGTTTTTGTTGTGTATTTTGAAGCCAGTCAGCTCCCAAAGGAAAGGTTCACTGTGAGTTTTGCACAAACTGAAAAGGTTCTAAAAGGAAACTTCAAACCATGGGGGTAAATCTGTTTTCCCTGCATGTGAGGGGCCCCAGCCACACTCCACTTGCAATACTTCAGTGATTCTCCAGAGGGGAGCCCACACCTCCCACTCCCAGAGATCCGGCCAGGGGGAAGCTTCAAACTATCCCTGTGTCCACAGAACAGAACAACTCTGGAAACTTCCCTTCCTTCCCTGAAGCAGCTCTTCCATCCATTCCCACAACAGCCCAGCTCCAGCTCCTTCCCATGGGAGACACAGAACTGCTCCCACAGACCCAGAGCAATCCTGACTCTCCAAGACCTCCAGCCTCATCCTGGCAGCATTCCCTAAGCTGAGCCTTCCCCTGGCAGTGGAGCTGGGGGAATCCTGCCCCTGCAAGGAGCCCAGCAGCCTTCCCAGAGCTGTGCCTTCCCCTGCCTGGCTGGGAAGCTCCTGTGGGACTCAGTACCTTGTACTTGGTGTTGGCAGGGATGTTGGTTTTCCAGCGGACGGTGTAGAACCGCGCGTCCGTGATCTTCTGGTTCTTGGGCAGGGAGTTGTCTGCCCAAGTGATCCTGATGGTGTCATGGCTCAGGATGGAAGCCTGAACTCCCACCGGGGGCATCATGGGAGACGGATCTGGCACTGGAGTGTATGGAGCATTAATAACAAACAAATCAACCTCGGAAGTGTCTGGCCAATCCATGGGGAAAAGGCCGTGGTTTATAATTAAAAAAGGAGGAGGTGGCATTTTAATGTCAACCAAAACAAAAAAGAAAGGATGCAGGGAAGTGCAATGAGATGGAAGGTGAGGAATGGAGAGAAAGAGAGAAAAGCCAGAGTTAATAGGTGACATCAGACTGGGCAGTAACATCACTCTTGCATTGTCCTCCCTCCTCCAGACACTAAGACAACAAATCCCTGCTGGCACAGCCCGAATAAGTGCCCAAGGCACTCAACCATGGCCTGGGAACCCCAAACAGTCAGTCACTGTAACTTCATTTGCCTGGAGTGTACACTGGATCCTCCCCCAGAAAACAATGAGGAGGACACAGTACTGCAGCCCTGGATGAGCAAATGCCACTTCCCAAACACACAGGGACCTCCTGAAAGACACTTTCAGAGGAAGCCTTCAAGTGAGAGACTGACTTGCAGTAACTATGAAACTGCAATTCCAGCACCCTCTGCAGAATCTCCAAGCATTCCAGCTCATCAGGACTAAAACCCCATGTGTTGCACCTCCACCAAATTCCTGGGTGGTGTCAGCAGGCTGGGAGGGAGCCCAGTGAGCCATGACAACCACTCACCTGCACACTTCTCTGCTTAAACTCTTTTCTTAATGGATTACAAGGCCAAAATAAAAATTGCCAAGATTTAGTTTAGTGTGAGCAGCAACAGAGGGACATAAAGCAAACACAGGCATCACGTTCAAAAATCTCAGTGAAAAAGACCATAAACCCTCAGCTCAGGGCCTTCAGAACTGCACCCACATGGGTTGTGCTCAGGCAAGGGGAATGTTTGGAGTAAGAACATCCATTAGTAGTTGTCAGGTGAGTTTTGCAAATGAGCCCAATTTAGGTGGTTTATTGGGAACGTGCGAGGCCAAGCAGTGACAGGGACAGCGAGCTCGGGGTGGACTCACAACCAGGACACTTCCAGGACACTTCCAGCACCCCCAGCCCATGGCAGTGCTGGGCAGGACTCACCGGAGTGGGGCCGGGTCACGGCGCTCTCGTACAGGGGGATCCCTTCCCCCACGTTGTTGAAGGCTTTCAGGGTTATCACGTAGTGGGAGCTGGGATCTGAAGGGGAAAAGAAATCAGCACAACCACTGAATCCTCATTTCAGCTTCTTCATACCTTCTTTGTTCAAAATTTTAATTTTGAACTGAGAAAGTCTCCACACAGATCTGCTGTTCATGGCCACAGAAACTCAGACTGGTTTGGGTTGGAAGGGACCTTAAAGCCCATCTCATTCCACCTCCTGTCTGGCAGGGACACCAAAGCTCAAGTCTATAGTTACAGCAAATCTACCTTTAAGCACAGCCAAATCAGGAGTGAGAAAAACAATCTAAAAGAACAAAACCAAAATGACTCAAACCTCTGATTTGATGGAATTCCCAATACTGCTATTTCTCTCACTTTCAGACTATTTTACCTCCCAGAGAGAGTTCTGTGGAGGGGTAAACCTTTATTTTCCTTTTAAAGGAGCCACCAGTGAATCCTGGTGATATTTCAGTCCCTTTTTCTCCTGCAGCTCTGCATGGAGCATGGTGAACTCAGGCTGCTGCTCACATGGAAGCTGTTGAAGGAGTCCTGAGGGAGGCTGGGCTGGGGCACAGACCACATTCCCTGCACTCACCCAGGTTCTCAATGGTGTAGTATCTCTGTTTGTAGTCCACCTTGATGGTCTGGGCGTGGGGGCTGCCGATGCCGTAGCCGATGGCGTAGCCCCTGACCACCACGTCCTGGTTCTCCGGCGGGGTCCAGCTCACCACGATGCTGGTGACCAGCGGCCGCACGTGCAGGGAGCTGGGCACCTCGGGCACACGGCTCTCTGCAGGAAAAGGGAAGCACTGCAAGGCCTTCTCTCAAATAAAGGCAATGACATGGAGACCGAGAGGCAGGAAGGTCAAACAAAGCATTTCTGGGTGTTGGAATGAGCACAATGAAACTTTGGTGTGCAGGAGAGCAAAGAGCTCCAAGAGCAGAGTGTAACCATTACATTCCAATAGATCCTCCCTTTAACAGGCAGGATGCTTGTGCTGAAGCTCAGGGAGTTGGGATGGTTTTTCTATCAGATCTGCTCAGGCAGATCCACATTGCCCATGTTGTCACCCAGTTTTCCAAATATGCACTGGTTTTATCCATCCTTCTCCTCCACAAATTCATCTACTTTCAATCCCATCATATTCCTTACTTGTGGGTATTACAGTAATTACATGGAAAAGTCTGGTGATGAAAGAAAGGCTCCTGAGCTGGTTGTAGCACTAAATAGGATATTCCACAGCTTTAAGAAATGCACTGCAAAGGGTTCTCCTCACTTGTCCTACAGTTGTCACGGCCTAGATCCTTGGATTCCCATAACTCATACAACATAAGTAGAAACTACACAGCCAAACTAAAAGTTCCGAAAATACAGAGTCAACATCAAATGTTCAAACCCTTCCCCCAAAAGCAACACAAGCCTCACCCCATCCCACAGAGACACGGAATGTGGATCCCTAACACCAGAACACTTCCACAATGTGCCACTGTAAGCCCCTAATATTTCTCCTAAGAGGCTTTTCCCCACTGTTGACTGGAACCTAAAAGCAATCTCCTAACTGTCCCTGGAGTGTCCCTAACTTTGGGTTCACTTCTCAGAAATGAAATAAATCCTTTTGTCGGGTGCCGGCGGATTAGGGATAATTCCCTGCAATAGCAAACTGAGCTCCCCACTCCAAATGGAATCAAGGACTTGTGCTTCCTGCAGGGATTTCGTTTTAATGAAACACGCTGCATTTCTCTACAGACATTTAATAAAGCACCACAACAGGATTATTTGGATCACAGCACAGCCCTGGCCCCCAGCCCGGGGAGCTCTTGGGCTGACACAGCCCAGGAGTTCCAGTTCCCAACTATTAAACACAGCAAAGCTCCAAGTGCAGCAGGAGAGGTGACATTTCCACTGCACTGGGGACAAACTCTGTACAACCCTTCAACACGTCCTGCTCTGCACTCGGGGAACCTGCTCCGACTCCAACGTGGAATTGTAACACTTCTGCTCCCCTTTACACCCATGGGACTCTCCTGGGAATTATTCTCTATTTAAACTCAAAAAGCAGCTGTGGAATAAAAGAAATGATGCCTCATGTGTCTGTTGAACCTATGAAAAGCAAGATGAGCTGTAAATGTATATGCATGGTTTTAAAACTATCCACACGAGCTTTCTAAAGGAAGAAACCCAAGAAATGCAGTGTGCACACACAGATCTCACAGGTGTATGCAGAGTTATATGAATATCATGTTATGTTGTCTTAAATGCAAATTTTTATTACTTTATTCAATGGAAAGAATGTGTAGAAAGCCAGATTTCTTGCAACATTTGGAGGTGAAAAAATTTAAATGACAAAGCCAACAGAGAAGGAAAAGGTTATTTTTCTTCTTCCTCCTTCTGCTCTGTTTAAATTTAAATTTAATCCTGATGCTGTGCTCTGGCAAAGTGTTGTTAACTCTAGTTCAGGGACTTCCGTTGCCCTGTGAGGTGCTCATTTACAGAGCTCTGCCCCATTTTGGGGACTTGGCAGCTCCAAGGGTGTGTCACATTCACTAATGGCTGACAAGACACACAGATCAAGGAGTTTCCAGTATTCACATCCCTGAAATCCATGGACTTGGTGGAACAGACCCTCTGTTGAGGAAAAGCCTCTACAGCACAAGCAAAGAGCTTTGGAATATCCCATTTAATGCTCCAATAAGCTCAGGAATCTTTTTGCCATCATCAGAATTTTCTATACAATTATTCTAATACCCACAATTTCAATATAATTTTATATTTAGCACCCACATCAGATTTTCTGGTAAGAGATGTGATGCAGAAAATATAGGAAATATAATTAATCTCCCTTTTCTTCCATGCAAAATAAGTTAATGTGGGTCAAAGAAAGCACAGCACCAACATGGGGCTAAGACTGCAAAGGGCTGTGGCTGAGAACGTTTTCCATTATTTCTTTCCTATTGTGACATTTCATTGTCACTACAAATGAGTATTCCTTAGCAGAAAGCACTTGATGCCAACATACAGTACTAGGAAATGTAGAAGCAGTTTCATTTCAAGTCACTTTATTGACTTGGCAAGAATTTTCTGTTTAAATAGAAACTGATGTCAATCCTAAATAAACCCCATTGTACACCCAGAACAGAAGTGAAAACACAGAGGTGTGCCTTTCAAAGAGGCAGCCAGATGTGGGTGGAATGAAATGACTGCGTTCCCAGGTTTTGCTGTCCCAATGCCAGGGTCTCTCACCATCCAGGTCGCTCTCGAAGGTCTCAGCTGACACCCAGTCGGTGGCGGGGCCGGTGCCATTGACGGTCATGGCAGCCACGCGGAAGCTGTACTCGGTGCCTCGCTCCAGCCCTGGGGAGGGGCAATTCCCACAGATCCATCAGCCCAGCAATTCCCACAGATCCATCAGCCCAGCAATTCCCACAGATCCATCATCCCAGCAACTCCCACAGATCCATCAGCCCAGCAATTCCCACAGATCCATCATCCCAGCAACTCCCACAGGGCCATCAGCCCAGCAATTCCCACAGATCCATCAGCCCAGCAACTCCATCAGCCCAGCAACTCCCACAGATCCATCAGCCCAGCAATTCCCACAGATCCATCAGCCCAGCAATTCCCACAGATCCATCAGCCCAGCAACTCCATCAGCCCAGCAATTCCCACAGATCCATCAGCCCAGCAATTCCATCATGCCAGCAATTCCCACAGATCCATCAGCCCAGCAATTCCCATAGGTCCATGAGCCCAGCAACTCCATCAGCCCAGTAATTCCCACAGATCCCGATTAAATCCCAGGAACCATGGATAACCCAGCCATCCATCCCTGCTACCCCCACAGAGTCAGCACTGGAAAGGACTGTGAGGGCCTGTTTGCAGCCTTGTTTTAACTTAGGGCTGTTAATTTGTTTAAGTAACTTGTTTTAAGAAGAGGAACACCCCCACCATCATCAAATCTGGGGTGGCACAGAGGCAGCAGGTGAGCAGACTCATACACTTGTTTAATGAATGTAAGAGTCTGTACTGAAAAATCAGAGCACTGTGAAAAGGCACTCAAAATTTGATATATGGAGCCTCTCCAGCAGGTTTTATTGCTGGCAAAAACATACTGGAATTACAGGAATACCTCAATTCTCTGAGAAAAATGAGACTTATGAAGTCACAGCTGGAGTTTTTGACAAAGAATCAGAGTATCTTGTTAGAAACTCATCTAGAATTTCCCAGTTTCCTCTCCTTTGAGCAAGCACTCGTATGCAGAGATTTTAAAGAGTAACACAATGTAGTGTTGCTCCTGTTTTCATGCACTGCTTGATCCTGCTGAACAGAACTGTAGCTCAGACAGAAACCCGTGACTGACACTAAATGATGGACTACACTGGATTTTTTTAAAGGAGGAAAAGCATTCCATCTAGAATATTCCAAGGACATGAGGTGGGATATTCCAGGGATGCCCCAGGTCAGCCATTCCCAGGGCTTGGAGCTGGGTCCAAGTGCCTGTGTCAACCCTGCCCAGCCCCTGCTCCTCTGCCCTCCTCCTCCACACTTCCATCTCTGGCATTTGGGCACACACTGAACCCAGGGTCACTTTCTCCAGGCCTTTAATAAACATTTTATAAGGAATCATCCAGTCCACTTAGCAAATCCATCAGAGCTAGGAATCAGATCACCAGGCCCCAGGCACCACCTGCAGCCCACACCACCCCAGAGCTCCTTTGGGAGTTGCTTCTGTTTGTCTTCCAAGGCAGGAACCCCATGGGATCCTGTCTCTGTGCCCCCTAAACACAGCCAGCACCCCAGGGAGGACAGGTCCTGCTCACCTTCGATGAGCTGGGAGAGCTGGGTGCCCCCCACGCTCTCGGTGACGTCGCTCTTGCGGGAAACTTTCCGGTAGCGGATTTTGTATCCCGTGATTTGCCCGCTGTGGGTCCCAGCAGGAGGGGGCTGCCACTGCAGCAGGATGCTCTGGGGAAGGCAGCACAAGAAGGTATTAGGAAGAAAGTCTTTAGGAAAGCTTTAAAAAAAATCTCCACACACAATCCCAAAGGCACAATTCCAAAGATTCCACTTTCTCAAGTGCCCAAGGCACTCCAGAAGTGTGTTTGTGTGTGCCCACACTGCAAACAACAGTGAGCAGTTCTGATCTTCCAGGGCCTCTTTAAATCCCTTCCACCATTAGCACTGTCACTGCATCCCAGCACAGCCATCCCACAGCTGGACTGCAGCTTCTCCAAGCCCCACACTCATATTTTCTCTATAAAGAGCTCAAAACCTGCATGGGAAGAAAAAGACCCAAAGCAGCTCCAAAACGTGGCCAATCTAACAACTCCCAGCCTTTTATTTACCCATTATCAGCATGAAATTCTCCAATCTTACCTTGGAATTCCGTACCTCCAGCGTTAGATTCTGTGGTGGAGCACTGGGGACTGGAAACATTAAAGGAATTACAACCTCAAAACTTTCAAATATTGTATTTCCACACCCAGCTACTCTCTGCTCTCATTTGTTATGGAAGTACAAACCATCCTGGCTTAAGGCAGCACATAAAGGAACTACCAATCCTCCCAACAGGTACTTTCTGACACAATGAATGGCTGAGGAGGGTTCTGTATTTTCATCATGAAGAAAAAACTCTTTATTCAGGTCTTTATTTTCACACCTATCTAAATAAAATACATTTTATATTTAAAAACACTTCTCAAACTCTCAGAGTAAGTGTCCCATCCAGCTCTTTCCCAAGGCAAATCTTTAATGAACACACTGCTTGACTGGGGGAACCCACATTTAAATTTCTGGCCAGGATTTTGTTATCCTGATTTTGTGTAACAGGAAACCTCTGAGTCCCCAGGGCCTTGTGACAGTGAGGAGGTGAAGAGCATCTCAGACACTGGGGCTGCCTTTGAACTCCCACTCTTTGCTTGTTCTTTACTTGCTGCTCATGGCAGTGAAATCCAGACAAAAAGGGAGTGGAAGAAAAATCCTGGAAGCAGGGAATTCCTTGTGGTACCACAGGAAAGGCTGGCCCCTGGCAGAGCTGAGGCTGCCCTGGCAGGAAGGGGAGGCTCCACTGAAGCACAATGATGGGCAAAGGAGCACAGGGATACAGGGATGAGGACTGCTCCAGCCTGCAGAATTCATTTTCCAAAGAACTCAGCCCAGCCACAGTAACATCCCAGAGAAGCCCTCAGAGGGCATGAAGTGGAAGGAGTTTGGAAAGGCTCACTGGGACAGGGTGAAACAAACCCCCCTCCCCACCACCCCACGGCAGAAATGGAGAGGGGCAGGATTTGCCTTCCCTTCCCTTGCCAACCCAGCTGAACCTGAAATCACCACACCTGAGGATGAGGAGCCATGGGTCTGAGAAGCAGCACAGTGAACAGGAGAGGATACAAACCCAAGCTTTCTTTGCTCCTCCAGTGCCACCCCTGCCATGTGCAGGGACACCTTCCACTATCCCAGGGTGCTCCAAGCCCCAATGTCCAACCTGGCCTGGGACAAATCCAGGGATCCAGGGGCAGCCACAGCTGCTCTGGGCACCCTCACAGGGAAGAACAAGGATTTGCTATGGAAAGGCATCTCCTGGAGTGGGACAGCACAGGGACAGCAGCCAGGCAGGAGCACCAGGACAGCTGATGGCTCAGAGACTGTGAGGGAAGGGCCTCAATCAGGCTGTGAGGCTCAGATTCCACTCCCAGCTGTAATCCCTGATCATGAATTCCTGGATAGGAAAAGCAATCCTCAGGAGCAGCACATAAACCTGGGTTCAAATGGTAATACCTGCAGAGCTATCCCTGCAACAAGGCACTGTAACAGATTAGGAGCAAAAACCTACATAAAAATGCAGATGCTTTGTTAAATCAGGGCTAAAGGAAGCTTAGGGAGAAATCCCTGCAAGGAACATGGAGATTGCTCCTGGACACCACAACAAGAAAACATGGGAGGAAAATGTGCACCATTTCAGAAAGATTTGAGAGCTTCACAGGGTTATGACACTGTAAGAAGCAAGATTACATCCTTCAGAGAGCTTTAGAAAGTATGTGCCTATAGGTTAAGTGTGAAAACTTAAGTTGGAGAAGAAAGACCCCCAGGAAAACTTCAAAATGACATTGTAACTAATAATAAATTCTTCTTCAAACAACCAAGGAGCTGGCAGCCCTTCAGAGAAACCAGCAATCAAACTTTCAGGTAGGGCAGAAAAAGACAAAGATAAGGCCACACAAATCTCTTTGCATTGGTAGTGAGGGGAAGGGAAAGCAGAGGTTTCCATGACACCCTTCCAAAGGATTCCCATGGTCTCTCCAACTGAAGTGCCAGGATAAGGGCTTATGGAACAGTCAAACACAGGGAACAGCAGCCTCTTGCCAGGGCCACGTGTTATCCATCCAGGAATTCTCAAGGAACTGGGGGATGAAATAGCTGCAAGATTTCTGTAACCTCTACCAGTTTATCTTGATACTGGAGGTGGCAAAGTGGTGCCAGCACTAAAATGGGACCACTCAAACCCCACCTGCTGGGGCAGAAACTTCCACCAAATCAACCCAAGTAAAAATAAAGCATGAAATTGAGAGAGCAGGAGCTAGAACAGGAGCAGAAGAGGGATTTCTCCCTCCTTCAAGGGAAATCCCTTCAATTTTAAGCAATGAGGGCATGGGAGGGAAGTGTCTGCTGGAGTAAGGAGCTGACTGAAAGAAAGACCAGAGCAGGAAGATACGGGGGTAGATGAGCTGGGGAGATCCCAGGGTGTGATCCTGTGGTAAAGAACTGTACAAAGACCTTGGGATGATTCCTCTTGGTGCTCAGAAGAACACTAAAAGCTCCTGACATGCAAGTAATGCCTCACTTACACTTTTGTCCCCTTATCTCAGCTTTTAAAACAAAGGAGAAAAGGAACCCGGAGGAAAGCTCAGAAAAAGGCACTAAAGGTTGAATTAGGTTCCACAGGAAAAATGGTAACCATTCCTATGTCTTTGGAATCTGGAAAATGGATGAGCCAAGGAGACCATGGTAAAGATCCACAGAATGAGGAGTGGCACAGAGGAATAATCAGTGGACACTGAGTATTGCTTCTTTCAAGAGCATAGCCCCAGGCAACAAGAGACCCCAACACAGAGCAGGGGCAGAACAGACAGAAAAAAAGGATTTTTCAGAGAAGATTTATCTGTGGAACCTTTGCCCACTTGATGTGGATAAAAGTTGGTGTGGGTTAAAGAAGATACTGACAGGGGTCATGGAAGAGGAATTGAACTAGCAAATACATAGAAATCACTGCAAAGTCAGGAAGTGCCCCAGAAACAAGCCAGGACCTAGAGAGAGTTTGGGACAATATTCCCCTCTGCTCCTGGTCACTCCTGGGGAGAGGATTCCAGGCTCTGCTCCCTTTCCCTCTGAGTGTTTTTCTATATAAACCTCTCTCTAACAAATACAAGTTACCACTAACTCTGATCACTCTGCAGTTGCTCATGTATCTCTGTTTGCTCACATCACCTCTTTATCTGCCTTATTAAAAATACTGACTTCACATCCTGCTCTTACCACTCTGTGCAATGGAGTTAATAATATCTGCGCTGGAGTGCAAACACAGGAACAAAATTAAAATAAAACCACTCCAAAACCAAGAGTTTGCTCATATGTGAGAGAACCTAATAATAATTTGGAGTTGGTGCCTTCAGTGTGTATTTTTTTCTGTCCACACTCAATGTAGGCTCAATAATCCATGAAATAATTGGCTGCTGCTGCTGGAATGAAGGACAGCATTCACAATGGTGTCTGCAATCACAATCCCAGCTCCTTCTGCAGGTGTAGCAATTTTCCTTCACCCAATTCCGCAAGGCCTCCGGGGGGATTTTAACCGTGAACAGTCACATGCAACAATGAACAAACCCCATAAAAGCCTGGTTAAAGATTCACTTGTCGGAAATTGCCAGATAATTCCTGGAAAAACCCCCAAAATGTAAAGAAGTGGAGCAGCTTTACCGTCTGACAGGGTCCGGACCACGACGTCGTGCGTGGAGACGCCAGGGCCGTGCTTGTTGTAGGCGACCACGCGGAAGCTGTACTCGGTGAACTTCTTCAGCCCCGTCACCGTGTGGGACAGGCCCCCCACGTCCACATCCTGGCCCCAACGACACCCCCAGGGCAAGCTCAGGTCAGCTCTGCAGTGCCAGCCACACCACAGAGTCCCTGCACAACCCACAGCAAGAGTGGACTTGGGAGGATGTCAGCTCTGACTTTCCAGGAGAAAATTCTCCCTGTCCTATTTAAATCCTAACACTGGTCCTGGACATGAAAAGAGAACTGAAAACTCTCAAAACCATCATAATATATATCACTAGAATTGAAATAGTGGGATGCAGAAGTACAAAAGGCAACAGCCCTATTTAAAAATTGATGTAAAAAATACTTAAAAGCTAAGAAAAATATTCTTCCCTTTGCTTTTTAAAGCTGGAATGATACTGATATGCAATTAGGTGGGAATGTGGCTGTGAGGACTGGGATTAATCCTCATTCTCAGGTGGCAGCCCATACTTCTACAGAACACACTGAATGCTTCTGTGGCTAAGAAAATTAAATTAATTGTATGCTCAGCAATATCAAAACATCAATCAGTGGGTTCCAGAACTCAAGAAAGTTTGGATTAGGGATCATGCCAAAATCGGTATTTAGCCTGAACTGCTAAAACCCAGCCCATAACTCAGTGCAAGCATCTTTAGTATAATCTGTACCAGAACAGCTCAACAATGACATGGCTGCTCTCTGCCTTCTCCTCTCATGATAGGAAGGAATTCACCAAAAGCTACTTGATATTGACAAATATCAAAACAGGGCATCACCAATGAAATGGGTTTCATTCCCAGCCCAGACACAAACATTTCATGCTGGAATTCTGATTTGAAGTATTTCCCACATCTGAGGCTAAGGGATTCAGTGTGTCAGAACAGCAGACCCTTCCCAAGGTGTCTGCAGCTCTCAGGGCAGCTGGAGTGGGTGCAGCAACCCCGTACCTGCTCCGTGTGCTGCCCCTTCTCCATGTAGTAGAGTTTGTAGTTCTGGATGTCCCCATTGCCCGAGAGCGGCGTCTCCCAGGTGACAGTGATGGAGGTGGGGGAGCTGGAGAAGGCACGGATGTTGGGAGCAGGGCCAGGCAGCTGGACTGCAACACAAGGAGGAGGCTCTGTTAGTCACCAGCCTGGTGTGCCCAGCACCCCAGGAAAAGGGGGATTTTTCCCATTGTGACATTCCACACAGATCCACTGCAGGGTGGAAAGGTGGGACCAAATTTCCAAAGGAGATTGTGCTCCCTGGGTCCCTTCGTCTAGAATGACCCTAACAAGTAACTTGGCATTTGCCTCAAGTTTTCGTTCTCTTTTTCAGTTAATGACTATTTAGAAGTATTCCTGTTATAACAGTTTAGAGAATTTAGCAAGGAATGTCCCATCAGTTCTTAATGGTGACATTAAACCCCACAATCCCACCGACCTGGAAAATCTTAGGAAACTGTGGTCCACAAGGACGACTTTTAAAAAGCATCAGATTCTGGGAAAGGTTGTGAATGGGGAGAATAAAAAAAATGAAGTCAGTATCAATCCCAAAGTGAGGAAAGCTCCCAGAATATCCCAGCTCACCCTCGGGCTGCGTTGCCACCTTGAGCGGCGCCGAGCTCTCGCCGGGGCCGTGCCTGTTCTGGGCCACAACCCGGAACACATAAACTGTCTCTGGCATCAGGTTCTGGATCATCACCTGTGTCTCTCCAGCACGACTCGTGTTTTCCACACGTTCCCTTTGGGAAACAAAAGGGTTGGGCACAGACACCACCAGATTAGTAAACGAGGAGTAGCTGCTCCTGCAGCATGTCCCGTGTGAACATACCCAGTGTGCAAATGATATGGGATTTACACTGTGCTCCCTGCACAACACCACAACCCTGTGCCAGAAGTGCTGCTGACAAACTGCTCCCAATTTTGCAACTTCCCTTTGCACAAAACCGAATGGACTGAAGGAACAGAATAAATTACACTTGACACCCACAAACACGGAGTGGTTTCTTTGTTATTCCCATGACAGCAAGTGATAATTCACAGTGACAGTTTATCCTACAGCTCGGGAGCCAGCACAGAAACTATTTTAGCAGCACACACAGTCTGGCAAGATTTAGGGCATTCCTGTTAATATTGTGGGGCTGCTTTTTGGGGATTTTTCAAAGGAGTTGTTTTAACATGTTATTCTACCTCCAGCCTTGTCTTGGCTCCTTGCTGATGTTTGGAATTGCTGGGAACAATTGTTGGGAACCCAGGACACTGCTACCACACAGAGTGGAGGCCAAGTGGCTTCTGTTGGAAATTCCCACCTCCAGCAACTCCTGGAGACAGATCCAGGCTACCAGACCCCACCCACAGAAGGATCACACTTGGGATGATCTCTGGCAGGCCAGTGAGCTGGGAGCACACAGGTGGTGTGTGGGGGCAGCTGGAAGGGACATTGCTGCTGCTCAGTGACCTGCAGCCAACCCCTGGCACCGGAACACACGTTCCCCCTGAGGAACAGGGCCTCTGCCAAACACCCCCCAGGAAACTCCATCTGTTCTTATCAGGGATTGAGGGCAAGATCAGGAGATCAATCATTAAACGAAGGGCAGCCTTTATTTCAAGGCACTGCTGTGCACCTGAGCTTGCTGGAAGCTGTCTGGGTAATGCCGTCCATCCTCCCTGGGAAGGAGCTCCTTGCTCCCTGGGAATGCCAAGAACTCCAAAAGGAGCAATCACAAACTTCCCACTGAGTAAATGCAGGGGGCTGTGCCTGCTCTGAGCACCATCCTGCCCCTCTGGCTGCCAGATGCCCCAGGGACAGGGACGGGCCGGTCCCGGCCCCACTGACACCCGTTAAAGCATTTCTGACACAGCAACGCCAGCACAACCATCCCAATCTCCTCTTTCTCCTTTCCAGCCACAGCTGCAGTTTCCATCAGGAAAATAGGATCTCCAAATCCCCATTTTAAATTTATTTCTTTTTACATCCACCAGTGTGGCTGATTGAGCAGAACTTGGCTGAAAACATTCAGAAATCCCTGTTGGTTTCTGCACTATTAAACTGTATTTACAGAGAGGGGAACAATGCACTCTCTGTAACTAAATATCTATTTATGCCCTATTTTCTAGAAAGTTCCCCTTCATAAGCTCAGCTAAAATGGCACTGCATAAACAGCTTCATTTATTCCAGCTTTTTATTAATTTTCATTACTATTTTTTCCACTTCGAGCACAACATTTTCTTGAAAACACATTTCCAAGTGGAGTTTCCTTTAAGATGTGCTGTAGCTACAAGGATGAGATCTGAGAGCCCAGCCTAAGTGCCAATGGATTCACAGCTGTGGGATAATATCCAGCTCCCATTAACATGCAAAATATAGCATTTTCTGCCTCAAGTACAAGTGCACTCCCTGATTTGATCTGGGAAAAAATGGTAATCAGCAAACCAAGGTTATTATTTACAATTAGAAAAAATAAAAAAATAATTTATTTACTGGAAAGACAACATTTACCAAAAATAGACGTATCACAGTATTGCAAATTTTCCGTAATAACCAGGAATGTAACTTCACAACAGTGTGCTAAAAATAGGAGAGATTAATCTAATTAAGTGCTGTGTGAATCCTTCCTTTATGGCCATTCCTGGGGAGCCTGGAGCACCTTTTCCAATGTGATCAGGTTGGGATAACAGGCACCAAGCAGATGGCCCCCAGGAATAACTGCATTACCCTGCAGATTGTTATGACAATTCCATGATTCCACTCTAATCCCCAATTAGGGAGCTTTGGAAACTCCAGTTAAGGTTCACAGGAATTCTCAAGCACCCAAGGGAAGAGCCTCCAGTGAATCCCAGAGTCTGGCTGGAAATGCCAAGGTTAAAGTTGCACTTGTATCTAAAAAAAGCACCTTTGGGGAGCTGTTGGGGAGTGGGTGCTGTGTGTGCCAGCCATGCCAGCTGTGGGGCCTGGCAGGGAGCTCCAGAGGCATTCTGAGTGTGATTACACACAATTAAACTCCATTTGCTGTGTCTGAAGCACACCACAGTGAACTGTGAACTCAGCAGTGTTTGAACATCCCACAGGTGTAATTTACCACCTCAGACCAGTAATGTGCCATTATTTCTTTTATTTTTGTCCAAATCTTGAAGTCTGGGGTTCTTCTGCCTGAGTGCTTGTCTAAAGTTCCCCAGAATTAAACCTCCCTGCAGCACTTCTGAATTTTCACACCCTTTCCAGGGGAAGTGCCTTGACTGTGAGGTAAATAAATACCTGACATGGGGGTGAAATAACCTTGCAGCTGTGTGAGACAGTAACATCCATATGATCAGAGGCATGCAGGGGGTGTGACAGGAGAGCCCCTGGACACCCCGTCATTCCCACCCCACTGCCCCCAGGCGAGCCTCTCTGATGTCACCAGGCCAAGGTGGGCCAAGTCACAGCTGGGGACACTGTGCAGCCCCTGAAGCAGGAATGTCCCCTCCACTGCTGCTTCTTCACTTTGAAATGCTCCTCTTGGAACCACTGAATGGGCTGGGTTGGAACAGAAATGAAAAGTGATCCAGTGCCACCCCCTCCCATGGGCAGGGACACCTTCCACCAGCCCAGGGTGCTCCAAGCCCCATCCAGCCTGGTCTTGGATCACTTCCAGGGATCCAGAGGCAGCCACAGCTGCGCTTGACAACCTGTGCCAGGGCCTCACCACCCTCATAGGGAACAAGTTCTCCCCAATATCCCATCTATCCCTGCCCTCTGGTAGTGGGAAGCCATTCCCCCTTGTCCTTTCCCTCCATCTCTTATCCCCAGTCCCTCTCCAGCTCTCCTGGAGCCCCTTTAGGCAGAGGTTCTGAGGTTCTCCTCTCCAGGTGAGCACCCCCAGCTCTCCCAGCCTGGCTCCAGAGCAGAGGGGCTCCAGCCTTTGGACTTCCTCTGGGCTCTCCAGCAGCTCCACGTCCTCCCTGTGCTGGGTACCCAGGGCTGGGGCAGCTCTGCAGGTGGGGTCTCACCTGAGTGGGGCAGAGGGGCAGAATCCCCCCTCAAATAAGTCCAAGGGGCAGAGGTGAGGAGGCACTGCCATGCCCTGGGTCTCCCCTCCCTGAACAGGTGAAAACTGAAGGAAGCTGAGCCAGCAGAGGCCCAGGCAGTCGGAACCTTGGACCCTCAGAGGGATTTGGGTGTTCCTGCACACTTCCCACTATCCCAGGGTGCTCCAAGCCACATCCAGCCTGGCCTGGAACACCTTGGATATTACCAAATTAAGGGAGGAACAGAAAAACAACATTCGTGAGGCAAATAAAATGTTACTAATTGCCTCAATTAATTGCCATGAGCCTGGAGAAGATGTCTATCCACAGGATTAAGGAAGAGCAGGAATTCCCCTCTAGAGTGTTTTCTGTTCCAAATGACTTTGCATCTCAGACTCTCATCAGTAAGGTGACACATAATTTTCCCTTGAGTAATAAATCTGATAAGATAATCTGCAATTAATTAAGCATTGTTCCAAACAAATGTTCATTTCAACTTCCTCTAATTTATCACAATTACAAACTGTAATTCCAAGCGGTAGATCCCATCAGGAAGGAGAAGGGGTAGACTGGTATCATCCACTGGGATAATACATCAAAAGTGATGATTGTGAGGCATGCACCAGATTTCTGTCTATAGGGACTCCTAGGAGGGAATCGGCCTCTAGCACTGACCATGGTGTTTAACCAACACCCATCACACAGCTGTCCCTGCAATGAGAGGGCATTTGCAGCCTGATGTGCCTCCTGCTTCCAGCACAGCTTCCAGGGGATGCTCCTGTGCCTCCTGAGGAGCTGTGACAGTCCTGCTGCTCTGTCCCCAACAGGCTGCTAAAGGCAGGTAGCAGCTTTGGAAGGGTTTGCAGTCAATCCAGCCATGCTCAAGCACTGCCTGTGAAACTCCCAGGGCAGGAGGGAGGGAGGGAGGAGAACACAACTCCTCCAGCTCACAGACTGCGGGTTCCTGGTGTGCCAGCAAGCCCAGGAGAGCCCTGCTGTGTGTGTTTACCTGTTGATGCCCTCCTTGGTGTAGAAGATGGAGTAGGTGAGGTTGTCTCCCTGCGGGTCCGAGGCCGGCGGCCGCCACGTGAGCCGGATGAAGCGAGTGGACACCAGGGTGGCCACGACGTCCCGCGGGGCAGAGGGCAGGGGTCCCGCTGGTGCTGCTGCTAGATGGTCATTAGTGGCACTGGTCAGTGAAGTGGGAGGTAATGTTGGGATGGCAACATCTTGGCATGTGCAAACATTGGGGAATATGAAGGGCAAACATCACCACGGTTTAAAAAAAAAGAGAACAGAAAAAAAAAACGTAAAAGAAATAAACAAAACCACGATGGGAAACAGAAGAAAATGAACACACAAAAAAGGCCATTAAACTGAAGGCTGACATGCAGGCAGAGGTAACTACTGACCACTAATGGCGAGTACAGGACACGGCACTGTCAGGCAAGCAGACCAAATCTCCACTGTAATGGAAGTGGCAGGGGAGGGGAGGGTGGAACTGGGGGTAAAATAGACCTCAGGAGAGGATACCAGCAGCAAACCACGGTGGCACTGCTTTGTGACCACATGAAATGCCCCACGTGTGACACTTAAACCCCAACCTCTGTCAATGACTCAAATACACACTCAGACATCACCTTCTGCTGGAGCTCATGAACATGCACAGATCATTTAAAGGATTCTCAATCATAACAAAATGACAGATGAATACACAGGATTCCTTTCAGTGCAAACTCATCCAGTCAAGCCCTGCAGTCATTTCATACAAAGCTGCTTCCTGACCTGGCTGGGTTCTGCTATGCCCATGGCACTGGAATTACAGCCTTTCCCCCACTGTTCTTCTGCCATCAGAGATCTTCCTCTGTCCCACAATACCCATTTCATCATTTTGCAGTGACTCTAACAAACACAAACAACTGTTGCTCTGGATTATACCGACACTATCCAAACTTTTACCCTCAGTCGTGTCTTCCTACGTTGCTACTCCAAGGCAGGATAAATCCAGGGATTATTGCATTAAAGGGTTGGTGATTTAACAGCACAAGCTGAGCCATAGGAAGAGCCACTCTCCAAATCCTATTAAAGCAATCCAGCCAGTAAATGTAACAGTGAGATTCTGAGCAGCTGGACCCCAATTACTACCGAGTATTTCAAGCAGCACAATTAATAACAAACCCCCCAAACTCAGGATACACTGAATTTTTCTGGATTCTTAAGTATTTACCAAGCTTAAGCCACCTGATGACATTTTCCACATGAGAATCCATGCTGCCAAATACATTTATTTTTTCATGAATTATGGAAACTAACTAAAATTGCTCTGCTTTTCCCCAGAAAGAAATTCAGGACTAGAAGAGCTGTTGTTGAGCTGCAGCATCTTCACCAGAATATGTGGATTTGTATTGTGATACACAATGAGAAAACCTCCCAAAAAAACTGAGTAAAGGAGAAAATGTTGTCTGAATGACCAAACCTTCAGGGAAAACCCCTTGTCCACCCAAGCATCAGCTTGAGAAGTCCTCAATTGGCAGATTCACATTTTTCCAGTTCTGTTTCTTGGGCAGGTCCTGACAGAGACCTGTGAACCAGCCACGGGTTTTTATCAGATTTGTCCAATGTAACACCAGTCCATGGGCAGGACTGCGAGGCAGATTCCCAGAGCCACAAACATTTTGGCATTCCAAATGCAAATCACAGAGAGACATGTACTCCAGGGTATCTCCTTAATTATCTCTTCCACACTCTAATAGCTAAAGATCCCAATTAAGTGCTCTCCAGCAGCCCCTCCTGGTCAATACATGACACCATTAATTTCACATTCATTGCAAAATCTATTTTTATCTAACTCTCTATTTTTTTATGTCCCATAATTGGATTTCTTGCAGGAATGCACCACTTTTAACTCTTCTGGCCTCAGCCAGGCACCATTCTCCCAGGGAGTCCCTTGCTGTTGCAGGTCACTCAGGAGAGCCCTGAATGGGGCCAGGGGATCTTCCCAAACTATCTCCCTGCTCCTGAATGACATTCCAGTGCTGATCCAGTATCACACCAGGCTTTCCCCATGGTTAAACCCCAGCTCTTGTCACCAACTCCCTTGGACTAGAGACCTTGTCACTGCACCTGACAAACTCCTTCCTCAGTGTTCCCAACGAGGAGCAAGGGATGGAACTGCAGAAGTCCCTGTGGTGCCCATTGATTTCAGCACTTTTCCCACTGTCCTGCTTTATTTCCAATTCACTTCAAATTCCAAACACTCATACTTGGGTTTCTCTTACCTGTCTTGGCAATACAGTCAGGTGATCTGCTTCAAATCACATGGTTTTGATGCAAAATCCACCCCTTATCCATCATTAAAATTCATTCAGTTGAGTTGAAGTGGAATATTTTTTAAATTCATCTGCTTAATCTAAACCCCATTCCCACACACTCCTGTGTTTTTGTTCCCATATCATGAAATGGATCCATCTTTTATGAAGTAATGTGCACACAGAGCTGATGGGTCTGGGAGAGCTGCCAGGACTTCCCAGAGAACAGACACCCAGTTCTATCCCTGTGCAAGTCTCAGACCAGGAATGTTCCTTCCCATGGCATTACAGGAGAACAGTCACAGACAACAAAATCCTAATGATGCCTGAAAAATCAGCTGTGACCCAGAGCCAGCAGCAAGGACCTGAAACCTTCCAAGTGAGGCGATCAGGGCCAGGCCCCAGAACTCCCCCAGCACTGCACTTCAACAATTCTGGAACTGCCAGGAGCTGGGGGATGTACCCTGAAGATTAAGGGATTTCCTTCCTTTATTCCCTGTATTTCCTACAAATGCCTCAAGTGCTGTTACAGAGGCTTCATGCCCAGTTGCGTGAGCAGAGCTCCACAGTCAGAGCTGTGTTAACGAGCAATTACACCCAAATTAGCTCTAACACCAGTCAGGGAATGGCTTTGTCACTTCCATTTTTCAGCACTATGGAAGAAGCAACAAGTCTCCAATTTCCAACATCTCCTTCATCATTTCTTGAACAGTAACTCCAAATCTATCTGCAGTTATTCCTACACAGCTTCCCAAGAATCTCATTTTTTAAAAGCACATTCAGCAAGTGACTTGTGCTTTGCACCATCATTTATGTCCTACTGTGGAGTAACTGGGACCAGAGGGATGCTGCAACTCCTGAACAACTCCAGGCAGCAGAGTTCCAATCCTGCATCCCGGCCACCACAGGGCAGGCAGCAATTCCCTGCAACATGAGAAGCAGAATTTTTAATTCTTTTCCCCAAGGAAATGGTTTTCCCTACATCCTACAGCATTCCAAGTCACAGGAATTTGTGTTTGTGCCACTCAGGTGTGGCACCAACAGTGCCAGCCAAGGCAGTTCCACAGGAATCCCAGGCATGCAGGGTGGGAGGGCATTCCAGCTACTAATCCTCAAGCCTTTCTATCAAGCTGCCCTTCCCAGGGCTCCTTCTGAGCAGACAAATACTGCAACTATTTATCAAAATACTTTGCAAGGTGTGCAAATAGCCACAAGGACTTGGACTCAATCAGTAACAAGGCTTTAATTCCCCAGCACTGGGCTGGTGACATCCTTGAGGTGAAGGTGTCCATGAGGTGGGTGCACTGGTGTGATCCCATCTTTTCATCCTGTAGGAAAACCCTGGGATAACAAAGAGCTAGAGCGTGCCTGGAGAGCTGCTCCAGGGCCACCACCCAGGGGGCCCAGGAGATCTTTCCCAAACAAGTCAGCCACACCTGAAAACCACTCACTGGAATGCTCTGGTTGTTATGAAATCACTGGAAATACTTTCCACATTGTCTGGCCCCTCCGGTTCAGATTTCCCTCTTCCTGCCTTCCCCCCCAGAGGTTATTGGCATATCCAGGCTTCCTCCTGTTTGGCAACAACATACCAGTGATAGCATCTGATCCAACAAAGGGTGGGGGGTTTGGGAATAGGGACGTTATCTGCTCCAGGCTTATCTGAACAGCATTCCAACCCCTTGGGTACCCATCTGGCACTGCCACCACCCACCTCTGGAGGGCTGTGGAAACGCAGGGATTCAGATCCAGAAACCCCTGAAGAACTGGTTAAGGTCATATTTAGGCTGTTCTGGCCATATCTAAGTGTTTGTTACAGCACCTACCCGAGGAAAGTGCTGGGGATTTTGGAAGAAGAGGCACCAGAGAGTGATCCAGGGGTTCCTGGAGCTCAGTGCCTGCATCCAATGGAGCTCTGGAGCAGCTCCCAGCCCAAACACCCAACAGGGACCTGAGTGCATCTCCCAGCCCAGGGACACGGAGATCCAAGACTCCCTGAGGAGCAGCAATGGGTTGGGAAGGGGGAGATGGATCCAGCATGAGAAGGACCTTCTCAATGGGAATCATTCATGGGGACAACAAGGAACAGGGACACCACTTAATACAGAGAGCAGGAAAAGAGAAAATCCTTCTTGGAAGGACTTCAGGGTAGATTTTAGAGATTTGAAACATGATTTCAGCAACAAAGATCTACTACAACTAAAATAGCAAATAACTATTTTGCCAACAAACCTTTTGGAAAAAAAATTACCTAGGACATTCAGATCTCAACACCTCTTATATTTTAACTGTATTCCCTAAGAAAAAAATACCTCAGAGGAACCAAATGTTTAATTTTGACTTCAGGTATTCATATAGAACTGTATACTCAAATAATATTTTTCCCATAAATATATTTAGCTGGTTCCAGGAAGGTAATAAAGACTTTTAAACTTTTTCTTTTACTGAATGCACTGGTGTCCTAAATTTGAACGTTGGTTCATGGTGTCCTGATGGAAGAATTCAGCTCAGACAGGATTAAGCAGCTGTGATGCTGCAAAGATCAAACCCCACTGATTTCATTATGCTCATCGTATTTAAAAACAACAGCAGCATTTTGCTGCAGTGCAAAAAGAAGCATGAAATAACAAAATTAGCAAGCTCACACTACATACCACCCTTCAAAATTTTGCCTTCTTTATTTTTTGCCCGTGTTTTTACTTGTATCCAATTGTCCTTGTTCAAATGCTTAAGACATAAATGTCCAACAGAAGGGATCACTCTGTTATTGCCAGCTGCTCCCTGAGTGATACCACACTCAAAGTCACATTACCTGGCCATAATAATTTCTCTCAGACAAACAGCCAAAGTGCTGAAGTTGGTCTCATCAGATCAGCTGTAATAATGGAATTAACTTCTTCCCTTGGAAAAACTCATTTAAAGAAATCTCCAGGATTCCCTCCACAAATTGATGCTTTTGTGCAAAGCTGGAATAGAGACTGAACACTTGTGGAAATAAGAGGGTGGCAAGTAATTTCTGCTTTATAGAATGATCAGAAAAGTCCTGGATTTCCAAAGACAGCCCCTATTCCCCTGGTGGAAGACACAGATCCATGTCTGCTTAATATAAAACATCTTCCAATTTAGGATTGTGTAGACTTAATTATTCTTCATGAGCTAATTTAAACTGCAGAACTTTATGGACTCTAATCAGTTTTGGAAATTTGAAATTTGTGATTTTGGAAATGTGTCAGAAAGACAAACACAACAGCACTGGGACCAACGCCTCAAGGGAGGCACAGCTGGACAGGGAGGCACTGACCAGGGCATGTGTTTGGGAATTACACCTGCAGGAACCATGGGAAACACAGGAGCTGATCCCACACAAGCACTTCCCTGGATCACCTCGCTCAAGGGAGAGGTTTGAGGACAACTCTTAGAATAAATTTTGTCCTTCACACACTTAATAACCCAAATTCAATCCCCACCCTGAGGAACAGACCCTGCCCCACTAAAATCCCTCATTTTTCCTCATCAATGAAATGGAGATGCTGCCTTATTTATTCCTCTATGGTGACACGTTTAGCCCAGAGCAGGAGAAATGTCTTATTTTTAATTTTTAATTGCCTTAGATTAATTTACATCACCACTGGGAGTGAGAGCCATTATTTACTCTTAACTCAATTCACAGTGTTGCAAAAAACTCCCCAAAAATCCAGAACAAGCAAGTGTCTACCTGCCACTCAGTGATTCCGAATTTCAGACATTTATTTGGTTCTGTTCTGCACTGTGAACAGACACTGCTGGATGCTCAATAACCTGGGATATATAAATATAGTGGTAAGCACATTCTGACTGGGAACCTGTGTTTTAAAGGAAGTCATAAATCCCCTCCTGATAACGAGCCCTCCTCCCATTCCCATTTCACCATGAAATGCTTTGGTGTAGAGGAAACAATTTGATTTTTTCCTGTCTCATAAAACAACCCTTAAAAAGGCATGACAGCCCTGCTGACGCATTCCAGGGAAATGGAGCAGGAACCCCCTGGTTCCAACCACATCCCAGTGCTCCAGGGGAGGATGGAAAGGAAAAAAGCCCTGCAGGGATTTTGGTCACAAGACTCAGGTTATTAAAAAAAGGGAAATAAGTCATACACACCTCACCTGTCCCCAGGGAGTTTAAAACTGCTTTGAAACACATTTTGTCATTGGAAAGAAATTCAGACCATAACACATACTGCAAAATGATAGGTATGACCTTCAAATTCAGTACTGAATATTCAATTATTTAAAGAATTAAATATTTTTTTAAAAAAACTACTCCTTAAGAAAAATAATCAAAAACCCAAAACAAAACCTACACATAAGTGCCCCCAAAGAACCCTGGCCAGGGTCTCCTCTTACTGTAAATATTCATCAGTTGAACTCCTCTGAAGAATTAAAAAATCTCATGAGAGCAGCAGAGCCTGCAAGCGTGTTCTGCAATCTGACTTTAATAATGACAGCAGAGCTGTGACTTTATTCCCAAATAACTGAGCTCTGTTCAAGCCCAGCCTGAGAGGAGCAGAGACAAATTAAACCCCGTGTCCTGCACTAAGGGCTCAGCTCTGCACTGCCACTGGCACATCCAAACAATTCCAGATGGCTCTGACATTTCCAGTGACTCTTCTGCTGCCCTTGGGCAGATCCCTTCCCTTCCCACCTCTCCCCTGTGGAATCCACAGGGATGCTCAGCTGACACCCCCGAGGGACGAGGGTCACCAGTGCTGGGAGCTCTGGGAATGCTGCAGTGATCCCCAATAACCCTGCAGGCAGGCAGTGCAGGAGTTGCTGCTGTGCTGGCACATCCCTGGCAGTGCCCAAGGCCAGGCTGCATGGGGCTTGGAGCACCCTGGCATCGTGCAAGGTGTCCCTGTCATGGCAGGGGTGGATGGGATGGACTTTAAGGTCCTTCCAGCCCAAACCACCCTGGGATTCCACGACCATGCCTCTACTGTCCCAGGACACATTTTCAAAGGAACACCACAATAACAGCCTGAACTGAAATCAAGGAACCTAGCAAGCACAACCTCTGTGCTGTTCAAGGCTGCTGCTCAGAGATCACTGACAGCCCCTGGGACATCTGCAGGGGTGCAAGGGCTGTAGCTCAGGGTTACCCTTCATGGCTGCTTTTCTCCAAAAAAACACCTTGGATGTGGGACATCATTTCCTTCTGTTTGAGAGCTGCTGACACTTGGAACAACTCAGCAGCACCAACTCTGCCAAACTAGAGCTGCAGCAGATGAGGCTGAACAAGCTGCTTGTTGTAAAAAAAAAACTTATTTAAATTAATTATTAACAGTTTATTTAACTACTTATTTATACATGTATCTACCACACTCTATCTTCCTTCTCTTTAGGTTTATATCTACACAATTAATGCTTTTCCAGAGAGAGAATGTCCCCTCAAACCCCCCTTACCTCTTTTAGTCTATAACCACCTACAGAGCAGCACTATTAGATGTAGTACTGGATATTTTATTAATTTTCACTGGATTTCTCTGCTAAAGCCACATGTATATGCTCCTTGCTGCCCATCTCACACCCACCCATTTTTATAGAACTAGAGGAATATCAAGATATTTGAGAATATTACAAACTCTCAATTAAGATTTTTTTCTATCTATTTTTAAACCTGTAATGTTGACTTGCTTCCTCATATTTCTAATACTAACAGAAAAAGTGAACCCTGTGAGTATTTTTAAAATACAACTGCTTTTCCAAGCAGAGGCTTGAGAATTTGGTGTGCACTTCCCAGAACACAAGAATTGAAGGTTATTCCCCAGAAGTACAAGATGGGGTTTATAGCAAAAGAGAAACCTCATTTAACTCCATTTAAATGTGGATCTGCTGTGGTCACTGACAACTTAAAAATGCCCCAAAAGCAGGTTTTTAAAGCAGTTCATAAATGTAAATTGGTACTGAAGAAAGGCCAGGGTGGAATGTCCATCCCAATCAGCTGTGACCTGGATCCAGGCATGACTTTCCTCCTTCTTTTCTTTTCCTTCAACACTTCCAGTGCTGATGTGTCACCAGGAAAACCACACAGAATCCATCTGTCCTTTAAAGACTCTGGATCCACAATTGTGAGTTTCTTTTTGGGGAGAAGAGAGACGATAGGAGAGGGGAAACAACAGGAAAACAAGAAACTCCCACTCCAGGTTGTTCAATCCCAGTAAGAACAGTGCCATTTTACAGCTGGTTTCAATACTGAACACACACTATTAAAAATTACATTTCTGTGTTAGATTTCTGGCATTTCCTTAGGGAATAAACCCCACGAGCCCATGATAACTGTGCAGGTTATCCTGTCAGTAAGTCCCAGGGTCTTCTCCCAGCTCCAGATCTTCATCAGCATGAGTGCTGTTACCCACTCAGCCCAAGTGAAAACCAATCCTGTCCCCTCTCTCCAAATGGCATTCAGTCTCTGCTACTCCTGTATAATTTAGCAATTCTGAAATATAAGCAACCAATTAAGAGCAGCCCCACATGTTTGTTCTCCCCGCTGGTGCGAGACCGACAAAATCTGATCTTTTCCTTTCCAACATGAGCCTGGGATCAATTACAAATAAGGATGTTTCTGTCAATCTTCACAGCCCTGGATATGAGGAATAAAGGCAGAGGAAATGCCTTTGGTAGTCATGACGGATATCAAGCTACAGCTAATCCTGCCCTTCCACTCATCCAGGGATGGAAAAAGCAAAGCCATTAAAAACAACAGCCCTTGTGATCCCCTGCAGCGGCTGCTCTTGCCCCTGATTATTTGTATTTTTCCCTCTAAGCAGGAGCCAGAGCCAGGCAGAGGAGCCATCAGCCATCACTCCACAGCTGGAGCTGGGCTCGTGGCCGGAGCGGCACCGCTTTGTTCCCAGGAAAAAGCACTCCTGACATGACATCACCCAGCCAAGCTGCCAGGAATATGTAAAATATGAGGATAAACATAACTGCACTGGGTGGATTTCAGTGCTGTTGAGGGAGGTGTACTTGGTGTTAATAATCAGCCTTTCTGGTGGCCAAGAGATTTTTATGTGACTGAGAAACTCCCTCAGGAATTCAGGATCAGCCAGAAGAGATAAAATGGACTCAGAGCCTTCCATATGCATCCTACCTCACTGCACTTCTGCAGTGGGACAATAACTATGGAATAACACAGGTGGAGCACAGCAAACTTGTATTCACATGTGTTGTGTGTTTCTCATAAAATCATGAAGCTTTTTGCTCCTATGGGCCCTTGCTCTGCTTCCACTGAACATTCCTTATGTACCACTCCTTTTCCAACACGACATGGAATTTCTTCAAGTACCTTCTAGCCATCAACTCCCCTGGTGAAAACCAAAATTCAAGATGCCAGTGTTTCCAAGCACAGCTGCACAAGCAGCATCCCCACAACCCTTTATTTGTGGGCCCAGACTTAAGTCACAGCACCCAACCCTGTACAAATTCCATCAAGAGGTTCCCACTTCTTTGCCAAGCCAACTGTAAATACAGTCATAAAACAAGAAATGAAAACCAATAAACACAATATAAATGCTGTTCTGCCTCCCTGCAATTCATGGTGCGCTGGCAAACATTAATCTATTCCTAATTTAATTTAAATTAGAGCAATTTATTCAAAGCCTGTGCCAGCTTTAAACATGAATAGGCTACTGAGAACTGCTTAGCTCCCGTTTCATCAAGTTAAATGTTGAAGAAGTTTGGGATCTAGGGTGGTTTAATCAGTTCTGCTTCTCAATAAGACTATATATAAGCAGGGCCCATAAAGAGGGAATAAATAAAGATCATTTATTAAACAGGAATCAAGTCGAGAAATGGAACTGACTGAATTCAAACAGCTCCCAGGCCATTTTGAACAGACATGCAGCCATGAGAAACACAAATGCTCCTTTCCCTGAGGAATAATAGCTAAGTAATGTAAATTAAAATCAAAATTAAACCCAAAACCCCCACTCTTCCAGCACTAAAGAGGAGCACACACTGCTGTGTTTACAGAAAATTAGCACTGGAGTGTACACAACCGGTACAAAACATTCTCTGAGTTTGGCTTTGGCTATGACTGTTTGAAGTCAGTTTGTGATTTCAGATGCTGTTTATGTTCCTGAAGCACAACTCTCCAAATGAGGCTTCCAAGCTGTTCCTGCACCATCCATCTGACGCTGGGTGGATGCTGGAGGGCCAGGAAGGAGGCAGGGATTTCAGGAATGTTTGTCTCCATGCAGCCCCAGCACTGCCAGCAGCCCTTAAATGTTCTCCACGTGCAGCTCAGAATTTGACATTTGCTGCTGTTAAAGCTTTTTGGGGACAAACTTTAATCCTGTGAGTGGAAACCCTCAGGGATATGTGGAGGAAGCTCCCCTGCTACTCCTGGCTCTGATGATGCTCATCCCACTGGATTCTCCATTCTCAACTTTCAGATCTTCCCATTCCACCAGATCAGAGATCCTTCTCCATCTTCCCAGGTTTCCAGTGTAGCAGAGCCAGGTGCCCTCAGCACAGACCTGCTCTCCCAGAACCATGGGCTGCTTTGGGCTGGAAGGGACCTTGAACATCCAGTTCCACCCCACATCCACTGCCATCTCCCACTGCCCCAAAATCCACAGCTCATTCCTTGGAGTACTTTTTCCTCTTGACAGAAAATGTGAATTTTTGTCTGCAAGATTTTGCAGCCTCCCTGCTCATTTTTCATCCATTTCTTCCCTGGTGGACACTGAGACTCCTGAAAGCCACTCCTGGAAAGCACACAGACCTCTTCCTATTTTCCTTCATTAAGACATGCAAAATTGGGCAAAGCAGAAAGAACATGAGAACATTTCTGTTTGAGAGAAGAAGCAGGAGACCCTGCAGAGGAACACCCAGAGTCCTCCTTTATTGTTCTTATTGAACAAGAACAATATATTTTTATCTTGCTCCGGCATTTGATTCACAATACCCTGCAGATTTTTCAAGTACTTCTGCAGTCTCCAAGGACTCCACAGAATTCCACTGACTGAGAATGCTTTCACTCACAATATGTAACTAAAAAACACTCTAAAGCATCACCTCTATGAGTGAGAGAGCTTAAGAAGGTACATTTAATATCTAGAAAATCCTCCAAAACAGGTCCTGAGGTGATATGAGAGGAGTCTGCTTCAGGGCTTGAACCAGGCAAGGCCCTATTTATGGGATTTTTTACATATGGCAAATACACAAATGTGTAATTGAGTTTTTCAAAGCAGAGCACAGTTGGCCTGTTAGTGCCAAGTTTTGCATTTCTTTCAGTAGGAGCCAAAAATTGTCAACAAGAACTTCTATTTGCCTCCTACAACAGCATAATGAAGCCTACAGTTATGGAAAACACAGAGTACTTCATCCATCCTGACTGAAGTAAGGCTTTTGACACTGCCTTTAAAATCCAGCTATAGTTAGAAATCTTTTCAGTCAGGTCAGAGGAGCTAAAATAGCCTCTATGTGAGGAATATGAATCTCCAAGTCAGCCTGAAGTGACTTCAAACAGTCCAGTACCATCTGCAGTGCAGAAATAACAGATTTTCAGCACAATCTTAACTGAGACGTGCTGGCTTTGGGAAACTTGGATCAGGTTCCTGATGTTCTCCATCTTTCTGTGGGTCAGAGAAGCCCCCAGCACACCCAGCCCCTTTCAGTGCTCCAAGACTGCACACAGCCCACAGCCAAACCCTGGCAGAGAGGTACCAACACAAAATGGAATTGCTTATGCAGCAATGGGCCTGGACAGAATTCAACTGCTTTTAAAAAACACCAATTTAGGGCAATAAATGATGTCTGTAAAACTCCCTCCAAATTAGGATCCACAGAATGCAACTCAGCAGAGGAACTGAGATCATCCAGTGGTGTCAGATGTTAATCCAACATCAGGCACTTTTGTTTCTCCAGAGGGGATCAGCAGGAAACACGTCTCATGGAATAGTCAGATTTGGACATTCTGTGCAGGGCACCAACACCAAGAGGGTGCATCCCCATCCCTGCCTCACAGTGTGTCAGCACCATGGAACAGGTCTGGGTGTCTGGGAGCTCACCTGAACCCCCCTTGAGCAGAGTCACCTTCAAGCAGGCTGCTCAGGGCCTTGGCCAGGTGTGCCTTGAGTATCTCCCAAGAGCAGAGATTTCCAGCCCTCCCTGGGCAGCCTGTTGGGCTGCAGTTCCCTCCCTGGGAAACTGCTTTCTCTGATCAGAAATTCCTCTGCTCGCAGCTTTGCCCTGTCCCCATCCCTGCCTGAGCAGCAACAGAGAGTCCAGGATGAATCAAACTCAGCACATCCAGTACATCACATGGCTCTCCACACATCCCATCATCCAGTTTGGATTTCCCCACTTTAGCTTCAGGGATACCCTCAGAGACAGCACCAAAGGCCTGGCTAAAGGCAAAGCAAACAAAATCCACTTCTCTCAACCACAGGCCCAAGCATTTCATCTCAGCCAGGCACATGAACACAGTTAGCCTTTGGCACACCCATGCTGATTTTCCCATCATCATCATCCCTTTCATGTACCCACAACATGGCCTCCAAGGGGATTTGCTCCATAACCTTCCCTGAAAAGGTTCCAGCTCCAGCTGAGCTTTGTCCTTGCTACATCCCTACACTTCCAGGCAATTTTCTGCCTTGGATTCCAGACTCCCTGGGCTTTCACTTTGTGTCAGAGCCCAGTTGGCAGCTCCTTCTTAACCCTCCTGGTCTCCTGGACACACAAATTCAACCCCTGCCCTGTGGAGCAGACCATTCCTGTGCTTTGGTCCTTCACGATCAAATGGACAATTTGTCTCTTGTCCATTAACACAGACTCCTATGGAAACCTACCAAAAATAGCCCAAACAAGCCAAAGCCTTGTGTCTGGAAGCTGAAGGCTGGAATTCTCAGCTCCACTTGCCAGCCAGACACAGGCAATGAATTCCAGGCTGCTCTGGAAACTCCACCTCCTGCCTGTCCCACATGGAGCTGCCACCCCAGCACCCCCACATGAGTACCAGGGCTGTGTTAAACAGCTCCATCTCCTCCCTGCCCTGCAGGATCTAGTCTCCAGTAGACACACACAGGACTTTGCTGTCCTTCCATCCACTGATCCCTGTGCCAGTGCTCCTGGCTGGCTCACCACCCTCTCCAAAGTGATGAAACACTGGAGTCAGCCCTAGAGAGTGTCCCAGTTCCCTGCTTCCCTGCCCCTCCTTCCTGAAGAACCTGCACCCATCCCTTGGAGCCATCCTCAGATGTCTCTGCGATCCCAAAGCCTCACAGCTCTACAACTACACACAGATTTCTAATTCCTCCTCCTTGCTACCCATGCTGGGAATAATTAATCACATGCAGGATACCCTTGCTTGGACAGAGACCTTTCTTCATGAAAAAAATGAGTTTAAAGAAACTGATAGTTCCACTACAAATAATCCTGGCATGGTTCCTACAGCACCGTATCCAACTCATTCACTCCAAGATCTTACTCCTGTTCAATCCACAATATAGTGAAAAAAACCCAATTTTGTGGTATAAAAGTACAAGAGCCCCACAAGCACCTCCCTTCAGTTGTGAAGGTGACACAGTGCATCTGAAAGGATGGTTTGAAATTGTTCCCCCATAACATGGCATATTTGTTTACAGTCCAGGGCCGTGCTTTCCACAGCGTTCAGGCATCGCTCCTGTTTCTCCCCAGTGCCTGAGTACTTGTCAATGCCTTTCACACAGGGTGACAGGGAACCATCTGCCTCCCTCCTCCTACTTGTTGCCACCTGTTCTTTTCCCAGTCCCCACATGGCAGCGTGAGCTGGGCCAGACTCCCTGGACAAGGCCAGGTTACAGCACCAAGAAAGCCCAAATGCCTCTGTTACCCCGAGGGTCTCTCTCACCACACACAAAAATGCTGTAACAGTGATGACAAGGAATGGCTCTGCTGTAATTAAGTGTATCTGCTCTGAAACTGGGACACTCAGGGGCTGAGCAATGAGGATTGGAAGTAAAGTAAGCTGGATTTTGTGTAAAATGGGGGAGGAGAGATTTGAGGTTGCTGAGAAAGGCATTCCCAAGGCATGATGGAGATTCTGGGATAAGCAGGAGTCTTCCATGGGGGCATCTGCAGGACATCAAACCACTCATCTCTTTATAAAGGAGGCAAAGAGAGAAGCATTGAGACTGAGAAATCCAAGTGCAGGGCAACGAGGTCATTGAGGAACTTCTTTCTTTTAAGGAGTTCCCAAATTCTTCCTAAAAGCCACTCCAGTGAAATTCTGAAAGGCACTGAGTGTCCAGGGGCAGTATCTGAGAAACAGGGACACAGCTTCAAATCTCAACGTGGTTGGAAAGCACATGAGAGGCTTTCAAAGTCCCTTGCAGAATTCTGCACCTGGTGTTCAGTACAGGGGATAAAGAGGATTTAACTCAGATCATTGACCCAAATCTTCCTCCCTCTTCTATTCTTCCAATCCTCTCAAATACAAACACTTGTCCTAAAAATCTCTGCTCTCAATACCATGATTCTTTCATATATTCCTGAAAAAGCAAGGCTTGTGGATTCTGTATGGCCAATCCCTTCCCAGGTGCAAACTCTTCTAAATTAACAGAATTACCAACGTTTAGAGGAAAAGCCACTCAAGAAGCCTTTCAATTCTGTGTTTTAACATTTTCCACAAATAACTTTCCTATGTACTAAAAGCTACCCAGAACTCACATCAAACACAAAAAAGCCCAGCCTAAATCATTATGTCTGATCAATGATTATATCGAGCTCATTGTAGGAGATGAAGAAACACAGATGGACTTTATATAGGTTTCTGTGTGGCTGTGCAGAAGGTGAATCACCAAATTCCAGCTCTCTCCAAGTCAGAAATCTGTCCAAACACAGACAACATCCCTTTGTAGCAGATAAATGTTTTTTCCCCCTCACTGCATTTCAAACTTGCATTGCCTTCTAGGAGCACAAAACACAGATGTGGGGCTTCATTTGGATGAGAGAACTCAAATGGCCTCCCTGAGAAACTCCCCAGGGCTTCCACTTTCTCATTTGCATTTAGTTCATTCAAGATCAATTTGATAAGCAAAAAGGGCTAATGAGAAATGGTTTGTAAATAGCCAGATGTTTGCCAATTCCAGCAGGAAGGAGAAAACAGAACTGCATGGGAAGGGAAGCACTGCTAACTGGGAAGAACTTTGATGAACACTTAATCAACATTTTCCTCACTGAAGTTACTTTTCAAATTGGCAAAGTTGGCATTTCTCATCAGCAGCTACAAAATAATTAAAAGAAAAAAGTTTTCTGAATTAATGATTGAAATGTTCCAAATAGTTTTTGCTCAAATTAGGGGTTTAAATTTTTATAACAAGCCAGCTGTGACTACTGCATGTGATACCTTCTCCCTCTTTCCCAGAACAGTTTCCTTCTTCACTGCTCATGGATTGAGGGAAGGTATTTTAAACCCCAATTTCCTCCACCTGTGAATTGCCAGCTTTCACATATCACACTCATTCCTCATGGCACTCCCCCTGCACAGCACAGTCCCATGTCCCCTTAGATGTGTTCCATGGGGGTGTCCCACTGCTGGAGAACAGCATCTCAATGGCCCCAGAGTTTCAGGGACACAGCCTTGGGGTGTGTCTCTACACCCACAATGAGACTCCACCACTGCAGCCCAAATCCTCTGGCAGCATGCAAAAGAGAAAGGACATGATGAGCAAAGTCCTTCAGAAGGGCAGGACGAGGTGCCGGAGTGGAGCAGGAAGGAGAAACCACTGGACAAACAGCAGCAGAGGGAGAGGAACAGGAGTGAGACCACAGGAACTCCAATAACAACAGTGAGAGTCATTTAGAAACTACTGCTGAGAACTGGGTGCCAGCATAGGCTTGGGCAGGGTTTCCAAAGCCAAGGCCATTCATTATTCAGTGTTTTCAAAATGGAGAATATGGAATAATGTTTCTGCTGGAAGGGGCTGCAAACCACTCAGGTGATTAATGCACAGAGCAGAAATTAAATTACTTTTAATAATTTTTCTGGCAATCTGATGACAGCAGGGTAGTGCTGGATGCAGACTCCTGCCACTGCTCTGAGGCTGGAATCCCAAATCCCACGGCTCCACGGCTTTAAAGCTCTTGACCTAAGGAGAGTGCACCCTGCATTCCCCAAACCATTTTGGGGAGTACCTGTGGCTCTTCAGCCAGCAGTGAAATACACCCAGATCCAAAGAGGAATTCAGAGGAAGTAGCAATTGCACAGCTACTCTACAAAACAACTGGAAAATAAACAGGAAATCTCTCTTTATGGCTCATTCATAAGTTTACTCTCTGCACACTGGACACCAAACCCAGGGGCAGCAGATTCACACCTGTTCAAGGTGTGAAATTCCATCAAACCTCCAGCCATGGCTAAGACCATTTCTCCTAAAATCTCTCCATCCAAAGAAGAAAGTAATTGGAATTTAAAACAATCCCCCTCCAAAGAGACAACACAAAGTCCCCCTCGGTATAGTTTTAGTATTTTCTTGTCTAACTTGTCTCCCCTTATCCTCTGTACTAGTGGTTTTCTTCCTTGGACTCTTAGAAATTATTTTTCAGAACTATGTGACCTGAAAGAGCAAAACAAGCTGATGCCTTAGTGATGATATTTGCAGCACCTCTTTTTTGGGGTCTTTAAACATAACACCAACTGTTCTGCTTTGCCACTCCAGCCATGCAATGCAGGACACTGTATGGGGAACTGTATGCAGGAGTTTCACTAATTGGAGCACAGGGACAAATATTTACCTTAAACTGCAGCTGTAACCCACCAGATGTGCAGCTGCAGTTCGCAAGAACGACAAAGTTCACTATTTTTTACACTAACAGCAGAAAAAAAAGCTTCTGACACTGCAATGACTATGATATAAAATATGTGATTTGGAGTGTGCTCCATAAGTGCTTCTTTTCCAGGTTTGTGGTTTTAGTGACTGTTTTCATTTTGGCTATTCTGCTATTGTTTGTAAACCTCAGCATGCAACACTTCTGACCATGTTTTATTATTGCACCAAGTATTATTCAAAATACAGGATGGATCCTATAGAATTCCTTCAATTCTCCTCATTAAGTTTACAGAAAACAACGCTGGATCACTCACATGATTTTTAATAAATCACCCTGCTCTAGCTGAGTTACTGACAGAACCCATCATGTGGAAAGGTCCCTTGGAATGGTCCCTCCCCATTTTTGGCTCTCTGCTGTCACAGTTTACCTTACCAAGGTCAAGTATTATCAGCTGGGCTCCAGCCTGTGCATTTCCAACATCGTTTTCTGCAATGCACTGATAGAATCCTTCATCAGACTTCACCAGCCCCAAAACTTGCAGGTTATGTTCTTTCTGAGGAGCAAAGGGAGAAAACAACACTTAGAAATGGCTGCAATTGCCAAAACAATGGTGTCTTCACAGCACATTACTGTGGCAGGAAAACCTTCTGACAGCAACTGGGAAAAGTGTGTTTGGAGTTCCAAGATCTCACCTCCCTTGCACTGAATTCTCATGTCCTAGGGCATCAAAAAGCAGCAGAAGCTCTCATTAATGGCTGTCATTTTCTAGCATCACACAGCACTGGCAAACCTAGTGTTTCCCCAGCTCTTCTGGTGGTATTCTGGGCCTTGACTGAACCTCACAGCCCCACAACCCAAGTGCACCAAATTATACAGCCATTTATTTCTCAACTATTATTTCTCAATAATGCCTTTCACTGCATCGAAAATCTTCCTGTAGAAGCATCCCTGTGCCAAACTCACCATGCACAGCTCAGTTACATTTTTATTTCAGCTCCTGCTTGAAACTGGAATTCTTATGGAGCCCAGACTGCAGCACACTCAGGCAGTGGTCATAGTGAGCTCATACTTTGACAGTGCATTTTGCCATGCTGTGTGCCTGACACTCCGGGAAAGTCCAAGCTATAAAGGCATCAGCTCTTACAATAGAAGCAATGTACATTAGAAGGATACAAGAAACCATTTCACTGCCAGGCCCCAAACATCAACAGGACAAAAGCAGGACACAGGTTCCATAGAAGAACTGAATCTGCATGATTATGTGTAGAAGAACTGACAGGCCAACAGCCTTAAAAGCTGCCAGCTGGACAGTGCACTCACCACGATTTTGAAGTAGTCACTGGGGATCACCATGTCCCCGTTCTTGACCCATTTGACAGTGGGTGCTGGTTTCCCTGTCACCTCACACTCAAACACGATGTCCATGGACTCGTGGGCGTAGATGTTCGCAGGGCGCTTCAGGAACGTGGGGGGAACTGCAGGGTGAAAGGACAAAGACAAGAACATGATGTTAGAGCAGAGAAAGAGACCTGGCACACAGTCAGCTCCACACCAAGAGATGGGCTGGGCACTTGGGCATGGCTGGCAGCAAAGGCAGCAGGGATTTGCAGCTCAGGTTTGACAGACACCCACACAAGCTGGGAGCTCTTCCAGAACTGCATCTGGGCCAGGCTGGCCGGGGCTTGGAGCAGCCTGGGGCAGTGCAAGGTGTCATCACCTTGCATCATCTCTAAGGTCCCTCCCAAACTACATGAAAGAAGAAATGGAACTGAGGTGTATAAACTGCAAAGCTAAACCTCAGAGTTCAAGTCAATAGGAAAACAAAAGCTACAATTATATCAAAAGTACTTCTAAAAATGAATGGACACAAAATTGAGATGAGACTTTCCCAGGGCATCGTGGCCTCGTGTTCCTGTGAAGGAATTGAGATTATCAGGGAGTGCTGCACTGAGCCCCAGAGTTCCCTCTCTGGCCTGTGGAAGCCAAGGAAATCAGATGTCCAGGAGCAGCCAGGTGCCTTTTACCACAGTGATGTCATTTTGTGGATATACAGGAGGGGAGCTGTGCATTTATAACACAGCAGAGCAGAAGCTCTGAACATAAATTCTATGAAGAACAGAAGTTCCTCACTTACAACATGCACCAAAGGTGTTACTCTGGGTCTTGGCTGCCTTATCAATGTCCTTAAGTCCTCAGAGTGAGGTTAGTTCAATTAAATATATTTAAAATCAGAAAAACTCTGAGATACATATTTTTTTGGGGACGCCAGCCCCAAGTGACTGGTGCACAGACATGTCACAGTTTCTCCCAGAGGAGCCTCCACGAAGCCTCCAGCTGCATCCAGGGCCTCTGCACTCATCTGGCTCAGCAGCACCAAGCCCTGCAGGCACTTACTCCTTGAGTATCCTCTTTGGAGAACACCCATCCATTTATTTGTGTTTACTGCACTCCCAGCACAGGGCAGCTCTCTTACTTGTGTTGGCAGCTCGGGTTGTTGGAGTTCCAGGAAAGCCCAAAGCAGCCTTTTGCCCTTTAATATTTAGCAAAGAAAGTCAACATGGAAGGGCCACGGGGTTTAGACAAACAATTTACACACTTGGCCTCTCAATGGGGTTTATTTGGTGCTGTGGATAAGGAATCCTAGGTCATGTTTTACTCCTTCCTCTGAAATTATCCCAAAGGTTTGTAGGTGGATTTAATACTTTAAAAACAGCTGGAGGTGAGCAGCTCCCCCAATCCCCCTCATGTTTTGGATTGTAAATGAATAAAGAGAACATTAATAAATGGAAATACCTTAGAGTAAGAAGGTGGTTTAACTCTCAGGTAAGGGTGCAAACCTACACAAAGCTGTACATTCACTGCTCAAATTCTCACACAGGAGCAAAAAGCTGCATGGGGCTGCCTGTAAAATCAGACATCCCTTTCATACCAACTTCCCAAAAATTTACCAAACACACCATAAATTCCACCCTGAAAAGGTTCAGATATTTCTGTGCTTACTCTCTGATGGCTGCTACCACCATACACAACTCTGACATTTGAAAACTGTCTTCTGAATTTATTTGCCACCAAATTGCTGTAATTTATTCTCTATGAAAATTATTTTTATTCCTCCCTGGTATTTACCCTCAGCACTGTTATTTATTACAAGCTGTGCTGCTGCTCCCTCCCTTCTCCTATCCCAACCTTATTTTGGGTGGCTCAACAAGTCGTGTTTGCTTTGCTCTGCTGTGACAATTCCTCACAAACCCCTGGATGTGCTCCAGCCTGAATCCATCTCCAGAGCCTGTAGAGTTTCAATCATTTCCATGCAATTTCAGCCATGTCTTTGAAAAATGGCATAAATACCATAGCAGCACTGCAGCAAATCCCTCAGCCAATCCATCACTCTGCCTCTGCCCTCCCCACATGCATCATCCCTGCCAGCCTGGGACAATCATTGCCCGCTCATCGTTAGCCCTTTTAACTAATGACTCATTTTGTTCAGCCTGCCTGATCAATAGTTTATGTTCTCATTTCCCTTCCATCTCTGTCTCTGGCTGTATTCACATGCACTGATCGATTCCTGCAGTGCTTGCACAGTTGAAAAAAGGGAATACAGGAATTGGAAAAGTTGTTTTTCCATGAATGTACAATGCTTCCATTTCCAAAACATTCATTACAGGTGAGTTTTAATTCCTTTGCCACACATGAATTTTATCAGAAGAACACAAAGAGACACAAGCCAGTAACAGTCACAAAACACAAAAACTTATCTGAAAAACTCATAATGGAATCCCAGCCTGGTTTGGGCTGGACAGTTCCTTGAAGATCATTTCATCCCACCCCTGCCATGGGCAGGGACACCTCCCATTGTCCCAGGGTGCTCCAAGCCCCATCCAACCTGGCCCTGGACACTGCCAGGGATCCAGGGGCAACCACAGCTGCTCTGGGCACCCTGTGCCAGGGCCTGCCCACCCTCACAGGAAGAACTGAATGCCCAGTCTATATCACAGGAAAGTTCTGACTCTGCATTCTCCGCTAACATTTAACTCTTAATGAAGGCATTTGGAAAGAACTCAAATATCTTTGGCAACTGATATTGCTCCAGTTTGGGACATCATCCAAAAAGAGGCATTGATTTTGAATCATAAGAGGCAAGATTTTTGGAAGTTGAAGTAGATAATATACCACCTACTCTCAATTACTTTTGATTTAGGAGATTAAGAATTCACACACACTATTTTTTCAAAGTGACTTTGCTTTTCTGGCTCATGGAGCAAATGCCAAGCTGCTCACAAAGGGATAACAACACGAGGAGTGCTCACTTTATCAATTACCTCCCAGTTAATGAATTAATAAATGCTTTTCAAACACACTCTTCTGGTTTAACTATGTCAGTGTTTAGCATTAACACAATGCAAGTACAGATGTTTGTGGTAGAGAAGTTCAATTGATAACCAGTAAGCAAACAAGTCAATTACCACAGAAAACCAGGTTTGTAAGGGAAGATCGTGTGCTCTGTTACCAAACACACAATTAAATTTCAAAGACAACTTGGCAGTTCACCCCCTCTTTGTGTCAGCACAGAACAACTCCTGAAAAGGAAAATTTCTTAAACAGAATTTCACACCACCCAGGGAGCCCTGCCACCCTTTTGGAGACTGAAGAAAATATTTTGATCACAACAGTGATCAAAAGATAAAGGAAAAACCCAATCCAATCTACATTGGCAGTTGATTCAAACTTCTAAGCTAATCTCAATAAAGGTGAAATATTTGAAAAATAAGATGCTTTTTTAAGCCAATAGCTCTAAAAGGATGAGAAGAGCTGAGGAACTCCACCCAAGGTGATGTGGAAACAGGAATGGCTGCTGGACACGGATCCCATTCCACATGTACAGATCAGAGGACACGGAAATGAATTTCAGTGGACTGTAGCTCTACTGTACAGGAAGAGCATGGCAATAGTCTCCTTTGGACACAAAGACATCCAGGTTGTAAAGATCATTTAAAAAGACTGACTCTCTTCCTAAAAAGCATTCATAAATCAGCTGTTGGTCCAAGCACAGCATCCAACAATCCCAAAATGAGCAGGACTGAGCAGTGCAAGTCACAGAATCCATGACTGGTTTGGGCTGGAAGGGACCTCAAAGGCCATGCAGTGCCACCCCTGCCATGGGCAGGAATCCCTTCCAGCAGACCACAGTGCTCCAAGCCCCTTCCACCCACCTTTGGGCACTTCCAGGACTATTCCTGAAGGAGCACTGCAACTTCAGTAACAGCCTAAGGCAGCCAGGGCTGAATTTTCAAACCAGAAATGCCCAGGACAGCACTGAAGCACCATTGCTGCTTCCTCAACCTCCTCCATGTGCCCTTGACCCCTAGAAATTAGCTGAGTGTTTTCCAAGGCCAGCCAATGAAATCCCAGTTCCTGCCACTCCTCCTCATCCCTTTCCTCCCACACTTGGTCAGTGACCAAGCACACATCCCTTACAAAAGCATTTGTTCATTCCAGAAGCTTCCCCATAGCCCAAAGAGCACAAATACAAACTAAGCAGAGCGGCCACATTTTCACAGTGTATCTCCAATAATCCTGACTCCAGCATTCCTGGCCACTTCCATTTATAACCCATTTCTGAGGGTGCTGGGGGCACAATCCCTAGCTTACATTTCAGTTACAAATCTGGATTACCAGCAGTATTTTAAATGGACATTTTACCATAAAGCCCATTTCATATCAGCCTGAAATGGTCCACAGGGATTTTATTTCCTCCTCCAGGGATAACAACCTATTCCATTAAGATATGCTCCAAATCCTATTAGAATCATTATAAATTTAAATGCAATTTTCACAACTGCAATGTTGTTTCTAAGAAGGATCAAAATGCAACATGACCATCACTCAGTTAATCCATCCCCTCCTGTCCCTCCCCTAAAACACAGAAAAATGCTTGAATTGATGTTTGACAGCAGAGTTTTTTGATTATTATCTTTTAATTCCATGAATTAGTTGTACAAATTAGTTGGTTTTCTTCAAATGTATCCTGAAAAAAAAAAAAAAAAGAATTTACACTTTAAATGAAAATGGGGAGTCATAACATTCTTCTTTAAAAACCAGCAGAAGTATGTGGATAATACTCAGTAAAAAAAGAGATTTAAACTCCAAAACTATGTTGTAGGCAAGACAAATTCTTCCCAACCCCTAAGCATGGTTGTGATGTCCTTAAAACACACTTAATATGCAGCTACAAAATGTGAGAAGCAAACACAAGCTGACAAAAAGGGTTCCTCTAGAGAAATGCAGGAAAGTGCCAAATTAATGTACAAAAACCAGCATACCAAGAAGCAAAAAGGTTGTAGAAATGTAAACTACTACAGCAAAATTTTTTGCAGCAAAACCAGAGTCGCAGTTTATGAACAGTTTTGGTGGCAGTGACATTCTCTAATGCAGTAAATGGTTATGTTTTATATCTATTTTAGAAAATTAAAGCAAATGTCCCCAGGGAGAAGTGGTGCCTGTGGCATCCTGACTGGAGGGAATCTTTCCCACTTCTTCAACAGCCAAGGCACAGAGAGGGGGCCTGCTCTGCCTTCTCCAATGACCTCATTAACATCTGCTCAGCAGCTGGAACAGCCCCAAATGACCATTTGATGGCCCATGTTTTGCTCCTTTGGACTGTTCAGAGCTTTACAGTTTCCTTGGCAAATGCCAAACCCCAGCTCCATGGAGAGCTGATTCCAGTGGTGGCAGAAGGGCAGGGCTGAATTAAAACAACTATTTTACATTTACAGTGAAGAACTTTCATTCAGAAATTGCTAAATATGATCCAACTTCAGAGACCAGCCTCGAAATAAACATTCCAGAGGCAGAAACTAAAACCCAATATTCAATGCTAGGACAACAACCAAGAAACCAGGTAAGCATGAATAGTACAGAACAAATATGAAGTAAAATTATATTCATCAATTAGAGAGAATAAAAACTTATGCTGTAATTCAACATATGCAGGGGTTTTTAGGGAGAAATAACATATTGTAGATTTATGGAATATGAAGTAATAGCACTAAAGTTCACAGAAAAAGGGTCTGAGAAACAAGGATTTTCTCACAAACTGGACATGAGTCCCAGTATCATACTGGGATGGAAGAACTGCCCATGTGGAGTCTGGCAGCAGCTCCCTCCCCTCCCCCCAGCTCCCCCACCAACTGTGATCCTGGAGCCCCACATTTGAAGGAAAACGTGAACTCTGATTTACAAGAGAGCAATGAAAATGATCAATGACTCAGAAAATTGGCTCCAAAATAAAAATGGAAGGGCTGGAATTGGTTATTTGAGAAAAGGCAGAATTTTGTAGCCATGGAACTGGATACCTCAAATAGGAGCTTTCATCAAAGAAATGCTCAGTGCTGCAGAAAGGAAATTAGTGTGCATACATATCTGTATCTATATTTATGTATCATTGCTGTGCAGAAGGAATGACACAGGACTAACATCTCCATCCCTGTCCTAGGATAATACTCCAAACAATTAATTGCTCGCTCTGGCACGTTGGGATGGAAATGGGATTCCTTCCCAGCACGAGCTGTGGTAAAATCAAACAGTCCCTGGACACAGCCAGGAAGGAGCTCCCAGTGTGCAGCAGCCCCAGCTCCAGCAGGGCTCCTGTGAAAAGCTGTGGGCTCCAGCCTGGCACAGGCATTTGCACTGCAAGCAGGCAGAGCTCATGGACACAGATCCACAAATGAAATTACCTGGGAAGTTCTCCGGGTGCACACACATACAGAGAGCTCTCAGAGCATCCTGTACATGAGCAGGGTTTTTCTTTCTGCGTTTTTCACTTGCAGCCCCATTCAGACACCAAGTGCATGTTGGCCAGAAAGCTCTGGCAAGGCTGGCCCAGCATCCCCCCCTCCCCTGAGCCCTGTGTGCACAATCCAGTGAGAACAATGCTCCTCCTGACTGCCCTGCTCAGCCATGGAGCCCACAGGCACCTGCTGCAGGTGTGGTGCCTGCTGTGCCTCAGCCCCAAATCCATCCCCAGACACTCTCCATGAGCAGCACACATCCAGGGACAGCAGTGCACAAAGGGGGCACAGTGCCACTCAGCAGCCAAGGCCAGGGGGCTGGGAGGGAACAGAAGAAAAGCAGAAAAGCAAAATATCTCTGGATATTCTCCCAGCATTGAGCAATCCCTGGATGAGGGATTTCCTGAGAAAGAGGAGATACCTTTGTGTTTTCTGTTCCTGGTCAGCTTTTGCCTTTAAAAAGCTCCTTTCTGGCTCCAAGTGAGCCTTCAGCAGCCCTAAAGCTCACAGGGATGAGCTCCATGAGATACCTCCAGAGAAAATGTACCAACTTTTTTGTGTTTTGGAGTCAGTCAGCCACAGGATGTCTCTTGGTTCTTGCCAATGAAGAGAAATGAGCATTCCTTTCCACTCTTCTCCCCACAAAGCACTCATGACTTACAGAACAGGACTGGTTTGGACAAAGCCCTGAGCATCCTGGAACAGTGGAAGGTGTCCCTGTCTAGGGCAGGGGGTGGAGCTGGGTGAGATTTATGGTCCCTTCCCACCCAAACCATTCCATGATCCCTGTTACATCCTACACCTGCTCTGGCTTTACTAAGCCTAAGAGCTTGCTGTGTTTAAGAGAGAAGGGAGCAAGAACTGCTTGCCCCCTTTGACATCCAGCACAGATTTAGACAGTCCCCTAATTTTTCTGCTCAGGTGCCTATTCTTTTCCTGACAATTCCTGCATTTCATTTGGTTTTTAAGATCTTGCATTTTCCAAAGACCTACATCTTCCAACTTCAATATTTCACAGCCATGCCAAGCCCCAGTTCAGACCACGGCTAGATTATGGAAGCTGGCAGAGCTGCATTTCCCTGTGTAATCCATGTGCAGTGCATTCAGCTCCACTGTCATTTAATCACTTGGATGCTCCTTACAAGGTGTTCCCAAGGCTCTTCACCAGCACCATTTGTTCCCACAAGCCCAGTGAACTCAGAGCACTCCAAATTCCCTTCTCCACACTGAGCAGTGCAGACTCAGCTCTGCTGATAAAAACAACACCCTATTCCCCCTCTAATTTCCTATTAAACAATAAATTTATTCCCTTTTTCCTGCAGGAGGGAATTCACTCTGATTCCCAGCACTGGTGTTTGAGGCTTTTAGTGAATGACTCTGTCAGAAAGGTTCTGAGGAAGGAAGGGCAACAACATCCTACAAAAGGTTCTCCATAGCAAAGTGTGGCTTTTTCCACACAAAATACACATGGATGGATTCAACCGTTATCAACACTGTATTTAATTTTTTATTGTTTTAACAGGTCCAGACATCAGATTAACTCACCCACAGCTCCCCAGATCTCCCCCAAAAGGCCTCTAAAACCCTCACATCACACTGACCAAATCTCCTTAGTCTGATTTTTTTTCAGTCTGCTGATTTAGGTGCTAGGTTACACAGCACTCTTGGGAACTCAGGATTTCACACTTCAGCTCCTCGAGAAACGTGGAGTGAAGACCATCTGGTCCTGATGATTCCTCACTGTTCACTTCAGGGGTTTGCTCTGAAATAGATTTTACTAACTCTGCAAGTTCAGGTACGCCTCCCTCCAGCTCCCTCTGCTTCAAAAGATGAAATACAATTTAAGACAAAAGTCTCCAATTTTGCAGAGAACACAGACAGCAGGATTTCACTTTTCTGCTTCAGGCCATCTTCTCACCCCTTTCTCCTCACACTCCATCATGTGCTGACCCTGTGCTGTCCCTGGCAGATGTCCCAGCTCTGACAGGCTTGGAAAAAAACTATCACTAATTTGTATGTTATTAGCAAATTACTGAAAGTTTTGTATTAATTTACTTGCAAATAAACAGGAGAATAATAATTCCTTTCCCTTGTCCTTAGCAGGTCTCTGGGGAGTTTGGAGGTGGGTATTCCTCTTTGCAGGGTAACTTCTCATTGGTGTTGGATGCTCACTGTGAACACAAACACCACATGCCCAGTATTTGTTTAACCTCTTTGGCTGTGCCTTTGCTTTGTGTTTTTAGTAACCTTCCTCAAACTATTTTATTTTTGGTTAACTTCTATTACAGATCCCTCTCAACTAAACTAAATGCTGATGGTGGTGATGCATGTTACCACCCTGGAATGGCCATCAGTTTACAGCCCTAATTCCTTGACAAATTTTGGGTTTGAGCCTGGATTCTCCATGTTTTCCATGACTACAATGCCATTATCTCTGATGTGGGGCTGGGAGCATTGTTTGGGCAGAGGCTGATGAGGCCTGGGCAGGGATGGACCCTCAGGGACATGATGGTGCTGAGCTCCATCAGAATAGAGGAGAGAGGGAAGCTGGGGCTGGAGAACATCTGTGCCCATACAAACACACACAAAGCACCCCAGCTCTGCCTGTGCTGCCAAGGAAGGGCTGCTCCTGGGGGACAAGCACACCTGGGCCCCCACAGAGGAGCAGGAACAGCAGAAGGAACTCCTGTGTGTCTCAGGACACCAAAGGGGTGCTGCTCTGACCCACAGCATGGCCATGGATCAGGGCTCCATGATGGAACCCCCCCCAGCCTGAGCTCCCTCAGCTATTCCCTGCAGGGATGAAACACTGACCTGTGAGGAAGAACTGCTTCCCATGAGGGTGGCAGAACCCTGGAACAGCTGCCCAGGAGGGTGTGGAGTCTCCTTGTCTGGAGACATCCCAAACCCACCTGGATAATCGTGAATGGACTCCATGGCCTCCAGAGGTCCCTTCCAATCCCAACTGTTCTGTGAGTCTGCCTCAAGAGTATTTGGCCCCACCAGTGAGTGTCTGTCCTGCACTAACCCAGATTGTGGTGTTTTGCCCACAACAGGGGAGCACACAAGTGAAAACTCAAACCACCTGTGCAATTAAAATGTACAAATTTACAGATCCCCATTTCCTTCTACAGGAAGTTCTGGCCTCAATACCTTGTGCACTTGTCATCTCCCCTCCAGTGCTCTCAGTAAAACTCCTCCATGACCAAAGACACCAAAGATTTGTTTCCTTCTTGTTCAGACTGAGCCCACCTTCTGTGGGAGGACATCTCTGAAAACCTGTGGAGGCACAGGCTGGGATTAACCTGCTGCTCTTGGGCTGAACTCCCCAAATAAGGAGGAACTCAGACAAAGAACAGATGACAAGAGATTTCTATGTGGAAATTAGATAACCAGATGACATGGAAAAGCTTATCAACTGTAATAAACTAAAGCAGAGCTCACTCAATGCTTATCAGAGGTTATTACTGATTATCATTCGAAGCGAGCCTTCCAAGCAACTTCTCGGGTGATCTTAAGAAGTAAAAACCTTAATCTAGACATCAATAATGTAAAACTGTTACATTCATTATTTCTCTGTTTTACTAAGCTCTCCTTCCCCAGCCCTTCTAGGAGAAATCTCGCCTGTTTGACCCTGAATCTACTCCAAGTACCATGGAAACATCTGAATAACAAGAACGCTCATCAAAATTTAAACTTCTTACAGCAGCGCCAAAGGCAATGAAATTTTTATTGAATTCCAGAGCCCTCATTTTCCACACAAAGCTGAGCTGGAGAAGAGGCCTCAGACAGCCCTGAGCACGACGAGACCCAGAGCCTTTGGGGCCTTGTTTCCCATTTCCAGCTATTTCCAGGCAAACCCCTCAATGCCAGTTCCCAGCCTCTTGTGTCTGTTTAGATCCCTCCTGCTCCCTCCAAACAAAACCCCAACAGGGATCCTCCATCTACCCTGGGACTATTTAGTAGAAGGATCTGCAGCACTGCTGCAATCACTGTGAACAATAAAATGTTACTTCAGGATTTAGAGATGTTTATTCTGGATATGTATGGTGGATACAGGAGTCCTCCCTCCACCTGGAATGACACCCAAACACCTTGGTAAGAAGTGCTTTGTAACTGGATAAATTGGGAATATGGCACACTCTTATCTTCTTCCTTGAATCTTTCAAAAACTCAAATCCTAAATTCACAGTTGTTCAAATAATTTTGATATGTGAAGATTAAAAAATAATAAAACTGTTGACTTTGTCTAAGATGACAGGGAGATGCCTGGAAAGCAGAAAGGGACTGAAAAGGCATCACAGAGAGGGAATGAATGGCCCTGGAATCCCAGGTGCCTTCCCCAGCCCCACCTCTCTGGTGGGATTGGGTGGACGTTTATGGAGCAAATCTGGTATTTGAGAGGTGACTGTGGCCTGTCAGCCCCTTCTCCAGGGCAGTCACAGCCCTGAAGGGACAGATTACAGGATGTATATTCTGAAAAATCAATGCTGAAGTGTCTCACACTGGGCACTAAAACAGCTGGATACATTTCCTCTTAATTTTTCTGTGTCCCAGTCAATTTTTTAAATGGATTCAATGCCACTTCATTTCAGCAGAGAGCAAAAATACATTCATTAGTTGTTATGAATGATTCAGGTGCCATGGAGCTGAATACCAAAACAGGAATAAATATGGATTTGCACTGAGCATTATAAATAAACCATGGGACTATCCCCCGAATAAGGAAAAATACCAAATATTGAATATTTTCTCAATAAAGTAGCGCTGTGAAGTTTGTGCAGTGCACAAGGCAGTGAGATCCTGGGGAGAAACAGCAGGAGAACATGCATTTAAGAATTTCCTAACTCCATCCCATAAGAAGGGGAAAGTGCATGTGACAAATTAAAGACAGCAAGCCTTGACATGCCATATCTTTGAATATTTCCCAGTGCAGCTCTCACAGTGGGGGTTTCATTTGTGTGCTGCAGACTGAGGAGCTCCAAAGGCCAGCAAGGACACACATTTTAAGATCATTTCAAATATCAAGCTGTTTGTTCACTGAATACAGATTGCCCCAGATCGTTTGGGGAAAAGAAACTAGAGCTGGGAACAGCAAAAATAATTTATAGGATCAACTAAGCCCCTCCCACATTCACCAATAGCTGCTGCCAGATCAAGGCACATCCTGGCACTAGAAAAAAATAGCTATTTCCTGATCAAGTTCAAAAGAAAATATAGAGAGTTACTGCTTTTCCATGTTTTTGTCTTGTAATGACACAAATTCTGCAGGCTGGCTTTACACATCAATTCCAATTCCTTTCCAGCTCAGTGAATGCAGGCCCATCTTCACATCAAAGTCCCTTCTAATTTACAAATCCCAAAAATAACCTTAATTACAACCCACTTCAATAATAGCTTCCATGAAAGGAACAAGCAAACAAGACTCTGCAGCCTGAAAGGAAACAACTCAGAGGCCTCAATAAAGGCCCAGATAAACATGCCTGGCATAGTGCAGGAGTAAGGGTGCACTGGCTCAGCCTTCCCCATAAAGCTGGGAAAAGAAAAACCAAATACATTTAACAGATTGGCACAAAATAAGGAAAAAAGGTGCTGTTCTGCTCAGAGCCATGGGGTGAGAGGGATTCAAGATGTTTATATGAGGGAGTGGGAGAGGAAAATGGAATAATAGAAAAGAAATCTATGAGGGATTGATGATAAATAATGGAGAAACCACTGAGGAAACCCCAACCTGCCTGAGGAACGAGCCATCACTCAGGGGGAATAACAACCATGCTCACCCTTTATTTAAGTGCCCTCAGCTATCTGCCTGTGGACACTCAGAACACAGGATCCTGCAGCATTGCCTGTCCCTGAGCTGCTGTGCCCTGCCTGGCTGGCACCATGCAACAGCTCTTGGGGCCCTCGACCAAAAGAGATCCTCATTTCCCTCCTGCATTTTTTTAATCTTCAAATGGATTCTCACCACTGAGGTACAGAAAGGTAGAAAATATACTCGGAGCAATCTTTGTAAACTGTGCCATTAACTGCATAAAAATCTTGCAAATAATCTTTCAGCTTTCCAGAATTATTGAAGGTGGAATCTGGGGCTGTTTCTTCCCACACTGCACAGATACAAATTTGCCTTTACAATCTCTTACGTTGAAATTTGGCCCAGCACATGAGGCCAGTGAGAGCTGCAGGAATTCAGAAAAGCACAGACCCCAGTAACACTCTTTTTTCTTAAATAAAACCCACTAATTTGGGTTCCAGAAGGTAAGGAAATTGAGCCAAGTACTATGGATCAGGTGCACACCTCAAATCCAAGGAAGTTTTTAATATTTTAAGTTTGTGATATTCTAGGAAAGAATTTTTCTCTCAGAGAGAAACAGGCTGCAGAGCATTCACACATTTAAACTACAAATTAGTAACAGTTAATAGATTAGGAAGTTCTAAGAGTCTCCAGTGCTCAGATTTCAAATTAGTAAATTAAACAGTGACCACTTTAACAGAGGCAAAGGAGCCTCCCCATAAAAACCTTCAGTAATTCTAAAAGACTATCTCAGAACAGTGTTTTTAGCAAGGTGGTACAGCAGTGGATCCCTACAAGGGAAAGATGCTCTTCCAAATGATGTTTTACCCATCTGAGCTGTTCCAGGCAAACCAAAGAACCCTTTATGTTGGAAATTACCTCCAAGATCAGAGTCCCACCATTAGCCCAGCACTGCCAGATCCATCACTAAACCACGGCCCCAAGTGCCACATCCAAAATTCAAACAATTCCCTTTAATCCGTAACATTTTCCCTGCACTTCAAAGGAAGTTTCTCTTTTCCTCTGAAAACAACAATCCACAGCTACAATCCCATGTGAAACCAAAGAAGTTTCAGTTTTCTAAGTGAACCAGCTTAATACTCGAATGCACACTCCTTTACCCAAGTATTCAAAGTCCTGATTTAACATTGCTGTGGTTGATGTGATGATGCAGAACTCTGGTAGCAGCATCAGCAGTCCATGGATACCCTTTGGAGGCTCCATAAAAGTCTTTCCTTGTGCTCCAGCACTTGCTCCCACCAGGGGAATTTTACAGGAGTTAACAAACCCTGCTTCTCCTGCTTGCAACCTCCCTCGTGCCTGCCTGGCCCATTCCAGCTGCAATCCAAAGCAGCAGCAGGGAGATCAGGAGCTCTGAAATCACTCCTCTAATGGTTAATCACACTAATGACCGTTTAAGCAAATTAGCAGAGCAAGAAGCATGCACCGTGCAGATTAAGTGTGTGACTGGGAGCAAAAGCACAGCCAGTGCCAAGGACAGAGCCTACAGCTGCTCCAGCCCCAGAAATGTGAGCTTACAGAACTGCACTCCTCCCCAGCCCCACAAAGCCTCCAGTGGTTCCTCTCCTTTTCCACTCCACGCAAATTCCCAGAGAGCAAAGCAAAGTTTCAGCTAATTATTTAAAGCACAGTGATTTGAGCCTTATGGCTCCTTCTGCAGACAACAGAACATAACAGGATGGTGGTCACAAACTCTTATTTTTCTACTATCTTCCCACTGGGAGTACCTTCCTAAAATACAGTTTTTCCTCTATGTGACATCTTAGGATGTGCTACAGGAAACAGGCAAAAGATAAAGACTATAAATCAGACTATGTTAGTGTTGACATTGTCAGTAAACAAAGTTATTAATTATACATATACTGGAAAAGCTGAAGAAAAATTATTTGCCCAAAGGCAAAAGGAAAGGCAAAATTATATTTTAAAGACTCTCCCCAAAGCGTGGCACACAGCTTATAGTAAATCATTAGAATTTAGTGAAATGTTTGTTCTGCAGCTCTGACTCAGCTCTCAGAGCCGTGGGCTGCTATAAACTCTCCTCAAAAGAGACTTCCAGTACAGAAAAGTGACACATTTTCAGTTCTGCTTCAGCCTCTCTGGTTGTTCCCTGTGCACAAAGCTCCATCCCTGTCCCAGGGCCAGGGGGTGGTGGGGAAGGGGCTGGTTCCAAGCCCCCAGAGCCCCATCCAGCCTGGCCTTGGACACTGCCAGGGATGGGGCAGCCACAGCTTCCCTGGGCACCTGTGCCAGGGCCTCTCCACCCTCACAGGGAAGCCACAATTCCTCACTCATCAGGGGCACATCCACCAAATCCATGGCACTCCAGACTGGGATCACCCAGGACAGGGTCTCATGCTTTGCACAAGCCCAGGCAGATGATTCTGCTGCTCTTCTCTCCCTCACCTCCTCATTTCTCCTGTGCCTTACTGCATTTCCAGCAGCATGTTCCAAGGTGGCACTGACTGCCCTGTAGTTCCCAGGGTCTTTCATGAACTTTACTCCATCAGGATAAACTAAGAGCAGGAATTTGAGGCTGGAGCTCCACAACACTACAGAGCTCCCTGAGCTACAGAACACAAGCAGAATTACTTCCAAAAGGTGCCAAAACTGTTGCATCTCCTTCAAGTCCCATTCCACTCTGCCACACTGCTATGGAAAAAATACATTATCCTGCCTAAGGAAACTGCTCCTTGTGCTTGCTGATCCAGCTCTTGACAGACAAGCAGCACTTTGGGGAAGGTTTTGCAGCTTGCATGACTGCACCCACTGCAGGCAACACAAAGAGAAATCTTGAGCAATCCTCCATTCTGTACATTAAGTAATGGGGAGGTTCCAGGGGGTCTTCCAAGTGCTGTAACACAGGATGAGCACAAACCCCCTTTTATTCAAATTGTCTTCACAGAACCAAGTGTTTTACTGAAGCTAACCCCATCAAATGTGAGAGACACACAGCCTGGGGAGTGGCACTGCCAGAGCACAGGGTGCTTTTGAGGTACCACAGTAGAGCAATTCGTATCCTCACCTACAAAGTGCTTTGTTTCATGTTATACTGAGACTACATTGAAGCTCCTAAGGATGTGAAAAAGGAAAGATCATAGATGCAACCTGTGAGTCAGCACTAAAAAACAAACAAAACCAGCAGAGCTGCCAGAATTCGGGACTGGTTAGAAAACTATTCAATATAAAAATAAATTGCCCTTCATTAACCATTAACCAGCCTGCTTTGAACCTGGTTTCCTTTTGTGAGTATCTTGGATCCTGTTCCCATTTCCCTCCAGGCCCGCCCCCAGCACCCCTCTGGAGAGAGCACCTCGAGGAACATAAAACACCTTTATGAGGCAGCTCACACCTGCCTCCAAGGCTTCCCATCTCCTCCAGAACACAAATTGTTTAACTTCCCCTGGCATAACAACCAAACTCTGTTTACTCCAGGAACCCAAACTCCACCGTGGTTTTCCTTTAAATTATTCTTCTCACGAAGACAAACTAATTAACTGCAAGACTGCGTAGGGAATCAGCACCACAGATAAAAGCCCTCCTCCTTCCCACAAATTACTGGATTGTTTCATCTCTGCAACTTCGGGAGAAACTTCCCTGCCAAGGACTAGAGTTTGGATAATGAGACATCCAGTAATGGCAATAATCTGGCTCCCATTAGAGAAATCAATTATCTGCTGGATGAGAGTCAGCTTTACCATCATAAAAATTGAACTTGAAAGGAAGTCTATGTTCACTTTATGGTATGGGCTCTCTCTCAAGACTGATTGATGTGTGGTGCTCCTCAGCATTTCCACTTGAACATCACCCTCAGTTTTCATTACAAAATTTGGTGGTGTGAAAGCAGTACAAAAGTTTCAGCTGAAATGCAAAAAAAAAATTTAATCCCATAAATTCAAAAATTAAACTTGAAGCTTGATTCAACCAATTAAAATGGAAGGATGAACCTGATGCACAGAGAAAGTACTTGCCACTTAGGGCACAACTCCTAGAAAAAGAGTCTCCTTTGGAGGCAAAAGGCATTTAATGAGCTGCTTAGTTCACACATTCACATTTCCTGGAAGGCTCTGGCATGTGCAACTTAAAAATTACTACTGAACCTTTCAGCTTTTAGTTTGCAATTGAAATTCTGTCGTCTCCTTTTGATGGGGAATAAAAGCAGTATTAAAACCCCTATGGCTTATCTCTAGTACATACATCTCCTGTATCCTTGAATCCTTAAAAGCATCCAAGAGCACTTGGGACCATGAGCCAGCAGGGCTTACATTTCCTACAGCATTGTATGGAAAACACACTGCAAAAGGGGTAAATCCTGCACTAGGCAAAGCCTGTTCCAAACTAAAAAGCACATTTTTACTTCGGGGACCAAAAAAATCCCCATTCCTAAATATGAATCTTGGGCAAAAAAACTTCTGTAACTGCCTGTCTAGGCCAAAGACACAGCCTCAGCTTACTGTTTTAAAAGCCATTTTGGGGGAAAAGGATTTCTGTCCCTAAAGCAGCAGCTGGCTCAAACCCCTGTTAATATGATCCTCATTTATTAGAAACTCTGGCTGAAAGATAAACCAGCCTTTACAATTCCCTAAGTTCAATATCAGTTTCGACATTGTAGATATTTAAGACACTGCTGCTTAATTTAGTAACATTTTCATTATCCCCAAGGATTCCTCAAGAACATTTACAAGGAAAACCATTTATGTGAATTCTGTGGGTTACTGATCATTTGGCTTTGTCTTTCTTAATGTTTTTTTTATACATATATATATATATCTTACAAAGAGATTTTTTTTTTAATTCCACACATATCTTCCTGGCATGTGTAGTTCTGGATCTTTCCTCCCAAATCTACACACCATTCCATTATGGACACCCATTCCAAAGAATCTCATCCCTGTCCTCATTAACCCTTGCCCATCTGGGAGTTATTGTGTAATTGTTTTTTCAGCACCACAAAAATCCATTTGAAAGCTCTGCAGCACCTCTGTAACACAAAGACAACTTTTCCAGATATATTATTGGTGACTTTTGGAAAATACAGCAGAAGAAAACAAATGTTGGTGCTCCCATTGAGAACCACAGCAAGCTTTCTTCCACGTGTCAAGGGCTGGACAAATGGTTCCTGGTCTTAGAAAAACATCAAGACAGACCAAAAAACCAGCAAACTTAACAACAGTCCAGCTACAGAACAAGATTTAGATACTGAGCAGGAAAAGCAGAGGTTCTGCTGAGCCCAAGCCCCGTGGAACAGAAACCAGATCACAGTCCTGAACATGAGTGGGACTTTTGCATGATGGAAAGAATATTTTGGGTAAGTTTACCTTTAGTATTAAAAATTACACCTCTCCTGAAGATGGGTTTTTCTGGTGTCCAGGTACAATCTGAACAAGTGATGTAGCCTTAAAATAATGCTCCCCTGTCCTTCCTCTCCCATGTACCTGAATATCTGTTTATAACTTTTCCACCAGCAACCCTTGCCTTGAATACAAATGTGAGAAGCAAAAATTCCCAGTTAGTTGAATTAACAAGTGAACTGTGAACTCCCTTCACATTAAACTCCACTAAGGAGCAACAAGGAGGACTTTGAGAAAGAAAGGACTTTTCAGACAAACAATGAAGTACAGTGGTAGAGACCCAAATTCCAGGGAGTTCAGCTCATCCACCTTCCCCATTCCTGGACCCACTGCCCTTGTTTGCATCACTGCAGAAAAAAAAGGTCACTAATTACTCATTATAGTTTCAGGGCAAGAAATAACTCCTATGAAGCCAAGGTGCTGTTTTTACTTCCAAGAGCTTCCCCAGGCAGCACATTCTGAGACCCCAAAAAGGACAATGCTTTGTCCCTCACGTGAGCCTTTGACAGCTTCAGGTACAAGCAGCATGTCCTGAATCTCTAACTGAGGAGCAGCCCATTATCAAATACAGCACTGAGCTTAATTAGAGAGGGAAATCGATGAAGATCATCTAGAAGGTATGAGAAAGGTCTGAGCAATTTTCAGTGATGGTTCAAATTTCTTCCCTGGAATTGTTTGCAATAATAATGAAAGCTTAATGCAAAAATAAGAGTTACCCAGACATATTACTCTGCTGCTGCAGGATTTAATGTGCTTTGCAAACAGCTACAATTTCTGGGGCAGGATGGCATCAGCTTTTATCAAAGCAGCTGCCCCTGCGAACCCTGGACAACAAACCCTGAGTTCTTCACATTCAGGCTCCTCCTTCTGCAGCTGTTCTGGTTTTGTTTTAAAGAAAGTCTTGACTTGCCTCACACCTCCTGGCACATTCTCATTTTATTTTAATAACAATCCATATGTTAATAGATGTATAATCACAACTAGTTTTTAAGCCAAAATCTTCAATTAAAAGCTTAAAATCATCACCTGCCACGAGAAATCAAAGAGAGCCCATCCCAGCAAGAGCAAAGGCAACAGGAAAATCAAGGTGAGGCAATTCTGCCAACGCCCCCAGAACACAGAAATCACTGCTCCCTGACACTGCAGGACCACCACTCCAAAACACCTATTTTCTGCTGGAATAAGGCTTTGCCACTGCTGTAAGCCTTGTCAGTTCTACTGAAAATATTTCCAGCACTTCCTTCTAAAGCACAAAACAGACAATTCCATCAAAACACATCCACATTTGGATTTTTCCATACAATTTGCTCTGGCAGTAGGAACGAGGCCATGACCAGCCAATTGCCACATGCAATCTCTGATTTATCATTACAGGTACCCCAAAAGAGGCATCTCTTATTTTTAAATTTAGTTACATTATCACAGTGAGACATTTAAGATACACTATCAGATGCTGAATGCTGTCCTAGACAACTCAGAAGTCGACTTTCTGCCATTCCAAAAACTCACTGAAAGGTAGTAACAAACAACAGCAAAGAGTAATTCTCACACTTCTCCCACAAACACAGGGATTTATTTATTTGAGAGCCTGCCATGCCAGTTTTATAGGAGAATGAAAATGGAATTTTTTTTTGTTGTTGTTTATGACTTTCTGGTTCATTATTAACTACAGTAAATATTTCAACAGCGAGAGAAAGTCCCCCCAAGCTGCTGGTCCCCACCCCAGCACCAAGGCAGACCACAGGAAGCCCCTGTGGTGACCTCACTCAGTCCCAGCCCCTGCATAAACTCCCAGGGCACTGGGCACAGCCATAAATTTGATATATTGCCCAGATGAAGGCTGAACTTATGACCTTCCCAGTATTTAACTGCCACTCTGGCTCTTCCAGGCTGAGCAGATTAAATACAGTAACTACCTGTTTCCCCATCTCTGCTGTCATCACTTCCCACTCTTATCTGAGGGAAAAGCTACAGATTCTTTCATGGCTGGGGGGAGCAAAACAATTTTTTCCAGTGCTCTCAGTTCATTACAGGTGTTGTAAATAACCTGGCAGCAGCACCCTCAGTGAGGGGAGAACACTGTCACTACAGCCAAGAGAAAGGTGACTTTTCAGGCACCAAATTCTTGTCTCCACCATGGGAGTGTCCTGCCCTTGCTTGGCCTGGACTGTGGTGACACCAGCTTTGGCGCCCAAGGAAAACTGAGGAGGTCCCTTTTCCCTGCTCTGTGATATTCTGGGTACAAAGGTGCACACACATTTTATCCATTCAGTGTTTAGTCCTACATCAATTGGACAAGATTCAGCAATGTCCAGCTTTTTGTGTAGAATTCTTCTGGACTCTTTAGTACCTTTCTGGTCAAGCTAAAGGTCATTTTCCTGATTCAGTCCTTCTGTGATGTATATAGGGAAACAAATCCCAATCACTTTTTAAACCCAGCATTAGGGCAATAGAAGGCTTCTCCAGCACCTTTCATTTATGACACAGGGGTTGAACTATTTCCAGGTACATGAAATTGGTGATATCCTTAAGTGTCACCAATAGGATCTGAGTAACTGCACTGAAGGTACCACTTATCCCTGCTGAAAACGGTACCAAAAGTAACAGAAAAGACCCCAGGAACTCCCAGGACTGGTGGCTGTACAGTCCCATGTAAGTTGGGATAAGCTTTCCTCAGCCTCCTCCCTCATACCTTACACAGACCCACAGTACAACTCAGGTATTTTCCTGCCTCTTGAGCACAGCCTCAGTGTGACACCTAAGGGCCCCCTCCCCCTGGGACGCTCAGGAATTTCATCCCCACTGCCATGAACGAGTATTCCAGTGGCCAGCACCACAGCAGAGACACTTGTTTGCTTGCAGGGTTTTGTATCCTTGTCAGAGGACACAGAGAAGCTGGCCTTGGAGCAAAGTGACCTTTAAGAGCATTCCTTTGAGTCCATGCACAAGCCAAACTCACAAGTGGATAAAGCAGGCTGTTTCTGCCTGCAAATTTCAGTCAGCCCATAGCTGGCACTGCCAGGAAGTCTCAGTCAAGAGGCAGCCACAGGAACACCTCTCCAGTTTCACTGCCCTAACACTGCCAAGCTATGGCATCACCCCCCTTGGCACAGAATTCCAGGTATAAGCTGCCATGGGGAAATGCTGTTAGAAGGAAAAAAGATTGGCTGCCTAAGCACAACCCCCAGAACAGAGTGAAACCTCTTAGAAAACACAAGGGCTTCAAGGAGAGCTGTATAAGGTAGTTAGTACCCAAAAAATGGGTTTTTTTGTCTGAAACGCTGACAGATTAATTTCCAAGAATGGCAGAAAGAACTTAAATTAAGCAAAATCATGCAGTTATTAGGAGGGGAGAGATGACAATTTCTTTAATCTAGAAGAAAATGATCCAGGGATCAGGTAATAGTTATTCAAGCTATTCAACCCTGCACCAAACTACCATAATGCAGAAATACAATTACTCCCTACAGTGACCTCTCAAGGAGAGTAGAATTAAGATTAGAACTAAGGAGTAAAATCAGAAATGTCGCTATCCAAAATGCACTCCATAGAATCTTTAATATATTTTAATATTTGAGCATAAAGGATTTTCTTTCCAGTGCCAGGTGTGTAACAAAATTAGCAGGGAAGGTCTGGCAGAACACATTCTAAATCTTCACACTCAGTGCAGAAATCCTTTACAATGGTTCAGATAAGGAGCAAAAGAGTTGTCTCCAGTTCACTTTCATCTGCAGGTGACCTGGCTGCATGTCCTGCACTAGGGCTCCTCTCAGCTTTACCCACGACCTGCTTAATTGCATCATATCAATAATCCTATTAATTGCTGTCACTGCCCATAAAACACAAAGCCAATTCTGTGAAATAGAGAGGCTGGAACAGAATTAAAGACAGCACACAGTGAGCTGTTTGAAGCTACCATGAAGTGTTCTGAAGCCTCAACCTTGGAGGTATTTCCAAAGCCAGAGCACCAAATCTATTCTTTTGGCCAAGATACAATGTAAGAAAAACTTGGGGCTTTCTGCATGACCAGATTGAGTCTGAGCACTTCCTTTTGGTGAGAAAACCCTTCCTTTTGTCTATAGAAAACTCTTCATTTATGGATGTTCCATGAATAAATTTCTCCCCCCAGAATTACTTTTTAGACCGACTTTGTAGCACCACAGTTCACAGTAAACCAAGCCATTTAAGTTCTTATAAGGACTCTGCATAGGCCATGAAACTCCAGAGAAAGGACTGGAAACCCCTACTAGAGTCCAATCAATAAAAAGCCAGATTTCCTCATGGAATGTAAGAAAGGCAATGAAAGCAAACTTTTACCTGAATTTTCCCCCACTCCTTAACAAGTCTATTTTCATTCCTTACCCAGTCTGCTTTATTTACTTTTTTATGTATAGTAAGATGCTTTTAAAACTACATTATCAATATTTCAGTGCTTTTCCTAGTAAAAATAGCTTGCAAGAGTAAGCAAAACAGTTATACACACAATAAACCAGCATGTTACTAAATATCTCTGGTTTTATCTTCTTGCAAGCTCATTGGAAACAACAACATATTTAAGGATTATGAAAAATACATTAGAGATGTCCTTTCCAAAGACAACCAGGTTGCAGTACCACAGGTTGACTTTCAGATGGGATCAGCCACACTGTGGCCTTGGCCCTTCTTCAAGTACATGACATCAGCCATATTTAATACAATAGCAGCAGATAGAGCAACTTTTAAGCACTCTCGGGTTGTATTATATAGGCACAATGCTCATTTGGCTGTTTAGGAAATTATAATTTGGATAATAAATCAGAGTAACAATATTTATAACAGTACTGGAGGGGGCTCAGTTTTTAACAGGGGACAGAAGCGATTACAGGATAAACTTGGTATTTAGTCATCTGGAGAAGTATGCTCTGTGAAAATGAAAATCCCTGACCCACCTTGGACTGTCAGCTCTGCCTGGGCCTCCAGGGTGTCGTTGCCACTCTCAACAATGCAGGTGAAGGTCCCGGCGTCAGCCTCGGTGATGTCCCGGATCTGCAGGGTACCCCCAGCCAGCAGCTGGAACCGGCCAGACCTGCACACACAGGGACAGACAGGGTCACTGCATGGACATGGCCTCGGTGACATCCCAGATCCCTGGGATACCCCTGGCCACAGCTGCACACACAGGGACAGACAGGGTCACTGCATGGACATGGCCTCGGTGACATCCCAGATCCCTGGGATACCCCTGGCCACAGCTGCACACACAGGGACAGACAGGGCCATTGCATGGACATGGCCTCGGTGACATCCCAGATCTGCAGGATACCCCTGGCCACAGCTGCACACACAGGGACAGACAGGGCCATTGCATGGACATGGCCTCGGTGACATCCCAGATCTGCAGGATACCCCTGGCCACAGCTGCACACACAGGGACAGACAGGGTCACTGCATGGACACCACCCCAGTGTGGGACACAGAGGAGTTACAATTACACCATCACATCCCACACTGAAAATTAGGTTCAACCCAATCAATCCACAAGAGCAGCTCATCTTGTTGCACTTGCAGCTTCACTTACTCTTTATTAAATGTATTGCAAGGTATTTAGTCAAAAGCAGCCAGAACTGAAGAAAATGAGATATAGTAATCACATAATTTTTAAAAAAGGCATTTTGCAGATCCAGCTGGAATGACTGACTGCTTGGAAAGCTGAGGGAAGTACAACAGGAGAGACTGTGCCTTTGCAACACAAGCACAGCACATTATACAATGTACAGGAATTGAATTTCTGTGAAAAGGTAAGCCATCTCTGAGAGATTAAATACTTCAGAATAAGACACAGTTTAAAAGAAATTCAAAATACAGATTCATCAGGTGACAAAGGGTCTGTACAGAACTTCCCCCTCTGACTTGCAAAGGGCAGGGAAGGGTTTCTAATCCAGCCCTTACACTCTATCTGCTTTTGCTGCTAAATGGGGCAGATAAAGGTGGCACTTCATGCTCAGTGCAGCACCCTCAGATTCCAGCCACATCCTCCTCCCACTGCACCCCCACTGCCCTTCACCTGATACAAAGTCATACACAACTTTTTCAAGTTCCTTCAACACTCCAAGTATCCACATAAAATACCAAATGAACTTTGCAATAAGATGCCAAGAACCTTAAACCAGGACAACAAGTTGTGTCTGGATGCTGACCCAGAGCCATTCTTATTTGCAGCTGGAAAAGGAAGTGTCTGGAGGAAAGGGAAGGGAACCTAGTGACTTCCTGCCTGGCATCTCAAACCATGGCTTGTGGGCAGGAAGGGACTGAATTCTGTCAATACATGAACATTACAACAATTGCATTTTTTGGTCTCTATTTGAAATGGCCAATGGACAAAAATGAACCTCGGTGCTTTCTCCATTTGAAATTTTCCCAGAATTACATTAGTAGGACCAATCCTGACCTGCCTGGACAGGTAAATTGTTGGGGCACAGACTTCTGCCTCATCTCACACTATTATTTATCAGATAAATATTGATTTATTATCCTACTGTAACTGCTGATCAAATTTCTGGTTAATACATTTAAAAGCAGAGCAAACAAAACCATAATTGGCCTTATGTGTTAAAAGCATCCAAAGAGATGTCCCTATCCAGGTGTTCTGTAAGAAAAGCCATACTGTTCCTGTGAGAAACACCAGGACTACAGAAAGGCTGGCTTGGAAGAAGTGCAAGGAATTTCAGTGAAGATATGAGTTTGAAAAATCATATTGAGAGCTTCCCAAATGCTGGGAAAAATGTCCCAGGCTTATGTGGGAATGGCACATCAGAGGAGCTCTAAAACCAGGCCTAAAGAAAAACACTGGAGTACAACAAGCCTGGACCTTGACACATCCATCCATGAAATTTTCTGCCTTCTTTTATTATGTAAAAGAGCTGCTTTGACTTTTTGTTCTTGCAGCAGGGAATGTGCTGAGGGCTGGAATGAAAGCAGGGAGCTGGATCTGCCAGGGACAGCAGAGCATGGAGCAGGGAAGGAGCTGTGCCCCAAGAACTGTGACTGTCACATCCTGAAAGAATGATCAAAGGCCATCAGCATGTCCGTGGCATTTTGAGGACATTAATGCCTTTTCCAGGATATCCACTGTTACCCTCTAAAAGCAACACGTGCCTTAGATGCTCCTTCTGGAAAAGTTATCACAGCAGTTAAGATGTTATTAAAACTATTAAGAACTGTTCCTCATTGCCACTTGAGTTTGTCCTAGGGGATCTCACAAACTACTTGTAGCATCAGAATATTTATGGGAATTCTCCTGTTCAGCCATCTCAACATGTACCATGTTTATATTCCCTTTGATTATTTTCCTCCAGAAAACCAAGGGTTGAGTTCAATTTCCTAATAGGTGATTCAGTGGAAGTTTAATGGAAGAAAACAATTAATCTGCCAGACTCCTTGGTGATTCCCTCTGTATGAATCAGCTGTGGGCTTAAAATCCTGGGCTTAAAAGAAAGCTGCTTTTGTAATAAAGCAAAATATCTTAATTTTGTAAGGACAATGAAGCATTTTCACAAAAGAGCGAAGCAATTGGATTTCAGACACTGGAGACAAAGAATCAGCTTAATATAAAAGTGATAACATAATTTGAAGTGTCATTAAAAACAACAAAGATTGATCACTCATATGTCAGGGAAGAGGAAAATCAAATTCCAGCCTTTTGTATGCATTCCATACAGCCTTCACTTGCACCCCCCTAACATACAATTACTGAGCTATTCCGGATGCCTCACTCACAGGCTTTTGTGTTTCATTAGCACTAAATATAGTGAGCCTTTATTAATTTACTGTAGTCAAACTGTCAGTTATACCCTGAGGTTTGGGCTTTTTTCCCCCCTTTTAAATTACTATTCCCCAAACATCTTATAATCTATTTGCTGTCTCAGTAAGTACAGAAGATAAAATTAGACAGTAAATTAGATTATTTTGTGGGATCTACTACAGAAAAATCTCCATAATTACTCAGCTATGCTTAACCTTTCCTGAGCTGGGCAAGTGTAATTCACTTGGTACCAATCACTCAGAACCCTGCAAACAGGAATGTGTAATAATGGCAATATCACACATTTGTGGGAAGCACTAAGGAAAACCCTGCATTAGGCATGTGATGATACAATCACAGACCTCACGTGAGCATAGACAGCAGAGCAGAAAGGAACATGGCACAAGTGCCCTCAGCTGTCATCCCCTCACTGTATGAAAGTATTACCTGTACAACAATGTTTCTGCAAGAGTTTTTCAGTTACATGAAATTTTGCTAACATGAACCTGAAGCAAACCTGCTGCAGAGTTTGCTGGACTTTACAGACATTAAAATGTTATTGCTCAAGTCCTTTCCATGGTTTAGTTTCAAATGAACCATCTCATCTACTGGAGGTTTTTCAGAACGTGTAGCACCTGCATTTATTCCTTCTCTGCCAGAAATGTCCCACATAAATGAAGATACACAGTATATGCTGTTGGAGCACATACTGATCGACACACTGCAAAGTTTCCAGAGCAGATCATCTTCCAGATATTTCTCTGTGCCTGTGTCCCAAGCTCTGGGGACAAATCCACCTGGGCAGTCATCTGGAACTTCCCTTTCCAAGTTAGGAATTGTCAAAAGCACAAAGTGACTCCTGCACTTGCTAAAGAACCCTTCACACAGCAGATTCTTCAGCCAGACCAGAGACTGAAATAAAAAATATTCACTAGGTAAGAAAGGCTCCAAGTTGGCTCAAGGCTCAAACCTGAAGAGCTACTCAGCATGAATATAACACCTCCATTCTAACCTTTTGTACCAAGCAATGTTGACACTACAGATTTTACTATAGGAAGTCTTCCATAAAGAGCCTAAGATTTATTCCAATAACTTCATACTTCAGTGCCTTCCTTGCTTCCTTCCATTTCCCTCAGCATTCTCCACATTCCTGGCAGAGGTACTACTGACTCAGAGTCCATGGAGCCAGCAGAGCTGGAAAAGCAGGAGGATATTCCCAGTGCTGAGCCCATGGATGATGTCTGTCCACGTGCCAACAGTAAAGACCAACCAGGGGCCCACCTTCCACCATGATCACACACAAGGCTGGAACCTTCCTATGGATTTTGGAGCTACATCTCAATCTAGAGCAGGGTGTAGATTTCTCCTTTCTTTACAGACAGTGGAGTTTTGGGAAAGTGATAAGATATGAAGATTACAAGCTGGACCAGGGAGCCAGTTCAAGGGAAAGCTTTAGTTTTTAGTGGCATTCTTTATGGAGAACCAAGAAGTCAGCAGTCTCTACATCAGATTTCTTTAAAAATCTTCAAGTTAGCGAGCTCAGAAGGATTCCTTGGTGTTCTAAGAGCCTTGTTCCAATGGAAACTTGGAGCACTGACTTAACTTCAGTTTCTCACCCAACACCCAAAGCTTCCTTCACTCACACTAATTAATTTGGAAAATATTTTATCACAGCAACTAATTTCACAATGTATTGCATTACAGGCTGTCTGAACAACTGCCAAGGCTGCCATCACTCAAGTTTACTCATATTTATCCATTAACATAAATCTTATTGCAGTCTTCAACAAATAATCCATCAAATTTAATCGCCTTCCCTTTTCTCCAGATCTTATAACAAATATTTAATACCAAAACCCCACTACTCCCTATCCTTAAAATTAATCTATTTTCCTATAAATACAGGCTCCTATCCTATCCATATTCCCTTTAGGAATAGAGCTTGAAAGGAAAACATTCTATTTTGCATTAATTAATTACCACAGTTATGACAAAAGTATAAATAAGATTTTGTGTAAAACCCTTTAATAAGGGGTCAAAATTAGGGATAACCTGCCCATGCTGTCTGAGTTTTGTTTTCTAAGCCCAGACACACACAGAGAAATCCCATTATATGTGGCTATACCTACATATATGTATGTTAATGTTTGGGGTGGGGGTGTGCATAACAAATCTGGGATTTCAGAGCTTTTCCCAGGCAGAAAACCTACTCAGATGAAAAGAATCAGTTTTTTCTTGGGATAAAGAAAAGCCACACTAAGAAAGTCGTACTTTTATATCAAAAGGAGATTTTAATACAAATTAAATGTGATTTAATTTGTAATTACATTAACAGACCATGCATAACAAGCTAAGGTAGCTATTTAGCAACAGTAACTGCAGCCTTTTCTCTAACAAAGAATCTTCATTTCTGGAGGTTTTCCAGTTATTCTATTCACACCAATAACACAATAGCTGGAGGGTAAATGGAGTTTAAGAGGTTTCTGTTCTCTGCTCTTTGAATCTCTGCCCTGTTCAGCCACAGTCACAAGCAGCAGACTTGGGAGCTTTGGCTCAGTTTGATCACTTGAAGGAACAATGAAAGAAGTTTATCCCACAGAGGAGAAAAAGATCAAATTTCTACCTTTACCTACCTTAAAACTCAAGCCTACAATAAGCACACATTTCACTTTAAGAAAAGAAGAGCTAAGTGTTGCAAGAAGAAAGAAGTCCACTGGAACCTGTTCTTGTAACACAAGGCCAAAATACTAAAAACTAATGCTAAATATTCTGAAAAATCAGGTTAGACTTGGTTCAAATTGTGTACAATTGAAAATCAAGTATATTTACTAATGTTGTGCTCCAGTCCTCCAGAACAATTTCTTACTCTGAATTATGAGAAAAAGAAAATACCTGTGAAGTCCTAAGAAGTTATCATGGTAACCTCTTGGAATGAGGGAAGAAAATTCCAAAGGGAATTAACAGCAGTGTATTCAGTGGGAAAACTGGGCTTTATGTCTCAAAAAATCAAGAAAATAAAAGGAGAGCTTTAACCTCCCTGTGCCCTGAATGTGCCACAACCTAAAGAAGGACAGGGCAACAAAACTTCCTAAAGACATGACGTGACATCACTTTACATACAAGAAAAACAAATTCAGATCTTACCAGGCACATTTATTCTGCCATTTCATCCCATTTGATTGTGTCACTCCAATGAGTCTACCAGCTTTCATAGGGGGAGTGAGTTCTTGTATTTATAAAAACTCCTGAATTTAAATCATGTGCCTTCACACTGACACAGCACCATCTCTCAGGGGCTGTTTATCATTTCCCACAGCAGCCTCCCATCAAAGACAGTTCAAATTACCAGCCCCTGGATTATTTTAATTTAAGAGTTGCCAAAAAAGAGATATATTATATCCCTGGTGCTGCAGAGACTTGAGCATTGTTCTGACTGCTTTCTATGTCAGCCACACCACAATTTACCTCTCCTTGTTCCATGATTAACTTGGCTCCCCATTAATCTCACTGCTGACTTCAAGGGACATGGAAAACATTCAAATATCTGTTTCTAGGTATCTTGGTTCTAGGAAGTATGTTCATTATATGGACAAAAATGGGCTTGATAAGATCTGTTCTACTTTTTTTTTATACTGATTTTCTACCACATTATTCTGACTCTGCCAGCAATGACGATGTATAAGTTTTCACTTGAAACATCTTGGAAAGCTCACTGATTTTTTGCCATCATGCCTACTGTTTTAATATTCTATTTTAATGAGAAAATGTGTCATTTTGCTTTAAATACTTACTCTTCAGTTCCTGTGGGACAGTCTGACACAGAGTGGACATTTCCACTGCAGAAAGAATGAGTGCAGGGCTTCACACTCAAAATACCCCAAGTCATCCTCCTTTTCCTGCAATGCCCTTATTCCTTCAATTGCTGCTTCTACTCCAGTGCCAGTCTAAAAGTAATCTATTCTTAATAACCTCCCTGCTTCAGACAGGATTTCTTGGCTTCAAACTGGTTGCAAAAAAACCCCTGAGACTGTTCCCAAGTCTCCTGAACTACCTCCCTTATCCCAACACCTTCAAGCTCTCCAGCATTCAGGATCAGCCTCTGCTCCCCAGGTTTCACGGACAAAGGAAGGTGTGCCCTGATCCCAAATGCTGACTCCAGCTGGACTGTGCCCTTACACAGACACAGGGCTGTCAGCCATTACTCACCCATCTGTGGGAAGCTCTTCCTCATTCCTTGTCCAGCTGATGTGGGGAGGGGGGAATCCTGCGGCGACGCAGGGGAACAGCGCGCTCTGTCCCGGCAGCCGCGTCAGGGACAGGGGCGGCCTCAGCAGCGCCAGGCTCTGCGGCGCCTCTGCATCTGCAATGTACGACATGCTCACGTTAAAAACCACCAAACCCCCTGAAACAAAACCCAACCAGTCAAAGAAAAGTACAAACTAAACCTTTAATTCCTTTCCTGCCCTTTGAGGATTCCATCCCCACCTCACCCACAGCCTCTGTCACAGCCTCTCCCAGCCTTGCTAACATTTTCCTCCAGGCATGCATTGGGATTCTCACTCTTCCAACTTCCTGGGAAACTATTTCACCTTAAAACTACAGCCCTGAAACTAGAACTTCCACCAGGTAGCAGAAAGTAAAGAAAGGAACAGGTTTGAGTTAGTCCAGCAAGCCTTGGGCTTCATCAGGGAGCTGCCTGAGGAGATGCTTTTACACGCTGGAAAATTAAATTATTGCAGTAGTGACTGACCCCAGGTAAAATACAACCAAGGAATGTGCATACTGAAGTAATGCAAAACAAAAATGCCCCACCACAGCTTTCCATCCATGCATCCATAACGGGGAATCCTCTGAAGCAGTTTTGCATTGGATTAAGCTGGAGAGAGGTGTTTGTTCCTTTTGCTTCCCACCCTTAAGAAGAAGCACAAGCCAAGTGCATGTTTATTCAGTCCCTACTACAGTGTGTACCCTCGCCTGTGCCCTGCACTGTACCCAGAGGAAATGAGTGCCACAGAGCAGCTGCAGTTTGGGCTGAGTAACCCCTGCTCAGCCTGCACTAATTCCTGCATTGCCAGCACTCTGACAGGTGTTTGAAGGTGTTATGGCAGCAAAGCTCCACAACTGGACGAGGCCTCAAACAATTTCTGGTCACCTAAAAAGGGACAGAGTATTCTGTACCTACTCTACTCCTGCTCCCTGAATGAAGCACATTCTGTGTCTCATCACACACATATTTGGCTGCTCTCTCACTTGGGCCCGAGGTGATACTCACAGAGATTTCAGGAAGTTGTTGTTTTGGTGCTCTTCAGCTCAAAACACTAAAAATAATACCAAGTGTTCACAGTACCGAGCTCAGGGCACACACGAGCTCCAAGACACAACATGAGGAGGTGCCAGGACATTTGGGGGAAGTAGAACAGGTGGAAATCCTGTGTGGGAGTTGGCACAGGCAGCCAAGCTCTGAGCAGTCCTGGATCAGCCAGCCCCACCCCTGTGGCTCTGCCCACGTTCCTGGCAAGGAGCTGCTCAGCCTGCCCTGCTGTGCATGGGGAATAACAAAATGGCAGGGACCTGGAGCAGCATGTGGAGCCAGCCAGGCTGCAAAGCAGGGATACAACATCTCCAGTCAGCCATCCTTACACAGAGAGGAGCCAGGATGATTCCCTGGAGACACGACCCTGACTGCTCCAAGCTTCCAGAAGGGAGTTCAGCTCACAGGTAAACAGAAACTGGATCCCAAAATTGAGTGACGTTTTTGCCTTGCAGTCCTGTGTTTGAAAGCACCCACTCTAAGTGGCAGAGCTCAGAAATGCATCTTCCTGCTCAGTGGCAGCCTGGTACCACACAAAGCAGAACGTTTAAGCAGCAGAACACTGTCTGGGGATGCAAATCCCTGGGATGCAGGAGTTTGCTGGGTGTGTTTCAAAGCCCAGGAAGCAGTGGTGGGTTCACTGTCAGCCACACAGATAACCATTTAAAAGGGGAATAAACTGAATAAAAAACAGATTAATTCAAATCCTTCTTTCAAATACTTCTCAGGCCAAACAATCAATTATGGGGCCGCTCAAGACTAAGGGAGCTTTCCCTTCAACAGCTTAATCCCACTTTCTAAAAAAAGCCTGCTGGGAAGGATTTTACCAAACCTCACTATCGATACTTTTGGACTCATAATGGAGCAAAGAAACAGAATCATTTGAATTCCCTAACACAGCTCTATTTCGTCACTTTCAGCAAAGCATTATAAAAGCAAGGAAACTACAGATGGAGCCAAAAAGAATTCAAAAGATCAGTGCAATGTGGAAGTTTTCAAGAAATCTTCAGTTTCTGAAACAATCAGCAAAATCCACAGCATTTGAAAGGCTGCAGAAACATGAAGGCAATCCAAACTATAGGAATTCAATCAAGCATCTTTTCCAAAAGTGCTTTTCTTCAAACCCTGTATCCATAGTTGAAGAAGAGACAAGACTTTGGAAAGGTTAAAGAACTGAATTATACTGAATGAACAGTCATTGAAAAAATTAATCATTTCCAACACCCCAATTTCAAAAGAGAGCTACAGTTGCAAAAATTGGGTATTTTACAGAATAATTTAGTATTTTAAGTAGAGAATGGCCATAGTCACAAGACACAGAACTATTCCTCAAAGAGACCCCTGAAGGTGCCTCCACCTGCCTCAAGTTCACCTGCTGCCCACACCAGGTGAGGCCAACCATGACATTGTCCTGCCTAACCCTGAGAGCTTCCCGAGATGGAAACTTAGCAACTCCCTCCAGCAGCTCTCCAAGAGTAACAACTGAGAGAGAATTCCAACATGGAGGCTAATCCAGAAGAGACAGTGCTGGGAACAATTAAGGAACCTCACATGAAACACAGCCTCTATTTCCCTAGTTTGGGAAAGCATGACCCACATTCCTGTCCTATTTTTGGTCACTTTTCAAACCTTTGTATTAGAACAGCTGGTGGTGTCACTGGGAACAGAACACACTGAATGTGCCAACAGTTTACATCAGCACTGGACTTCTGTTCTAACAAAAATATCTCAACATTTCAGCACAACAGGCAAAGCTGAACCTTCCAAAATAAAATGTTACCTCCTCTGGGGGTTGGACATTTCCCAAAAGGTCCCATTGCTTAGACAGTCAGCATTTGAAGAATACTGGGACAATTAAAAGCACTTCAGCTTAAGCATCACAAGAGCTATGGACTAAGGACCAATTTCTTTGTGAAGCTTCCACAGGGTTTGAAACATGAAAGTCAACCCGAGAAACTTAGAAATCCCCAAACTTTTATACTCACAGAAGCAGTCAATTCCCTCTTTGTATCATGTCCCTATGGAAGGATATTACTGGGGTCTTTTTTAAAGAAGTCTTTCAACAAAATGCCTTAAAAGCTGAAGCAGTAAATATGGGAAGGCAGCCTATGAGTGTCTGCAGCCTGCTTCTAACCACTGTGAAGAGCTCAGGGCCTGCAGACAAATACCCTGAGTTGGAGACTTCTTCAAAGGTCCCAATGTTTAGATGGTCAGAACTTTCTGAATATGGGAAGAACTAAAAACACCTCCGTTTAGGCACCCCAAGAGCGACAGATTAAGGATCAATTTCTTTGCAAAGCTCCCACAGGGTTTGAAACATGAGATTCAACCTGAAAAAATGCAGAAGTCCCCAAACATTTATTGATTTACCAAAATATGAGTATTGGTCTAATACCAATACTCAACTGTGACAGACAAAAGACTCTCTAACAATTTAAAGTTAGAAAGTTGATGTTTAGTCAGCGCTGGGCAGCAGCGTGAGGGAATCCTCTAATACGCACTGCAAAATCACAGGTGATCACAGAGTCTATTTATTGACAAAAGCTTCAAACAGATCCATATTCATAATCACAGCCCCTCCTATTCCCCGCTTCCTATGGTAATTAGCGTGAATAGCTATTAAGCATGCGTGATCGGCTTCTTAAATTAAGTCTGGGGTCGTTTTTGTGGGGAGGGGTCTTAGAAGGAGGAAATAAGGCGAGTCTTCCTCACCCTGAACTTTCGACCTTTTCTATCAATGACAATACAAATGATTTCTGGGTATAGTCCAGGTTCTTCAAAGAATGGGTTTCTGGTTGCATTGCCTGTGTTCCTTTGGGTCCACTTACTAGTTTCATCTTCTCCCATTATAAGCACAGCTGAGCAAACATAAGATGACAGACAATCAATTATTTAAGTTTCAGATAACTATCTCAAGCCCAATTTTCCTTCTAACTTTTAACTTTTAATTATTTTTAGCAAGGCCTATCTACCCATTTGCTTCCTAATAAATTTTAGTAAATAACTAACTTTTAACTAAAATCCTAATTTTTAAGATTAATGTTTCATTATACTCAAATAAACACTCAGTTCCCCCTTTGTATCACATCCCAACGGAAGTTATTACTTCTTGGTGGCTTTCAAAAACTTTTCCCCCAAGATGCCTTAAAAGCAGAACCATTGAACATGGGAGGGCAGGCTGTGAGTGTGTGCAGCTCCCTGAAGAGCTCAGGAGCCGCAGGCGCATCTGGGCACAGCGAGCAGAGCGGTACCTGGCAGGACTTTGAGCTCGGCCTCGTCGCTGTACTTGGGGGTGCCGCCGGTGTCCAGGGCGCAGCGGTAGAGCCCCGCGTCGCTGTCCGAGGCGTTGCTGAGCAGCAGGGCCCCGCCCGGCAGCTGCAGCAGGCGCGGCTCCGGGGCCAGCGCCTGGCGGTCGCGCTCCCAGCGCAGCAGCGGCGCCAGCTCCGCCGTCACCTCGCAGCCCAGCACCGCGCTGCCGCCGCGGGACACCGCCGTGGGCTCCGGCTGGCTCGCGAACCTGGGCAGGCCTGCAAGAAAAACAAAAGGATGACAAATGGGAGATGGTCTGACTGTGACACCAAAGCTCAGAAGTCCAAGTCAAGACTGAAGAATGTAGTTTTTGAAAAGTTAAGCTGCTCTCCAACTCTCTGAAAACCTTAACAGCTGACAGGACAATGCTAAAGATGGATGGTGTAAAGGCAAACAAACCCAATAATCACAGAATCCTGGAATGGTTTGGGGTGGAAGCGACCTTAAAGCTCATCCAGTCCCACTCCCTACCATGGACAGGGACACCTTCCACTACCTCATGGTGCTCCAACCATGTTCAGCTTTGCACACTTCCATGGATGGGGCAGCCACAACACAGCCCACACAACACCTTCACTTACCACCTCCAGCTACAAAAGCCTCTGCCATAAGGTAAATATAGAGATAAATATTATTGAGATAAATATTTGCATATGAACATTCTCAGTGTGGCCAAGACTGGAGTTTGCCCAGGGTATACCACAGAGCTGACCCAGCAGTGCTGCACAACCCACGTCACCTTTTCCATAAAAATGTTCTCCAGAAATACCAGAGACCACTTAATGGCTTCACAGTTGGGCTGGGTAGGCCAAACTCTTGGGGGAGCTGTGGGAAGAGGCTGGGGACACCATTGGAGCTGGCTCCATGGAGTCACAGCTGAGGCAGCACATGAAGCTGGGGGCACATCCATGAAGCACGTCCAAGACAGGGAAAACCACAGGACAGCAGTGATGGAAGTGTGAGGCACAGTCCTGGAGTGGGCAGGTCAGAGGAGGAGGAGGGAGAGGTGGAAGGGCAGCTTTGGGTGCCACCCTGGGGAGATCAGGGTAGAGCGTGAGGTTTAAGAATTGGGAATGAAGACATGGAGTTACACCTGGAAAACAGGGAGCAGGCAGTGAGAGCGCTTTAGTTTGGTTCTCTTTTCTTACTACTCAAATTACTTTAGTTGTCAAGAAATTAAATCAATCCTCGGCAAGTCAAGGTTGTTCTGCCATTACAGTAACTGGGAGTGATCCCATCTTGACTCAGTGGCTTTAATCTTATTTCCTCTCCATCCTGCTGAGGAGCAGAGCGAGGGCACAGCTGGATGGGCAGCCAGCCACAGTCACCTCATCATAAGTATTTTCACAAGTCTCAGTTAATACCTATCACAAATGCACTGAGAATGTACCAGTGGAAGGACCAACCCTGCAGGACAGCCAGACTGAATTCCAACAGAGGAGATTGCTAACATATTTGTAACACTTCTGACCTGACAAGTTCCTTCCATAACCCTGTACAGTTCATCTCTAACTGTTACATATTTTCTTCCCTCTCAGAGTCCCACCTGGGGATTCCTTTGATAACTTCATTCCTCTGAGAAACTTTCTGTTTCTAGTTTCCCCTCCCAGTGTACTTCCAATCAACTTGCAGTCCTTTGATCTTGACTTGTTAACAAATAATACCTTATTTTGGTATTATTTTGCATCTTTGATATTTATCCAGCAGTCCCTCCAAGGTATTCACAGGAACAAAAAAATCCAACTTCTTTCTTTCAACTTTCCTTCTGGTTAATGAAGCTGCCATCTTTAGTTTCTCTCCCTCATTCCCTTAACACCCATCCACCTTTAAAGAAGCAGAATGGTAGGACAATTTTGAAAGGAAGGAACGCAGCCAAAGCACAATCAGCTACAAGGTCAGAGCTGGTTACTGAGGCATTTGTCCAGTCAGACCTCAAAAATCTCCAAGGGTGGAGACTGCACAACTCTTGGGCAACCTCATGGAGCAGAACTCCCTCTTTAAACCCAGTCAGAACCTCCCTTGCTCCAATTGACCCCCAAAAGCCTCCTGCTCTCCCACCAAGCACTCCTGGCAGAAAGACAAACCCCAGTACCTACATTAATTTAAGATCACAAACATCCACAGAAATATTACAAAACTGCTTCTCTATGTATTGAAAAGATCTTCCCAAAAGATGGAACCATCTCAGTGGCTCTGCACAATCAATCCCAGAACCCAGGCAACCTTTTCCTCTCCTGAATCACCCATCCCTCTGTCCCAGCACAATCCCAAGGTATCTCTGCATGTTCTTGACTTTGCACACTGTGCTCACAAGTCCCATCATTAGTCAGTCTGGAGTATTATTTAATTCTTCCTGTGAGACCATGGAGGCCACAGCAAGGGTACCTAGGTCTCCTGGTTTGCCACACTCACTAACACAGTGGGTAAACAGGTTGTTGTTGTGCTGATGAGGCTGTTAACCCTGAGCTCTGAACTCCAGTCCGAGGCACCTGTCCTTTCTGAACATCTCCTTCTTGACAGAACCCATTAAATGTTCATGATTACCTCTGATTCTTATCTCTCTCAATATTCTCATTTATTAAGAGCCCTGCATATTAAGCCAGTTCTTTCCCCAGCCTGGGAGGGAACCCTGGGTCTCCTCCTTTAGCCAGGTGACCCCATGACTTCTGTTTTCACCTCACCTGCTGCCACCTCCTTGCTCCCAGCCAGCCCCACACTGGCCACTTCAAGCACAAGCGAGAATGTTCCTGGAGGACTGAAGCCCTGCAGTTTCTCAAATACAGCTCAGATATGCTTTAATTTTAATCCCTTACAAGTACTGCTCATTTCCTGGACAAGACAGACCTTGTGCCTTCTGTTGTTTGCAGGTGCTCCACTGAGGTTAAATAAGCTTTATTCAAGATGGTTTCATTACTCACTAGAAATGAAATTACAGTTCATTTTCCAAGTCATCTTAAATGCCACTAAAACCTGTATTTCGTCATAGTCCTGTGTCATTTTAAAATGTACATTTTAACCTAGCCTATAATTTTGTCCTAAAGAGTAATTTTCTCTTATTCTACAATTATTGGCAATTTGCACTGCTTAAAAGTCTCCATTGTGGAGGAGGACCCTTTGCTTTAGCCAACAAACAACCACAAAACAATCACTATGCATTATGAAAAGCACTCCAAATCCAGGCCTTAATTACTATTAATTTGGAGGTCTGTTTATAAATCCAGGAGAAGGTCCCAGAGTGCTGGCACACCTCCTGCAGCAGTGAGCCACTAGAAAATACCCTTTCATTTCCCAGCCCAGAACCTCTCCATTACAGAGCTGCTCTCTTCAAAAATACCAATTATCAACTTCTAAGCCCCCATTTCCTGAACTTTCTATAATAATTTTTAAAGGCATTACCATGTAAGCCAATTCAGTCTAGATAAACCATAAACACTTTAAAAACCATTTTTAAAGTTAACTTATTAAAAAGTTGATACTTTTTTCTCAACGGTTTCTATTTCCCAAACACTTCAACCAAGAAGGCTGAGCAAGAAGTTCTAATGACGAGTGGAATCCCAGGAAGGTTTGGGTTGGAAGGGACCTTAAAACACCTCCAATGCCATCCACTGCCACGTGCAGGGACATCTTCCACTATCCCAGATGCTCCAAACCCCCTCTAACCTGGCCTGGGACACTTCCAGGGATGGAGGATACACTCCTCATTGAGGAAGCAGCCCCCACTCCTCACCCATGTGTTGCAGGGCAATCAGTTGAAGACATCAGCCCATCTTTTGGTAAATGAATGTCATGATAAATGACACTTTGGGCTTCTGACATTGAAGACAATTTTTTCATGTTTGTACACACATTAATCATTCTGTGGCAGTGCCCATACATTAGGTATCGATTTTAGGACACTAAAGGAAAATACTACTGACCTAGCAAGAAAGCAGGTTAATAAACTCAATTTAGGAAGGATGATTTTTCCATTTGGAATGTTCTCTAAACAAAGGCAGGAGAACACATAAGCAACAGTGCACTCACATGCATGTAACAGGGATTAGATGCATCCCAACCCCCTCATTTCTGCTAGGACAATGCAAAGGGCAGAGAAGGTAGAAGTCAACTCCTTCCCTCTTTTCCCCTCCGCTTTTGTCTCTTCCTTCCCCTCACCCAAGCCCAGAGCAATGGTAGGAATGTGAATGAACAATCCATTAATGCAAATGTGGTGCATTCAATCAGTATTCCCAGCCTCAGCATTACTGAGATTTGTGGCCCATTGTCTCCATTTCTGAAAAAGATGTGCCTAGAAGAGAAGTAATTCCCATGCTCCTGGAAAATACAGATGGTTAAAATTCTGGCTGTAGTCTCCTGCCCTCAATGGAGCCAGTATTTCATCTCCTGGAGTCTGCAGAATCAGGGAATTCACTGCCCTGAGCCAGATGCCAATCTAGTTCAGTAGCCTCCCTGCAACTGCAACCAGTGCCAGTCATTTCCAAGGAGACCAAAAGGAAAAAAAAACCTTCATTATAAACCATTACTAAACACTCACCTGAGTGTAAAAACTCCAAGTCACAGCAGCCTGTGCTCTGCAGCCTGTCAGCCACGCTGCTCTGTTGAACGTGGATGCCACTGCCATACACATATTTAATTCCCACAGAGTCCTACCAACCCTACCAAACCAACCCTGCAAAAGGAAAGTGAGAAAAGAACCATCTCCTCATCTCTAGAGGAGAGAGGGCCGTGGAGGAATCCCCTTTCCCTGCCTGTGGCAGGGCTGTATGAGTGGTCACAAGCCTCTGTGAGTGTTTTCCTGCCATGTGTCCCCTCTGTTGCCACTGCCCTGACTGGAATCTAAGATAACACTTTGTACAAGCACTAAACTGCTGTAAACACACACACAATCACATTTGTGAAATTAACATTTTCCCAAAGCTGGTTTCATGCCTTCTTGTGACATCTCTATGTGCTCAGTAAATGTTTTCTGTTTTTTCCCCCGTTTCTACTGAAATATAGAAAAAGTAAAGCACAGGAGCAGCTGGCAGATTTTTCCATCCTGTTCCCTCCTGGACACCATCTGTGAAAAGCCTTTGCTGCCCAGAGTCAACTTTTATTCAAGTTTCTCCTAACCTACCCAACTCTAGCTCCAGCAGCACCAGCTCCAAACATTCCACCCTACAGCTTCCACTCTCAATCTGAAATTCATCCAACTAGTCTGTGAATGATCCCACAAACTGCTCACAATTTTCAGCCACATGAATATTCCCCCATTGCTGTCTGCCTGATCGAATTTGAACTCATGACAAATCCATAACTACGAGTCCTTCCCCCAAACAGCCTCTTGGGGAGTGTGGAGATTTCAGCACCACGAGGAGGTACTGGAGAATGGGAACATGATCCCCTATTGTTAGGACAGCTCCAACATCTGCTACCCTTCAGCCTACTTTGTTAGTGCATCAGCTCCTCACCCCAACCCTGCTAAAAAATTAACAAGTCCAGCCATCTGTGGACACTTCATTAAATTATCACAGCTCCTTCTCTCCAACATTATTCAGCATCATTTGTTGGAGTGGCAGAGGTGTGAAATGGCTTAAAATACACTCCTGCTAATGAGACATATTTCTTGGATCTCACTGGCACACGGAGCAGACTTTGCAATTACAAACACTCCTGCAGAACACAAGTCCAGCATCACCTGAATTAGGATAAGGACTGATGCTGCCAGTCCTTGCTACAAAACACCAAGCAGCATATCATTCTCCCCCCTTGCTTTAGGCAAACCAGACAGAGGAGAATGCAACCAAAAATCCAGGAAGGAGACAGCTCCTCGGGGAAAAGGATTTTTACAAGGACTGTAACACGGAGAGAGGAAAACCTACCAAATGTCCTTGCTGGCTAAACAGAAGTGGAAAGTATATGGAATACAGAACACAAATGAGAAATGTCAGTGCATAACCAGAATCCTGACTTGGTTAAACACAGCCATGACAGCATGGTATGTGCTGATTAAAAACAGTGTCCCTTGGCCAGAATGAAGGGAGAGAGGAAAATGCCACTGGACACACCAGTAACACAGACACAGACACTGTCACATACAATGACACACCAAGTGACCTGGTGGCACCTCAGGGCTGTTCTGAACACCTCTTTCACGCTCAATTATCTGATGGCATGAGGAAGGTACACAAAAAAAACAGAGAGATAGCAAAATATTGCACAAAAAATTGTCTGACCTGGCCACTGACACTTCCAGTGAACCAGGGGCAGCCACAGCTTCTCAGGCAACCTGTGCCAGGGCCTCACCACCCTCACCCTCCCTTATATCTACTAAACATCCAAAAGTTTTAGAGAGTGTTTGAACAAGGAAAACACCTTGTTTTCATATCAGCATAATATGATGTTCTACCTGTCAGAATAAGCAAATCCAAATTCTAGTTAGGTGATATCAAGAAGAGATCAATAAATTATTTTAGGAATGAAATGGTAGCAACAAAATGACTGAATGAAGATCTTCTAAACAGAGGTCACTAGTGACAACCACAACTACAAGAAAAGCAGTGGGAGTGAGGTGGGGATGTCAGTCCAGAGCATGTGGTCAGGCTCAAGAAGTGTTGCAGGGAATGGCACAGACAAACAGAAAAAATAGATCTGCTGATGGAGGAGGTGAAATAGTATCATGGAAACTGGAGACAGGACTGGCAGTTCGAGGGCCAAACGACACAAAAGCTCCAGCAGCAACAGGAAAAGCTGCAGCAGCCACAATGAATCTCTACAGACACCAAGAAACAGCTAAAACAACATTCTAATGCCCAAAAAATGAACTGAAGGCATGCAAACCATGGAGTCGTTTATTTGCTGCTGTTGAAGATCATTCTAATAGCAAGACAGACCAATGAAATCCCTGTGGGATTTCAAGAGAAGCCCTAAAGATAAGGCACACAGATTGCCTCATCATTTAAGGAACTTCAGGTCTTCATCAATAGACTGCCTAAAAATAAGAACCCTACGGGCTCACAATTACTCTTTCTAAAACAAAATCGAGAGCCATAACAAAAGAAGAATAAGATCCGAGGGTTGTGGTGAAAGAAAGGAGCTTGACAGGTTAAATAATTTTAGTTCCAGGCGAGGCTATCAATTACGGAAGCTCATGTGAACAAGCTATTCAAAGAAGATTAATGCACAGAGAGGACTGTCAGGATAAATTTATCACAAAACTCGAAGAAAGGAAAGACCTGAAAAACTTTTGCAGGCAACTCTATAGACAGTGACAAAGACAGCTGGTACCTGACAACAGGCATTTAGAGACAGGAAATAACCAACAATTTCACTGTGAACTCCTCGGGATACGCGAATACCAAAGAAAACCCGAAAAAGAGGGTGCTTGAAGGCTGACAGAACAGCAGCAAACACAAAGCACAAAGAACTTTTAAAGACACAAACGTGCAGCTCAAAGAGAAGTCTGGAGACAACAAGGGTGCGTGGCAGGATAACACTAAAAGCCGTGTAACTGTGAATTATCTAACACAAGCACAGCTCCGGTGGCATCAGCACAGCACTGACTCCTCCAGCAGCTGCTGGCCATGAACCTCACAGTATCAGCAAGAGATTTTTAGAGGTCTCTCCACAATAGAGCCTTTCTTTGCCTAATTTTTCTTCTCTTTTTAATAACAGGTTGACAGTGCATTTAAGCCAGGGCTGACTTCAGAAGCTGTTACAAAAGGAAGAGCAACATCTTTACAGAAACATATAAATTACCTAGAGACATTTGCTCACATTCCCCCAAAATAGGGATTTCTATATGCAAATGAATATTGCTTGGAGAGCTTTTAAAAACTTTTAACATCCTTATTTCCAGTGTATTTATGCAAATGGCGAGACACCCTATGCTTTTAAGAATGTTATCAAGAACTAGCCTCACTGAAATCAACCCTAGCAAATGCCATAAACTAATTTTTCCTTATTCAAAATAACTTCCCTCCATTTTATTTCCTTTTCAGCGTCATTAAACTTCATCTTGAATTTTTGTTACAGAAAAATAAAACATTAAGCAGAGATACTCTCGTGCCTTGATACTTCTTACTCCTGCTTCTTCTGTGTCACCTTTCACTTGGGGCAATAGTACAGGTTCTTACCGTTTTCAAAAAGCAATATTCAGTCAATCAGAAACCTGAACAATGTCAGCACACAGAGCCTCCACTGTACACTAATAAAGCTGAAATCTCTTGCTGATTCCACACTGGTGCAGGCAGGGAGAGAGGAACACAGGCTGCAGATGTAACCATCACTCTGCTGACAGCTCGGGATTCCGAGCAAGCTCCGTGCAAGCTTGTCAAACAGAATTACACAGGGATTGCTGGTGCTGACATGCAGAGCAGAAAGAGGGGAAAATCTGATCTCAGTCAAAATATTAACAAATGAGAATCCAATCTAAACAAAGTTCAGCCAAGTTTCTTGTTTAGGGTGTTGATGCACCATCAGTGTGGTATCACTTTGTCCTTACCTCACCATCCAGACCCTCCAGCACGAGGGATTGCAGAGATTTTGCCCCCAGCTCCCTTCCACACAATTCCTGTTTCTCCACAGATTAACTTCAGCACCTGCCATATTTTCAGGCAAAGGTCAAGATGGAAAGGTATGCTGCAAAGAGCTCCCATTTCTTATAATTTACAGTAAGTTTATATTATTCTGAAGTACATGGACATAACCTTGCCCATGAACTAAATGCATAAAGAACATTCCCTTTGCCAGTTACAAGACTTCCATTGCATTGAATTTGAATTTCAGTCTAGAAAACATGAGGTTTTTTCTGAGCAGTGCTATTACACCATTACTAAAGCAGGAAGCTCAGGCACAAGTGCCACACATCTCCCGGTGTCCCCTCTACTCTGTCTTCAGCAGAGCATCTGTCACCCTCCAGCAAGCACAAATAAGCTTTACCTGGCTCACTGACCCACAGAATTTGGGACAGGGATAGTGTTAGTCACAATGAGCTATTGGATTTGGTGTGATATAAGGTGAAACAAATTTGAAATACAAAAGCTTAAGAAAGCCTGCATTTTTCAGTAGGAACTAGTTTTAAGCAAGCAAATTACGAGTCTGTTCACCTGGGCTCTGACTCGGTCATTAGATGTCCATGAAGGGTTTCAAAACAAGCAGGTCACATTCCCTGCTGGGGGCTTTCCCCAGGATTCCAGTGCTAATCCAGCTGCAGGCAAGTCCCGCTCTGGACATGGCAAAAGGTTCTGCTTATTAAATCCCAATCTGAGACTAAAAATTTATAATAGTTTTGAAACTGGACCTTTGCCTTCAGTCCAAGAACTGAAGAGCAGTTCTAAGGCTTACATAGATTTTCTTCGCTACTTTAGCTGGACAAATGTGGACAGCAAGAATTGAGAATGACAGATAACATAGAACATTTATTGTTTTAAGTGTCTAAACTCTCACACTTTCAGTAACTGCTGACAGAACCTGTACAAACTGCAGTTGTGTTAAAACCACCTCTGCCATTTACCTGTCATGAGGAAATGCATTTTGATCGAAGCCAATTTATGAAAAACACAAATGCTTTTTTCATAGAAAAATATATTTCTGCAAGGAAAATTTATCACCCATGTCACTTACTGGCTAAGTACTCTTAAACACCCTCCTCTGAAGCAGCTCTGCTCTGAGGATTTTTCCAATTCCAAGATACTGAATGTTCTTTATTCACCAAGATCTGACCAAGATTACTTTTTTTTTTTCTTGCTGTTAAAGGAAATGTGCAATCCTGGATAAAAATGTGCTGTTACTTCTAACTTAACGCCATCTCTGCAGAGCTGGGACAGTTTGTCCTAAACTTTTCTCTCACCCTTTGGGATGGCACATAGTGAGAAATACACAGCTCAGCTGTAATCTTTAGAGCTTGGCAAACTTCTCAGAGGACATGAGCAGAACCAAACAATCTGCCTACTGCCATGCAGCTCCTCGTGGTTATGGCAAAAAGTAAAGATAAAATTTCAGCTCAAATTAATGTTTGAAAAAAATCCTTATCTATTCACCATTATTTATACAGAACTAAGTGATTGATATTCAATAGCTAAGCCCTCTAACACACCAGAAGGAAACACAGCACACCTCTGCTGCTGGGCTTTGCAGAGCTCTACCTTGAACTGCAAGCCCACATTCCCCCAGGTCCTGCTCCCTCCCACAGACTGTGCCCAGAGAATGGCCTGGATAAACATTTCTTGGCCACAACTTCACCCACTGCATCTCATCCAGAGTCTGTAATGGATACAGAATTCCTTATCTCTACCTGTCCTCCTCATTTGCAGCACCTCGGTGCATTATAAAAAGTAATACTTTAAATTTACAGTATAAAAATTCTTTATTAGCTGATGGAGAAAGGCAAAGCACAGAGATCTGGAGCTGGTGCCATGAGCTGCACCAGAAGCAGGATTAAGCCTTGGCAACTCCTGGCTCAGAGCTCAATTAACTCCTGCAAGCCTCAGGAACCACCACAGCCCATCCAGGCCCCCTGCAATTCCAGGGACAGCTCTCCCAGTCATCACTTTGGAAGCTGGACACACACAAGACACAAATAAATCTTGAAACGGCAGTGTGTTCAGCTAAAAACTGGAGCAATCTCCCAAGCCAAGGTCATTCCCTATATGTGATGTGTGGAGGAACTCCCAGCAGCAGAACCCAGCTGAGGGTGGGTCCCTCCTCCCCACAGGGTCCGTGTGACACCCAGCAAGGTCACACTGACCTGGGAACACCCGACCCCAATCAGAACAGCTACAGGAGCTCCCAGTGCACTTCTGAGAGTACACATCGTGCCAGTGAGCTGTCCCCAGCCCTGTGCCCGGCACAGCAGTCCAGAGGAGGCACAGATGAGCTGGATGAACCAGCAGGAGGAGGGGATTTACCCAGGTCAGCAGAGCAGAGAACACCGTGCTCAGGGACAAAGTGCTCGAGCATTCCTGAAATTAAACTGCAAATCCTCCTTCCAAGTATGGACACCATGGGCCTCGGTCCACTCCAGCACCCCCAGTTTTAAGTGGAAAAGCAGGAAAAGTGCCCGAGGTTTCAACACAAACCAACCCAGGAAGCTTCATCATGTCATTTCCAGAAACATTCTCCTCCTGGGCTGTGCTGCCCCTGCAATGTGCTCAATGGTTCCAAAGGAGATACTACACTTTTACTAAGTACATACCAATCTTCCTGGTTTCTGAACCATTTCAGAGAGTTTGATGTTACACGGCAGAAGCATTTTCTAACAGAAGTGATTTGTCTCTACCTTTTCTAAAAGTAATTACAAAATGAAGGCTTGAAAATAAAATTTCTATGAGTATTTAAATGAGAAATAATAATTCAAGGAGATCATTCAGTTGGGGTGAGAAAAAACAAGTCAGAAGTTATCAGCAAGTGCTTTTAAATTAATGAAACTCAGACACACCTGAAGTTTGTACCAAGGCAGTGCCCCACCTGCCTCATCACAGCCAAGCAAATGAAACAAAGCTCAAAGCCAAGAATTATCAAATGCAAGGATAAGTGGAAGAAGAGGAAGAAAAACAGCTGGATTCACTTGGGGAAAGAAGATGACAAGAGGTGAAACAAATAATTTAGTGAGCAGTCTTGAAATGGATTTACAGAGCAAATAAATCTGCATGATCAAACTCAGTGCCCCTGTCACAGTTCCCAACTTTTAGATTCTCATGTATCTGTTCTCTTAATTAAAGCTTTAAACAAGTCATAGTAACCAGTGACTGGGGAAAGATCATCCTGGGAATATTTTCAGCTCATGTCATTATACTTTTTATGAAAATACATACATATTTATTTTTCCAAGATGAATTACAGACACAGATCTCCAAAACTTTGTAAATCTATTTTTAATCCGTGTTTTACAGCAGCTTTTTTAAACCCTCTACCCTTCTTAAGATCTAACTGGCACTTAAGTATCAAAGACAGATTTGCATTTCAAAAGCCAATTAAAAAACATACTGTACCAAGGCACTGATTAAAGTGTTGTGGCTTTACATAAATTAGGCAGTTCCTTCGACTTTCCCTATTTCAAATCCATCATAACTATGGGAAAATCCTACACATTACATGGACTGGATGACCACCTTCTCCCTCCACTGCTCTTAGAAATTGGTCATGACAAACTTAAACCTCATTTGCTTGAAGGAACCAAAGTGTGAAGGCTCACACAGAATGGGAAAGAGATACTCATGTCCCCAAACTGCTGCTCATTAAAGAAAACCAACATTTATTGGTGTCTGCACCTCCTAAAAATCAAGAATTTACTACTACAACCCTGGTAGAACAGCAAACACTACCAAGGTGTAGCAGCATACAATTTCAAATTACAGACTAATTCAAGTGTTCTTCACAATGGAATATTTTATCATATCCTCTGACTTGTTTAAATCTAAAGGCAGCAAAGATCAGTTTCTTCAAGAGGCTCAGTTGCCACAGAACCTCTTGATCCTCACACCTCCAAAAACCCAAAGAGCAAAGTCTTCTCATGGATCATCACCCAGAAAAGGTCCTTTAAAAGCACACTGCCAAGTGCACAGTGAAGCTGCCAGGATCTACTGCCCTGCCACAGCACGTTCAGAGCTGGCTCAAACACACAAATGGATGTAAAGCCCAGCCAGCCTGTCTCTAATGCAATCCCTTCAATGTGTGACCCAGCACTCCAGGCCCAGGCACTCAGAGCATGTATTTTGGGTTGAGTTTTTCATACAGTGGTTCACTAAACAGACCCCTGTCACCCTTTGGCAACCAAAGAGCTTCAGATTCCAAAACCCAAACACTTTGGATCTCTCCATAGAAAGTCCTTTAAATTAACTTGAAAAACTTATCCAAATTTGGCCACCTTCCTGCAGGTAGATTGCTCAGCATCATCCACTGGCTGTGCAGTTCCAAGACTGAAAATTCCAACTCTGTATATCCACATGATGGCACATGACATGTTTTTACTGGATTTCCTTGCCCTGGCCTCCATGACTAACCAGAACTTGTCATTTTCAAGAGTTATTTAATGAGTAAGAAGCTGTTAAAACATGCAACCTACACTTCATCATGTTCCCTTTTAGAGATCAGGTGCATGGCAGCAGCACACTCACACACAGCAGAGGAACCCCACTGCTCAATTAAGAGGGGAATTAACTCCCTCCCACTGGAATTTTGAGGCCAAGGGGAGCCCTTACTATGCTAACAATGCCCACGCTCACCACAGCCTGAAAGCTGCCAATTAAAACAAAGAGTGGGAAGGAATATTAAAAGCCACTGTTAAAACTGAGGGATTCAAATGAGGAAAAGCAAAGCAATAGGCTAAACCAGAATTTAAATATGCCACCTCTTATTCCAAAGCCTTCAGCAACTAAAGTGCCTTTCTCCCTACAGGAGGATTAAACTCAGCATGGTCTTGCCCAGCTCTTGGCACTTGACTGGGGTGGCAAATAGGTTTTCACACACCCACATCTGCCAAAGCCTCTGCAGCAGGGCAACCAGAGGATGCTCTGGGGCAGGTTTCCAAGGCACAGGATGGCAAAAGGCAATGCACAACATGTGTCACCAGTATTTCCTCTAGTTCTGGGCAATAAAAGTACCATTTTTATTGCATGGAATCAATCAATAATCTTAATACACAGCTGTCAGGTCAATGTGTGCCAAAGGGGCAACTGGTTGTGTAGGGAAGGTCCTTATTGTCTTGGGCCAGACTGGATTTGTCCTGTTTTCCAGCTAAGATTGGAAAAAAAAACCTCAGAACTGCATTGTTGTTTGTTGTGGGGTTTTTTAAAGCAGGCTTTTGGGTTTTGTTTTTTTCTAAGTACTTGGGTTCTTTTTCAAGTACTAAAAGGCTCTTAAAGATTCCATCGTTTTACAAAACATCAATTGAAATAGTACCTTCTATCTAGATAGAAGAAAATGGAAGTGGAAATTCAGCAGACATTTTGGCTTACCTTCATTTTTAACCCCATTAACCTCATCTAACGATCATATAGAGCAGGCTGATGGCAGAGGCAGGAGGCTGAGGGCTCTCATGTGGAAAGCAGCAGAATTAATCCCGACAGCAGCGATGCAAGGAGGTGGTAATTGCTCCAGAGAAGTGTGGGAGAACTGTCTTTATTGTCCTCATTGCCAAGAAGCTTGGAAATCTATTCCTCATTAAGAGATTCTCAAAGTCACTCTTTTAAGGTATTAAACCCCAATTTTTCTATTTCTGACACTGCTGATGTTTCACAACAATGCTACAAGCCAAGTTAATGGGAACAACATCTGAATATAAACGATGGAAGCGGCAGCTCTGGGAGATGCAGGAGCACCAGTCAGGAAGAATTCATTACTCTGAGACATTTATTAAGCAAAGTAAAAACAACTGTTTGAAAAAGGCTGGCAAACATCATTAGAGAAACAAAGGAAAATAGCTTCATAGGCTTTTTTTCTAGTTACAGTGCCTTAGTTTACCTTGTTTTTTACTTTTGGTTGGTTTTTGAAGTCTCACCCTTACTCATTAATTACAAGTCTCTTCCTCCTTTATTGTTTACAAGACACAAACTGACAATACCAATCCCAGAGAAATAAGCAAGTGACAGATCACTTTTCCTAGACATCATCTTTATTTTTACCTGCAAACTTCACTCCCTCACTGCTTCTTACCTCCCAAAATAAAGCTATCACCTATGAAGTCTAAGGAGTACTCAAAACACCAAAGCCAAGGTTATGACTTGGGCTTTTATTGGAAAATTGTATGCATTTGGTTGGTTGTTACTTTTCAAACTTCCTTGTTCACACCTGATATTCAGGAAACAGAAAAATACAACACCCCAGCACTCCATTCTCCACCCATCTCCCAGTCCTGCAGGGACTGCACACACTGCTGTTAGGAGCTTCCCAAATGTTTCAGACAGAGCAGGTAATTCTCCACATACAAGCACGGAAAGTTATTTTAAGGCTATTTTTACATAAAGAAAGTCAAATCCTGTTTTCTTCCCCCTTCTAAGCTGTGGTAAATCTCCATTGTGATTTCAGACACCTGACACTTCTCTTAATCCATTCCTTGCAGCTTTCCTGATCTCTAGCTTTTCTTGAGAAACACCCCACATTAAGCTGCTTACAGGAACAGAACACATGCCAACTCCCAGCCAGTAAAATGAGAGCCACAGTCCCAGCTCCCCTGACAGCTGATGGAACCAGCTCCTTCCCGTTTTTCCAAGGGCAGAGCATTCCCTTCCATCACCGTGCTCTCAGCCACACACACAGCAGAGCCCTACCTGCCACAGTGAGCTTTGCTGTCCTGCTCACGATGGTCCCCAGGCTGTCCACAGTTGCCACGCACTGATAATATCCTTCATCAGGTTTATTGTGCTTGGAATGCACCACGCTGTTAATTAATAAAGATCCATCGGGCAGCAGCTGGCGGCGGTCGTCGGACACCAAGTTGAGGAAAGTGCCGTCCTTCTTCCACTCGATTCTGGGCGGGGTGTCGCAGTGAGCCGAGCAGTTCATGATCACCGACGCCCCGCGCACCGACAGCACGTCCAGGGGCTCCACCAGGAAGTAGAAAGGAGTGAAGGTTCTCACAAGCGATTCTGTAAAATAGCACCGGATTTTGGGGTTAGTTTTCCAGTTTTTAAAGTGGAATGCACCCTCCTTGAAGATACCGTAAGGAGCACAAGCAGCAGCACTGCTCACATCCTCCCTGAACGGGTTCAACCAGCCCGGTCTGTATGACAGTGGCTTCTGCTTTGATTATTCACATCATGGACCCGCACATTCTGAGACATTTTTTCATCCCTAAAATGTATTTCCCTGCTCTGCTCTCAGCCTCTGTGGCTCTCAGCAGTGCTGTCCTTTGGTTTGTGGAACCAAGACTGGGAACCATCAAGAACAATTCAGCCCTCAGGGGAAAGTCTCCCATTCTGAGCTTAAAACATCTTGCAAGTGTCATACAGTGGTTTTTTACTTCCATTCTATCCCAGGATAAGCACAATTACTTTTCCATTTTAAGTATTCCCCAAAGAGTTATGTAATTAACATCTAGTTTGCATTAAGAAGTGAATTTTAATTACTGTCTTTCTGGTGTATTTGGTCAAGCAGAATGATTGTGTGTCAATATCACTTTGACTTAACTTAATCATCTGTAGGAAACAGAAGACAAATTCTTCCAGAGAACAGTTTTCCAGTCAGCATAACACTGGGAAAAGGGAATCTCTGTTTTTAAAGCCTACCTTAGAAATAAAACTTATATAACAACAACAAACTCCTGCACTCATCTCAAAACCATTTCATCTCTCACCATTGACCATCATCTCATGGTCAATAAAAAATGGTGAAATATTTTTAGACCACCTGGAAGACAAATACACATTTAATAACGAGATTTGTTTAATTAAGCCACAGAATAGTTTGAGGAAAAAGCACGAATCTGAAGGCGACCTTTACTTGCAAACAAAGGCTGTCCTGGAAGCATTGCAGCTTCTCCCATTGCTGGGTTGTTTGTGGGGTTTTTAAAATCGGATTTACCTTCTAAAATGACCTTAATTAACAAATTGATATGATTTCCTCTATCACTGAACTACACAGAGAGTCCCTGGTCCCCAAAGAGGCTCCAGCTTCCCCTCACCAGCCTTCCTGCACAGAGCCCATTGTCTCTGCTACTCACAGTTCACAGCAACTCGGAGATAAGGCAGGAGTGGTGTGAAAGAAACAACAGATAAATGATGCTTTGGCAGCTGATAGCATTCAAACTCTCTCACCTTCAAGAATTCGAAGAGGAAATAAAGGAAAACATTCTAGAAAACTGAAGTTTCCCCAGTGATAGTGTCAGGCTGGAGACCTGTTAGGTTGGGATCCAAATCCTTAGTATTCTCTTTCCGAAGGATAATAGAGACATCCCAAAAAAAGAAACCAAAAACCAAATATACAGAACAAAAGAAAAAAAAAAATCAATAAAACTTTAAAATTTTCTAGGAGCTACTTACATTACTCTGGTTTGTACAAGGGCACCTATGTGTGGATGTGGATCCCTGTGAGGCACAGCATGTTCCTTGTGCCTCTGAAATCCTGAGTGTCAGCTCTCATGCAGCAAAAGGCAGAGCAGAAACAAGAGCCGTGAACAGCAGGAAAATCTTTGACCTTTTTACCTCTATAATCTCTTCCAGTGCCGCAGAAACCTGAAGGTCTTGTTAAAATTAAAGACTGAGCTGCACAGACCCTGGGCTTTCCAAGGGAAGCATCTCCCCCCCACCCCAATTACAGGCTTCTCTAAGTTTTTCCAGTATAAATCCAGATCCCTATGAGAACAAAATACATTGGTTTGAGTTTTGCTTCACTCTGGCTTTTCAAATAAAACTCAGAAAACCTTGAAAAGGGGAATGGCAGTTTTTTGTTTGCCCTGCCAGTCTCCAGTGCAGATTGGAGCAGATCTAATCCCTCAATAGAGTGAGATTGTTCTCGTCCTGGAACCAACAAGGTGTCCAAGGAAATAGAACAGAGCAGAGCATGTCAATAGAGGTCACACCAAGACCTAAGAGCAGCTCAACAGGGATTATAAGCCTTGAGGAAGAATGGGAAGCAAATTCTCAGCCAGGCTTCAGAGGTACCAAACTCCTGCCAAGAGCCCTGGGAAGATACAGCAGAAGCTGCTTTGTCCCAGGATATCACTGTGCTCCTGCACTGAATGCAGTGGGGACAAAATGAAGGATTGGTGAATAACTCCATTCCAGCTTGAAGGAAGTTAAACCAGCATGGAGACCATTTTTTCAGAGATCTGCAGTTGGGGTTTGGGGCGCTCTGGACAACCATACTGCAGCCAGCTGAGCTCGTGCCACCTTCAAGCCTCAATTCAGCACAGAAAGGGTTTGTGCACCTTAATAAACGTCTCTTTCTACCAACCAGCCATTTCTCCCACTCCATCAACCTACTGATTACTCAGCACAATGACAGCATCTTATTTTGGGTACAATGGGTGTGTATTTGGGGCAGAGTCCTTCCCCTTCCCACACACTTCCATACACAGGTGTGTGCACACCACTGCCTCCATTGGTGCTAACACTGGCCAAGGAGTTCATGCTAAAGCTCAAGTCTGTCTCCCTGCTCAGAAACAGGGACAGACAAATCTCACTCATTCCCAGCAGCCTGGAGTTTATTTCTCCAGATCTGCTCTGGAGATGAGTGGCAGGGAGCCAGATCTGCCAAAATACAGCAGAATGCCCTGGCACAGGCAAGATGTCAATGAGCCACAGACATGGAGACCTTCCTCATGGCCTGGAAGATCCAAAGCTCTCTTCCCTCAGCCCTGCCAGCGCCCAGGCAGTCGGGTTTAGCACTCCCGGGCCCATCCCAGCATACAGGCAGTCGGGTTTAGCACTCCCGGGCCCATCCCAGCATACAGGCAGTCGGGTTTAGCTCAGCATTGTGGCACTGCTGACTACATCACTACCATAATCCCCAGATCCTGTTCTTTGGAAGTGTTGTAAGGCTTGCTACTTTCCATTTAATGTTAGAATAGCTGATTATTCCTGCCTAACTGCATTAACTTGCACTTGGGTCCTCCAAATTTTTTCCACCTTCCAAGGAACAGTTTGCCAAATTTGAACTCCAACCTTGTCCTTGCTCCTCCCTAAGTGGTGTGAAAATGTAACAAATACAGTTTACACCATCAACCACTCTGGGAGTGAAAGACAGCAAATACAAGTTTACCTAGAACACATGAGTGCAAAATCCCCAAAAAACAGCCTCCAGCATCAACATCAGGACATGGAGCTGCTGGAGAGAGCCCAGAGAAGGCCACGGAGATGCTCCAAGGGCTGGAGCCCCTCTGCTCTGGAGCCAGGCTGGGAGAGCTGGGGGTGCTCACCTGGAGAAGAGAAGGATCCGGGGAAACCTCAGAGCCCCTGGCAGTGCCTAAAGGGGCTCCAGGAGAGCTGGAGAGGGATTTGGGACAAGGGATGGAGAGACAGGACACAGGGAATGGGTAAAAAGTGGAAAAGGGCAGGTTTAGATTAAATATTGAGAAGGAATTGTTCCCACAAGGCAGGTGAGGCCCTGGCACAGGGGGCCCAGAGCAGCTGTGGCTGCTCCTGGATCCCTGGCAGTGCCCAAGGCCAAGCTGGACACTGGGGCTTGGAGCACCCTGGGATAGTGGAAGGTGTCCCTGCCCATGGCAGAAGGTGGGATTGGATGAGCTTTAAGGTCCCTTCCAACCCACACCATTCCAGGATTCTGTGATTCTAAATTTGGGAAATACAAACTTGTTCACCTCACCCAATGTGTCCAGGAACTGATCCCAAATTAACTACTTCCATACATTCCTACCCCTACTATTAAAAAACTTGGGGGTGTTCTAGTCCTCCTTGAAGCTCCTGTCTCCTCAAATTCTCACAGTTAACCATCAGTTCTGACATCAGTTTCAATCACCATCAGTTTCAGCCAAGACAAACCCATCACCCCAAAGTGATCTGACAGTGTTTAACCACAAAGTGCTTCCAGCCTGCCCTGCACCATTTTCTGTGCAGAGGTGCATCTTTATAAGGCTTCAGGTGAGCAATGTGTGGAACAGTAAATGCCAAGCAGCTGCACAAGTGGGAAGAAGCTTGCCTTCATTATCCAGTTAATTTCTGGAAGACACAAGCACTCCAATATCCACCTTAAATCACTGAAATGTGTCCTTTAACAATCACCTGCCATGAACTCATCAGAAATTACAGCACTAAGGAAAATAACTCCAGACAAAACCACTCTCATCTCAGCCTACTGACTCCATATAAATCACCTCAAACTGGTACAGGGCAATGTCTCTCGAGATTTTACCAGCAGTGTCACAGACCTGACTTGGATTCAGTGCTGCCACCAGAAATGTTCAGGTGTGATGTTCTCCTGAGGACGAGCAGCAGCTGCAGCCCAAGCACAGGGCTCCAACACCACATTTCACTTCACTTCGGAAAGAAACCACATCACATTTTACAAGGACCAAAATGCAACAACCACCCAAAAGGAAAATAATCTCAGAACTCCTTTTTCCAAACAGGATGATAAATAAAGGCAGCCAAACACATCTTCCATCACAATTAGCTGACTTGAGATGAGCAGTACACCAGGCTTTGGTTTGGAAGGAGTCAAACTGGGCTTTGATGAGGAAAGATCACTCACTGTTCAGAGCTGAAGAATGGCACTGGCAATACCTGTTCTTCTGACTCCAAGGCAATTTAGGAGTGTGGATATGACACTCTTCATGCTTGACATGTAAAACAGAAGCACCTGACAAATCCTCATCAGTCTGGCAGGAACTGTTAGACAGCCCCTTCTCATGCACTGCGAGTCAATGATAAAAGCTCCAAGCTCTCTAGCTGCAGGACTGCACTTTTAAAAGGCTTTCCCCCAGAATTTAATTAACGTTCCCAATGGCCTCTATAATCCTAAAGACAGTGTTATGCCCTTCCTAACCCACATCATTACAAAAAGCTGCCTCCAGAATCAGCCAGACGTAGTTTAAGTGAAGATGTTCCCCACACCATTCCCTGCAGGCTGCCAGCAGGAGCTCACAGGGAACTTGTTCTGTGGTTTTGTTCACATATTCATGGCTAAGGAGCATGTTATCTATGTGGGCAAATTGCTGCATGTGGTAATCTCTAAATAAATGTATATATTACCAGCCTGGTAATTTATTTTCCTTGACAACATCAAAAGCATTCTGCACTCCTCAATAAGCAAAATTTATCTATGATATTTCAATGTATCAAAGATGTACTTAGACAAAGATGTACTTTCTGCTTAATATTACGTTTTTCTCTTATAGGCAACAGAGATTACAGACTACCTGATCAAATTAAACTACAACAGCAATATACACCAGCCAAACATCTTTTGATTTTACTTTCATAAAGCACTTCCAAAGCCCAACCAAACACACAGTGGTTGGCAAGTTCACCACACTCAAAAACCAAGGTCACATTTCTAAACTGTGCTCTCCAAATGCCACTTCAGCTCCTGCTTCACAAAGACTCTGCAATCCACAAATTATACCAGACAAAAGTTAAATTGCACTTAAGCATCAAGGAAAAAAAGAGGGAGTGTAAAGAGCTAGCCCTGACTGCAGAGTACAGTATAAATCCTGCTGGTACTTCCATAACTCCAGCAGCAGGCTGGCAGTGCAGCCTGGCAGAGCAAGCAATGGAACATTATAAGGTAAGTAATGCCTTGTATAAATCCAAACTTTCCCAGACTTAGTAGATTCCTTTCTCCTTCAGCTCAAGCAGATTTCCTCCTCTGATGATTTAATACACTGAAACTAAGATATCCATCACAAAGAGTAACTCCTCTTTGCCCCAGTGTGGTTGGGAATTGTGGGCTAGGAATGGTGCTTGAGGAATGCTCAGACTCCCCCTGCCCACAAGGGAAGGGGCTGTTCTGAAAGTCCCAAGGAAGAGAGATCCTTTCAGGATGGAGGAGGACATGTGGAAAAAATTCCTGTCTGTGAGGGTGGTGAGGCCCTGGCTCAGGTTGCCCAGAGCAGCTGTGGCTGCCCTGGCAGGATCCAAGGCCAGGCTGGACAGGGCCTGGAGCACTCTGGAATAGTGGAGGGTGCTGCTGCCCATGGCCAGGGAAATGGATAATCCTGCAGGTCACAGAATCGCAGAATGACTGGGTTGGAAGAGGCTTCAAGATTGAGTCCAACCCATGCCCTAACACCTCAACTAGACCAAGTGCCATATCCAGTTTTTTAAACACATCCACCACCTCCCTGGGCAGACTATTCCAGTGCTTTATCACTCTTTCCATGAAAAACTTTTTCCTAATATCCAACCTATATTTCCCTTGGCGCAGCTTGAGGCTGTGTCCTCTCATTCTATCAGTTGCTGCCTGGTGAAAGAGTTCAGCCCCCACCTGGCCACAGCCACCTTCCAGGGAGTTTGTAGAGTGATCAGGTGACCCCCAAGTCTCCTTTTCTCCAGGCTGTACAACCCCAGCTCCCTCAGCCATTCCTCACAGGGTTTGTGTTCCAGGCCCCTCACCAGCCTTGTTGCCTCCTCTGGATGTGCTCAAGTGTCTCAATGTCCTTCCTAAACTGAGGGCCCAGAACTGGACACAGCACTCGAGGTGTGGCCTCACCAGTGCTGAGTTCAGGGGGAGAATGACCCCTCTGCTCCTGCTGGCCACACCATTCCTGATCCAGGCCAGGGGCCTTTGGCCTTCTTGGCCACCAAGGCACACTGCTGGCTCATGTTCAGTCAGCTGTCAATCAGTACCACCAGGTCCCTTCCTGCCTAGGCTCTGTCCTCTCCAACCCTAACCATTCCCAGATTCTATGATGTTACTGAGTTGAGAAGATTTTTGACATCATGTACCAACAAGAACACAAAAATCAAGACAGTCACCATAACGACAGCATTACTGTAACAGAGAAAGAGGTAATAGAGGTAATATGGTTCAGGACTTGGCCTTAGTAACCTGGGAGTATCCAGACAGCACAGCCAATAAACAAAGAACCAGTCAAGCAAAGTAAACCATATTTTGCAACAATGCCTTTAGAGCTTTGTTTATATTTCCAGTTACCTTTCATTTGTTAAATAACAAATTATTGTTGGCTTAATCTTAACTGACCTTCTTGATGGACCTCAAGCACAAAATTATATTTTAAAAAATAAGCTCATTAAAAAAGTGTGCAGGAATAGAATTAAGAAGTCCCCAAATAGCGTGGTGTGGCTGCAGTAAATCAGTGCAAGGAAGCATCTCTGCATCTACTCCAACCATTCTGTCTGTAAGTGATACCATTGCCTCATATATTATTAAATAATGGCAAGAAAAACACGATAATGATCAGCAGCCACATCCAAACACAGATTGTAATCTCCAAGATCAGATGTCTGTGGAGATGCACTTATCTGGTGTTCAGTTCCACAGCCTTTCAGACTCCTCGAAAGAGTCAGACATTTTTACCTGGATTTGGAACACATGGAAGTGATTTTATTATTTACAGTCAACTGTCCCAGGTGCTCCCAAGCACCGTCACACCAGGTCACAACCTCTCTGTCCCTTTACTGTTGGGCTGCAGCCTTGTTCAGCTTGGAAAACTGCAGGAGAAAAGATGGCACCAACTCCTCCTCCCCTAAAGCACTTCTCATGGTGCCCTTGTGCAACTTGACCCAAGAAAACTCCCACCAAGGAGGTGCTCCTCATGTCCAGTCCATATTCCCACTCTTAAACCGTTTCCTACTCACAAAGATTTATTCATTTGCCTTAAATCCACACTCAAAAAAAAAAGGAAAATAAAAAGCTGCCTACCAGCTGTGCTTCAAAAACAACTTCTGGTGCACTTTTTGTTCCTCTTGGTGTGCCAGGAAAAAAGATCCTTTATAAGCACTAAGTCCAAAAACGTGGATTTCTTTCAGGTCATTTTAAAATATCCTTGGGTTTTACAGAATTTACATGCAGCAGCTGAGCCCCACAAGCCACAAGGTGAAGTCCTTTCTCACCTTGTGTGAGGAAACATTCTTTCAAGGCCATTTTCCTTTTATAAATCAAAGGAAACACAAGTCAGGCCATCTAACATCATATATTTGAATTAAGCCAATGAGGGAACCTCACTGAAGGTCTTAACTGCAAAATTCCTTCCCATAACCATTTCAGAAGGAAAGTTTAAAGGATTTTATCCACCTTTCCCCCTTTTTTGTGGAATACTAAAGCCATTTCTCTCATTTCAAGCAACTATCAGTTTTTAATATCAGCAGTGCTTCCTTCAAAAAGCACCTCAGTCCCAGGGGACCAGAGCTCCATTATTTATTTAATTTTTAATTCTTTCAGAGACTGTTTTCATTATTTTCTCCACCTGGGCTGAGAAACATCCCTCCAGCATTTCTCTACAAGTTTACTAGAGGGCACTGTAAAGACACCTACAAAAGGAGGAAAATGCATTTCTCTTCCTCCCAGTGAACAACAGTACTTTGACTTTTTCCCAGAAATAGCTCCCAGATGTTGGCTCGTGACAATGCTACAGTTGTTATAGCAGGTGAAGAGGAATTTCCATTTTTTCCTGGAGTAATGGATTTCCTCTCCCAGAGTTCCAGTCTTCTGAGTGCTCAGACGCCTGATTTATCTCTTCAGAGAGATGTCAAAGAAAGTGCCTTTCCAAGGCTTAAAGAAAAACAGAAAACCCACACTTTTAAGGCTCAAAATACACACTGCACACACAATGCAAGGAGGCTCCTCATCCTGCCCTACTCCCCCTGTCTGGGCTCCACTCAAACCACCCTGCAGACCCACAGAACCGGTTCCCCAAACCCTCCCAAGGCCAGGCAAGACACTGAGCTCCCTATGGAGATGCCCTGCTGGTTTGCAAACCAAGCCCAGACAATCAGGGAGCAGATTCCTTGCTTCAGACAGGGTGGGTTTTTTGCCAGACTGGTATTTCAAAAATGGTTTAGAATATAAATACAGAAAAAAAAAATCCCCATACATCACAAGAGAATTATTTGCTGAAACCAATTACTTAAGTATTTCCCAAGTGTAAACAAGCTGCAGCATCCAAGAACTGTGCATCAAGGGGAAAGCAGTTTTACCACTTCTCAGATGCCAAGGAGGTTATGGGGCACCCAAAAGACCTAATTCAGTTTAAGATGCTCTTTAAGTGAGGCAAGCTTTGCACTGAGGGAATGCTGTCCCTCCCCCAGGCCACCTCTTCAATCCAGGGCTCCAAGTGCACCACGGAGATGCCAAGGGATGCTTACAAGTGTGAAGGGCAGGGGGAATGCTGTCACCAAGTCAGGGGGGCTCCAATCATAGCAATGGCCAGAAAAGCCACACAGGAAGAAATTTGGGAGGAAAAGAAAAATTGGTTTCTATAAGAAGCATAAAATAAAAAAAAAAAAGATGAACATGAAAAAAAAAAAGCAAGGAAGAATCAAATGAAAAGTTGCTGAACATCATTTCCAGTGTCTTTCTAAAGACATACCTTTGTCACACTTCATGAAAGAGGAAAAAACTTTTAACAAATACCTTTAATGTCAGCTCAAGCAAGGAATATCTGAGAGGACCTGGAAACAGAAGAGCAGCATTGGATCAGAGCAAAGGGAATCCCTTTAACTCAGCATCCTGTGACAGCAGCTGAGAGCAGATGCTGGGGAGCACCCAAGGTCAGAACCAAGAGCAGCAAAGCTCCCCTGGGAGCCCCAGCACGTCCCTCTCACAGCCCAGGGACACCTGGGCACACGAGGGGCTGTTCCTCAGCTCAACAGCTCCTGCAGGGAAAGCACAACCAGTAACCTCTGCTAGCACCTCAGAGCTGCCTGCAGGGAGAGAAGGAAGGAAGAAGGGGAGAGGGAAAACAAATGCAAGTTCAGCATTTGATTCGGGGGTCTCTAATTTAGGGGACTAGTGCAGAAAGATCAGGATAATCAGTAAATTCTGTACACTCAGCACAACTAATTCCACAGCCCTTCCCTTCTCTGGTTTCCTACCAAGCACTGCCCAATCACACCACTGAGCCACAATATATAAAAATCTAATAACCTTAGCAATGTGTTAATGAGGGTTTAATTGATCTTTCAGGGCAGTAGTGAAAAAACAGGAATAGCAGAAAGGTGGAAACGATGCACCTACACACTACTACACATGCTACAATGTTACCAAGAATCTTACCTTAAGAACATATTTACACCAGGTTTCTAGCCCATAAAATTCAATGTTACTTGCAGAGTTCATTAGGTGCTGTTGTGGTTTAACCCAGGGACAAAATCAGGTGCAATAAAACCTGCCCCTCACAAATTTAACTCGTAACATTGTAAAAGTGAGCTGGCCATCTAGAGAGCCTCCAATTGAGGCAGAAAGGGTTAGAGTGGATGACAGAACACATGACCAGTCACAGGAAAAAGAGGGATGCAGAAGGTGTCCTCAATGACTTGGAAAACTGGGGCAGATTTTAGTCACACCAACACCAAGGTAATACCGTGGGGAAGCTGAGGAAATAACTGGGAATACTGCTGGTTCTCTCTTTTCTTGGACTTCCACTGAGCATAGGGGCTAGTGTCTGTGTTTGTGAAGCCCAAACAAAGCTCTAGAGTGCACAGCTAAAGCCCTCAGACACCCACTCTGGTCAGGTGACCACAGCACAGCATTGGTATCCTTTAAAATTACAACACCCATCATAAATATCAAGCAAACATCTCACTAGTATCATCAATGAATGAGCCATATCAAAGAAATAATATATAACAAGGCTTACAAAACCAGTATGTTACTGCATCAGATTTTAGGAAGACTGGGCAAATCCAGAATTGGTAAAAATGTATGTAATATTTAAATCTGATATCCAGATCAGCTCCAATATTCAAATGAGCACCATTTTAACTGTGCAAGTTAGAAAAAGAAGCAAAGAAATGGCATCTCAGACCTGTGCCCACCAGGAAAGCAGGAACTCGACCATGCCTTGTGGAGTCAACAGCTCCTTCAAGTTACATTCTTTACTCTGAGCTCTCCATTTGTGCCACCCCCACAACACATAGTGGTTTGTTTGGCTTTTTTTTCCATCCTCTCAGCTGTGAACTCTGCATATTGATCCTGAAACATTTAATACCCTTTACACGCTTTGGCTGCTCCCATTCACCAATGCCACGGGCTCTGCCTGGCCCAGCACTCCCTCCTCAAGGGAGTATCTGCACATCTTCCTGACCCTTCATCATGAAATGCACAAAAATCGTCTGGAATAAAATCCAAAATATCCCCAAGTCTTATTTACCACAACGTAATTATTTCAAGTATAGTGAATGTACGTGAAGTAGAGAAAATTATTGGATTTTTGTTTATTATTTGCTATATAAGACATCAAGCAGCTACACTCTGGGAAGGCAACTGCAGCCTATTAACAGCACATCTGTATTCTAAACAGATCTATAAAAATATCTAATTGCACTAATCTTTTACTGTAACTTTGCAGCCACAGCTGACATTTTTTTCCAGCAGATTCCTCCTCATAAGCCTCATAAGCCAAGAAAAGGTACAAGAAAAAGAGCCTAATGTCTCAATTTAAGTCCTGATTCTCAGTGTCTCCTTTTCCCCAAGAGGAGTGGCTGGTACACAGTTATCTCCCCCTGTCTGGCAGGGAAAGGGGATCACTGCCATTCCCACACCACCCCAAAGCACTGGAGTTGTCTGTCTGACTTGGATGGGTAACACAACCCTGGGCTGTAACTGGAGCATGTGGAACCAGCATCCCTGCCCCATTTGATGTCAGTTGAAAGTACAGTAAAATTAAGTGAAAGAGCAGTTTTAAAAGCTTTACACAGATTCTTGTCTCTCCTCAAAGCACATTAATGAAAACACTTCCTGTGGCAGTGTGTGAAGACAAGCAGCACCTTTCATCTCCCCTGTTTACTGCCTTCACCTCCCAGATTCCCAGGCACCACTGGAGCTTTGACTGGCGCAGCTTTTGTCAGAATGAAAGAAAAAGCTCAACTGCAGCTTTGCAAATATATTTGCAAAAACATTTGCAAGTATTAGCTTGGCAAATGTTTTATACATATGAGGGGAAAAACAGATTTCTCTGTTCACTTATATAATACAGATTACTCCAAAGTGGGAAAGTACGTTTCAAAAGAACTTATGTAAGAGTGGAAATACAATTCCTGCATGTATTAACTGAATTATCATATAGATATGGGTATTACTGGATGCACAGTTCTGGATATGCTGCTTCCCTCAGCCTCTGCTCCAGCTAATCCTGGCTGTGCTATGGATTGGCATGCACTGACAGCTACCTGGGTGGGTATTTGAAAGGTTCCCCTGCAAGGTTTTGCTCTGCTTAACACAAAGCAGAATTTTTCAGCTGAAATAATAACATCAAAACAAGCCCCAGACCTGCACTCTGCGCATCACATCGGAGAACAGCGCTCCATTCACACCTCTTCATTCCTAAGCTGTTAAACAAACAGACAGATCTGATGAAATATTAATTTGGCTAATTATGGCAACAGAACTCCAGAAGGAAGTAACAACTCCACAGAAAGAGAGCAGTACCTGTTGGCAGCAGTGCCAACCACCCCAGACCCAGACGGGTGGCAGATGGCTCCCGAGCCTGGGCACTCCGTGCTGCTCCCAGCCTTGGCTCAGCTCTCCCTGGCTGAAGATGCAAAGGCTCAGCTGGGTAGGCAGAGCCCACATGTGAGCTACTGAACTTTTAGGGAAAGACAGCACACAAAGCATCCACTACACAGCAGTTCTTCTAATTCATAGACTGCAATCAAATTCAAGTGTTTGCACCAGAGAAACATTTACCTTTATGGCAATAAAAAGCTCTTCAACCTGCTTGGACAGCAGATGCAAAGTACCTGGCAACTCACTGCCCAAACCAAAAATTTTGGATGATAATACTTCATAAAACATCATTTGAATGCAATTCTTTGCACAGAAGAGTCTTCTGGAGCTCATTTAGTCCAGCCCTCTGCCCCAAGCAGGTCTATTTAGATCAGGTTGCTCAGGGATCTGGCCAGCCAAGCTTCAAACTTCCCCAAGGAAAATTTCCCAACAACAGAAGAGAGCAAGCAAGAAATGTGTGAGCATCCAAAGTAGCAAAGCATGGTGAGAGATACAACCTCAAACTGGCTTTTCCTTATTTCCTTCCTGACATATCATAACTGTGAACTTTAGTTAAGCATCTACAAATTAAAAGTCCCAAAGCCATAATAATGGCAATATTAGGAAAGATCCATTTTGAGGAATCCAGCAGTAAAAGCTACATGAAGTGCCTGGTGTGGAGCTGGCTGTCACTGCAATGATGGGTTTGTTTGTACCACCAGCCACGTAACCTGGGCTGTTCTGGCTCCCAGAGCCCAGCACACGAGTCCAGTGATCAAGAGACACATGAAGCCATGGCTGAAGCCTGGCTTGGAACTGTTCACTGCTGTAGTGCCCTCAGTGTCCCCAGACATCACTTCAGCTCCAAACCACAGACTGATCCCACTCCTCAGCTGCTCATCTGGGGAGATGCTGCAACTTCTGCTGTGACTGCACTGTCCCAGGTCAGCAGAGAACAAGGACCTCAACACCCTTACACCACTGTCTTTGGTTCATTCCTTTTAAATCTAACCTTCCCCATACTGCCAGGGCAGCCTTTTGCTTCCACTTGAGGTCCCTGGCAGCATCAGCGTAATGTTTTTGGCACATCCTTCCCATTTGCATCAAGGTCAGCACCTGCCACAACAAGCTTTCTATTTTAAATAGTGCACATCGATAGGACTGCATTAAAATACAAAGGGTTTACACAGTTCCAGAAGATGTAATGGCACAGCTTTTCCCAGGTTCTGTCAGAACTTCTGCTGCAATTTGTCCCAGTCCTCAAGCAGCACCTTTCAGAGACAGCCACAAACCCTGGGAGCTGCAGGGCAGAGCCTCCACTGAGCCAGCACTGACCACCATCAGACACCATTAGAGCTAGAAATTCCTTTGGTCTCGTTTTCCCTGCTGTTCCAATGGTTTATGTAAATAGCCTGTACAGCCTTTCCTGAGAAACTCTCCCAACCTAAACCTAACCTAAATCACAGCATAATCAGATAATTAGATTGCTGTCCTCTAAGTCTGCTATTAGCACTTCCAAGCTATGTTTAAGGGGATAAAAAAGCTTTATTTCAAGTAATTCACAGCACATGATGACTATCACAAAGGGGAAGCTCTATTTTCTAGCAGAGCAATTTACTTTCTAAGCAAAAGAATTCCAAGAGAAAAATTGTCATATAATATGTGGCAGGGTTTTTATGTTTAATTTTTCTTAGTGGGGTTTTTTGTTTGCTTTAAAAACTACAAGCAGAAAACAAAGCTATTGAACCAGCTCCTTTCAGCTGTAAGAAGGGTGAAATGCAGCTTTCCAGGAAACCAAGCACTCGTGTCACCATCAACCATGAAAAAGTCGCAGACAAGAGCATGCAAAATCATTGTATCGGCTCTGTAACAGGAACATCCATGCTACAGATGGGATTATGAGAGGAGGGGGGAAAACAGAGGTCAGGAACTGCTCACAAGCAGCAGCATCCGTGAGGTGATGCACTTGAGCGGTGCATTCTGCAAATATAAACAAAACCTGATCATGCTCACTTTTTTTTAAATTCAAAACCTGTTAGGTAGGTGTGAAACATTGTTTTTCTTGGATTTTCTGGCTTTGTTTCAATACCAGGCACTACTGAGGTCCTCCTTGCCTTGCTGCACTATTACCTTGCTTGCACATCAGAGAGAATATAAATCACAGAATATTAAGCAAAGCAAGATGCTTTGCCTTTATTTGATTAGGGTTTCTCTGCAGCACGGATTTCTCACAGCCAATATTAAAGTGTAATTACTTTGTCTCCCAAAGTTTTCAAATACATGACTTGCATATATAGAAGTTGTTTTTATCTTTGTAAACACAAAGTAAGAGAGGGAGGGTAAAATTACTCCACTTTTCTGCTTAGCAGTTTCAGTTCTAGCTGCACCTCCTCCCCAGCCACAGCAATGCATGCAGGGCTTCATCCCTGCTTTGGCTGAGGACAAGGAGACTGTTAAGTATTTGTCACAGGAGTCTGTGCCAATAACAAAGAAGAAGGAACCACAACCAGGGCAGGCAGATGGGCCAGAGCTCAGCAGGGCATGGGCTGAAGTGTGTCAGGAATCTTATGAAATGAGACATTATACAACAGTATCAAATCTGGGTACCCGGAGCTGGGTCACCTGCATGTCCCCAGCTGCACACGATGCAGACAGCCAAACCCCAGCATTTAAACATCTTGCACCGAGTTATATACTGATTTATTTTTATATACCTACATATAAAAGCATGCACATCAGCACAGTTGTGCAAATGGATGTACCTACTGAGTTCTAAAGCAAAAATGAAGCTAGACCTATCAACAGGGCAGCTGATAAACCCATGGGCTTTGATACAGCATAGGCAAGATCATTTGAGAGTCAACCAATAATGGCACCACATCCACCTCAGCATCCAGATTAATTTTGCTGCTCCAGCAGTCCGAGTGCTCCCGTTGAGCCTGAGGGAGGTGGGAGCTGAGCTGGCCAAGGGCTTCTCAGCACAAAGCCCCACTTCTGGCATGTCTGCAGTCCCTGGGCTTCATCTCCCCACTTCACTGTTAACAATACAAAGGGAACTCTGGATAACAGTGCCACCTCTTCAAACTGGGAATCTAGGTGAGCTATTTTTACCAAAAGATATTTAATCAGAGATCTGAGAACAATAATTATCTAGAGATACTGAAAATCTGGGGCTATGCTGCAGGACCACACAACAAAAAAAACCCCCACAGAATAAGGACACTGTAATGAGGGCTCAGCCTGGAACACGTGAGTGAGAAAAGCAAGATCCCATAATCACAAGGCACAATGAGCTGTCCCAAGCTGCACCAAACCCAAATGTCTGAAGGGCTGGTGACTGCAAGCCACCCCACCAAACCAAAGGCCAGCAGATGCTACACTCACATCCAAGCAGCAAGTTGAGGACATTGCAAGAGCAGCTCATTAAATTTGCAGAACTTGCTTTTAGTTCACAGGGGGGAAAAATCATGGTCAAAACTTACTATTAGACTAAGGTGTCTTTGATATCTCATCGATTAAATTAAATGTCATCAATTTTGCATGCAACTCATAGATCATTCTCTAAATGCTATGCCAAAAATCTAATTGAGTCTTCATTAAGAGATCAGATGGGAAATGGGAGATCCTCCCCCACTATAGAATTCAAGGTTAAAACTTCAGCTCACCAAGGACTGTTAAGAACTGCCTCAGAACCTCACTTTCAGTCACCACACAAAAACCCCTCTATTCACTCCAAATTTCCCCTATTAGCCAGCTCCTCCCCCCAGCTTACACCAGTAACCTTGAAAAGAGGACAGGTGGAGCTACTAAAGAAAGACAAAGGGGCTTTAAAAAAGGAGATTATTTCAAACTACAATTAGAGTATCCTACTACACTACACTATTCTGAAGCTTAAATTTAAATTAAATTCAAGCTGCATTTTTAGCCACATGCTTGTCATTACCTTTTTATGATCCCAGTGTCAGGAGAGAACAATTCCTAGGCTTACCTCCACCACAGAGTGCCATGACTGGATTTGGCCACCCTTCTGTTACTTGTGGGTGGTGGTGGGACAAATCTACTCTCTGTCATTTCACAATTAACAATGAGACTTTAAAAAGTGGTAATTTAATACACGAAGACACTTCTGGAATATAACAGCAATGCAGAAGAGGCCATAGGGTTTATCTCTGCAAGGAAGGTGTGCTACTACTCCCCAAGTCTGGGAGATAGTGTTAGGTCATGACTGCAACCTCCAGGACAGAAAAAGCCCTTGGCTAATGCCAGGCAGCCAAGCAGGACTGCCTGGGATGTGAGAGGTCAGGCAGGAATCCAGGCAGGCAGGAGGTTGTGGCCACTGCCTCCTGAGAGGCCCAAAGAGAAAGGATTGGGGCCAGCAAACAAGAGCAACAGGCAGCAACAGTCCAGGCTCGGGAAAGGCTTTGGAAAACTCCTCTGGTGCTTCAGGTGAATGGGAGCACCACTCTGGACAGGAATGGCTCCCATGTGGCCATTCCTGGAGGTTCAGGGCAGGCCTTTTGGACTTCATTTCTTCATATTCAAGAAATGGACACCTGCCCTTTGTCTTCACAGCTACCTTGGTTCAATCTTCTGAAGTACAACCTTGGAGTTCTGTGCCCATTCCAGACTCTGCTCTCTTTGGTGCCACACTGCAGGAGAAGGAATACTGACACAATCTAAGTAATAAATTTTTCCTCTTCACTCCAGAGCTGTACATTTGGATTCAGCATTCTGCATCCTGCCCTGCAATTCCACCTCGAGCTTCTTATTAGATTGCTTTTTCAGCATAAATAGTACAGCCATAAATACAATTTTTCTCCATGAGAAGTACTTTGTACAGGTGGTATTTTGAGTCTCCCCAAATCATTGATCCATTATTGAGCCAAGCTGAAAACACACTATCAATTTTCACTGAACTATTGATCACGTGAGGTCAAGCCTAGCAAGATGTACAGAGCACCAGGAATCTACAAGCAGGCAGCTGGAATGAGCCGTGGTATTTCTGATGCCATACAAGGAAAGGAACTTAGAAAATAATATTTAAACAGCTTGCTGGAGTGCAGGCTACTTGTAGAAGAATGTCAGCAGATTGGGTACTGATCACAGTGAAAGAATGTGATCCCCACTTGCAGAAACAAAGGTGATTTTTGAAGCCTGCTCCTGGAGCAGCAGGCAGCCTGCCCCAGCTCCCCAGCCTGAAAATTAAAATAAACTCGGGTTATCTCCATTAAGGGGAGGTATGGATGGCAGGGAGTCAGGGGAATTCAAACATCATGGATAAGTGTGAAATGCCCACTTTTGCTTTGCCAGCAAGGCACTGCCACTTGCTTTGGCAAAAGAGGAAAAAAGAACCGTTTCGCACACACATTCCTTCCCAGGCCTGACACTGCCAGGGAAGCTTTAACAGACATCAGTGTGATCTCTAAGTGCCCTGGACACAGCACTGGCTCCAAGCTGGGCTGGGCACTATTTCAATTACCCACTTGCTCTCTTAAAAAGCTGTTTTTTCACTTGATTTTCTCATTGCCTGCAGCCTCGTTTCTGAAACGAAAACAAAACCGAGAATAACTTCCACTTGTAAAAATCTTGCAAGAGATAACCCGGGCTGTTAGTTCCCTTTGAGCTGCTGGGATCTGCCTGGTTTTCTGCCGCACTCCTTTACAAGAGCCCATTATGAGATTTGTATAGGAAATCAATGGTGAGGAGCTGCAGGTAGCCCTGGCCTCCTTTTGTGTTGCCAGCACACAGGCCCAGCTGAAGCAAAGCAGCCCGGTGCCCTGGCAATCCCGGCTGCTCGGCCCAAACAATGACATCACTCGGTTCCACACATTTGGGCAAGGTAAAAGCCCTGCTGCTTCTTTTAACCATTATTGCAGAAACTACAGCGAAAATGTGAGCCTTGTCCTGCCGCCAATGGGGAAATGAAAAGCAAGACGGGCAGAAGAATGGTCTCTCAGTCATGCCACTCCAGCAATAATGTTTTTTCCAACGAAGCTTTCAGCAGTCAGAAATGGGAAAGATTATAGACACAGAGCCTGCAGTTCCATTCAAAAAGATCTTTGTTAGCAGCAGCAATGAAAAGAGGGGGGAAAAGCCCACAAAATTCCTCCACTTATAGCACAATCTCAAAACATATGCTTACAATCCTGGAAATCTTTGGGAGATTCAGGGTGTTCAACAGCTGCGGCTGAGCTTACAATGAACATTGCAAATAAATGCTAATGAGATGCTTATAGATCCTGAACAAATTGATTTACTGAGATCTTGTCGAGTGTCTCCTATCAAGGGTTTGTCAGAGTAAACAACCAAATCCTTATAAACAGAAGTGACTCATTCATTACAACTGGAAGAAGAAAGGCATAATAACTGAAGCTATAATCCAGGAGGATGATAAAACAAACCACACACACGTGTTCTTTACCAAAAAATAATAAAAATTAAATTTTTGAAAACGCTATTAGAAAACATGCACAGTTTAGCTCAGCACACAGCTATAGATCAGCTTGCAATGCTGTGAGTACATTAAAAGCCACAAGAGTTAGCAGCACAAGAAGTAACCATAATAAAACACAACTGAATAAAGCTTTAGGATAAACCCACATAAAGCAGATGCATAATGAGTTCATGCTCATGCTGAATTGTTTTATTGAACATTGTTATAGTACAACCTGTGTGTGTAAGCAGCTCCTTGGAAATCAAATGGGAACAAATCCATTCTCTTACAAAAAAACCTTACTGTTCATAAGGTTACATATGAACAATAAATTATGCAGGAGAAGCGAAGCAAAGCTTCAGAAGCCCTATATCAGAATAAGAAAAAATATTTCTAGTTCAATTAAGCTGAGATGATTCCATACTATTATAACTGTCTAGCACGGAGAATTCTAAGATTCCTTTTTGGCCAGTCACCTATAAAATATGAGCATTTAATGATTTCATAATGGCAGGCAGGGAAGGTGGTAACATGTATCCTCTGATTGAGCACAGACAGAGAGTTTCTCTTACAGAACATTAAGAGCAAAAAAGTGAAATTCTCCTAAGTGGGATAAAAAGCAAGGGCCACTTTATTAACACTAACGGCCTTTGGGAAGGCTGCCCAAAAAAACTCTTTAGTAGGAAAAGCAACAAAATGCAAGAAAAATGAATCCCTTCATCTTTTCAGGTCTCCACAAGTCCACTTAGTGAAATCCTGGCAGCTTTTAAGGGAAATCCAATCCCCCAGTCCCCACCTCCTGCTCAAGCTGGAGCAGCCCCAGCCTCCCATCCATGGCTGGGTCTGAAGGTGATTCCAGAAGATCCTTGTGAAAGGCTGATGTGCTCTCCTGTTACTACACACCCTGCCCTGCCTGCAGCTCCTCACAGCATCCCTTTCCCACAGGAAGCACAGGGCTGGGGGGAGCTTCTCCCTGCAGTTGTAACACAGATCACCACCACCTCTCTTTGTATCTGCAAAAAGCAGAACAACAGCAGTAGACATTCCGAGAGCAAATTCCCTTAGAAATAAACAAATCCAACTCTTCTGAGGTTTGGGATCCTCCATTGGGATAAGGAGAGCATATCCAAAACAAAGCACAAGTCTGCAGACTTCCTATGCTCGTCTTTTAAGCACTGTAAAAGAATTTCAACGTGTCTTGCAGCAACATTAGGAGAAAAACTCTGGGTTTTCCCCAAAGAGGCCCAAAGCTCTCAAGTGAGTGACAAATGCAGCTCTAGCGACTGCAAGGAGGAAAAGGAAATCTACACTAGGAATTGTCTTGTGGGGAAAAATGCCAAGTTCCCACTGTCGTGTCTGCACCAGGATTCTGTCAGGGAAGGACCAGGTCCTGCTCCATGACATTCCTGCAGAGATGCACCACTGGCTCTGGCTGCTGCAGCCCTCTCCTGTGTGCTGCTGTGCAAGCACAGCCAGCTCCGGGTCAGGAGCAGCCTGGCCTCCTACAGAGACTGAACCACGGGAATTCTTTTCAGACCTCAGCCATTCAGGGGCTCCATGCCACGATCATCAGGAAGCTCCAGCTCTTCTCTCTTCCACAAGGACAAAGCAACGCAACACAATGGGCTGTGCCCACTGTGAGGAATGCTCAATGCTCCTCACTCTGCAAAACGGCCCTTTGGGGGAAAAAGGGTTCTGGAAGCTGCTGCCCCACTCCAGCTGCAGGGCTTAAAAACACAGCTACTCCCTGTTACAGACACAAGGCCACCTGCAATTTCTGTACATTGAGCCTTCACCAGATTGATGGTGTTTTACTATTTTTGGGAGGCTTGTAAGCTGAAGAACATACAGGAATGGGGGTTATAGATAGACATTTCCCAAGCTGACAAACCCAACTATCTTCAGGCTCTCATCATCTCTTGCCAGGCAGGTCTCCCAGAAGTAATCCTACTTTTGAAAGGCAAGACTCAGAGAACAAGGAGAGACATGACAGTCTCAAAACAGGACCAAGTAATTAAATACTTGACCAAATTCCTGTCTCTCTCAACCTGAAGGCAGTAGTCAAAATTGAAACCAGACTTACTCAATTTTGAAAAATTTCAAAGGAAGCCCCAGACCGCATGTCCTAAAAAACTTAAGAGTGCTCCAGATGAAAACTGACACAGTCAAGAGCAGTACCGCAGCTCCACAAAGGAAACAAAAGCAGGTCCACAACATGAAAGAGAATGGGTTTAGACAGCAAAGGTGCTGAGGGCAAAATCGAGTGTGTGAAATCAAGGTAAGCACAAAACCAGTTCAGATTAGAGACAATTTTCCCCTCCCCTACTCTTCTTGGCTGAGTCGCTCAGGATGTTCCAGGAACTGGATGGAAACTCGGATAAAGCCCAATTACTGCTATGAAAGGCCACTGCTTTAAGCACTTTAAAATAATCAATCTTCCCTTTCCAGTGCTGGACAACAATCTCCTTTCTCCAAGGTGTGAGCAGAAAGAGAAGATGCTGCAAAGAGGCAGCACTTGCACTCGCTGTTGACAGTCACTCTCCTGTAGATACCAACCTAAAATGTTCATGTTTGCTTTATCAGACTTTCCCCTTCACCTGCTTTATGTGGTGGATTTATCTGTCCCTCTTTCATCAAGTTCATTCCAAACCAAACAATTTGGTTTGTTGCGTTTTTTATTAAAAAAAAAGAAAAAGAGAGAAAGAGAACAAAACTGTTATTAATGGAACTAAGAAGACACTGTTGAAAAAAAGATAAAGCTTAGAGCATCTTCCATTTGAAATTACATTTATAATGCTATCTTGCAAGTTTAACAGGTTTATATAATTCAAAAAGTATTTTTAAAAATGGGGTTAAGCTGTGCAATTTCAAAAAAAATGAAAGAACATAACAGATCAGGAGATAGCAGCAGCAAGCTTTCCATGGCAGGAGTTTCAATAATGGTGTTTTGGATACTTTGCTTCCATCCTCCACAGAACAGTGATGAGATTTTAACTGTACACAGAAGGGAAATGCCAGATGTGGATTAACAGCACCACAACACACTCAAAGGAAAATAATTTCTCAACTCCTGGGTGCAAAGTGAAGACTACTGCAAGCTGCTCTTTTTCCCAGGATGCCAGTTTGCCTTTAAAAGAGTCTCACTGAAAAAGCTGAAGCTATTATTTAACCAATTTTAACAAAAATTAAAATCAATCCAACAAGTGCTCTTAAACAAGCCATCTGCAAAGATGGGCATCACCAATACAAACAGCAACAATCCTCCACATCCAGGAAATACTCTTGAAGCTTGAGAATTTTGTAAAATAAAGTGGCTTTGCAATGCTCCTGTTGACAGGTTAATCTGGTGTCAGCTAGAAAGACATTGCTGCAGGTCACATTTCCAGCTCTTCCCAAGGCCAGGCTTGCTCCTTCCCAGGAGCAAATTTCCTCTCTGAACTCAGCTAAAGATGTCCCCCAAAGATGAGTTTGCATCAGGGTCCCCTAAACTAACCCCAAGCTCTCCTTCGAGTCACTCCAGTTTGTCCCCTAAGTGGAGTTAATTGCTCCCCACCCCACTATGGGAGTGTTTGCTATGGAACACTCTCAGTCCCACAGGTCTGTTCTTGCAGCCACTCCAGCTACTTCTCATGCATCTCTGACTTGCGTGTTCTTTTGTCCCTGCAGGAAAAGAATCCACCAAATCCTAAGAGCAAGCTTTTCAAGAGCAGAATTCCACAGCAACATGCAGCAGGAACGGCTGGAAGCCTGTGGGGTTTTCATTTTAATTTGCGTCTTCAGGAGAAATTTAAATAAAAGCAGCAGACGCCTCATCTATGAGGCTGCACCAGCCAACACAAAGCAGCCAGATGTTTATACAAAAACAACAGCATTTTTCTAAACATAAAAAGGAGAGATTTGGGGGCTTAGTCTCTGCTAAACCCTCCTGTACAACTTCAGTGCCATTCCCAAGGGCTGTTCTTTCCTTATTTAACTCTTTGGCAGGGATGTGATGTGCTCATGCCATGAAACTGCACCACGTCTATCCAGGCCTCAGCTGCAAATCTATCCTGTACTTCAGAACAACAACTTTGGTTTTCCTGACAAAGACACTGCTCCACTATGGAAGTGGTGGTCCTTCAGTGAGGTCACACAGTGGCTAATTCTGCCAGAAAACCAATTCAGAATTGACTCACATTTTCTCCCCTGTAGGAGGGCACACACTGAGCTCCCCTGATCTACAGCTGGGTGTTCACAAGTGGTTCTGCATCTCCCATCACTCTGAGCTCTGTAAAGTGTCTGTGCACGGAGAAAAAAATAAAACCAGTTTCTTTTCATTCTGCTCTAGATGTAGAAGCTCCATTTCAAATCCACCCTATTATTAGTACCTATCAGTGCAAATGTATCTGCTGCTCTCAAAGACACTGTGCACTAAGCCTGAACAGCTCCATTCCAGCCCTCCCTAAGACCCATCCCTGTGCCACACCTGCCCCCCTCCCAGGTAAACCTGACAGGTGCTTCAGCCAAAGGCACTGTGGGATCTGCTGGTGTCAGAGATGACCCCTGGCTGATGCCAGCCCTCCCACCAGCTTCAGCTGTGACCTTAGAGCCCTTGGATACCAATTTCTCATTCCTCAGACATGGGAGCTCTCACAAAATAACAGCTTTGTGATTAAGACAAACACAGGTTTCAAAATATTTAATGAAAGCCATGGCTTTCATTACCTTTCACTTCCTCTCCTCTCACATTAACTTGGAGAATAGAGGCATCAATCTGATACTGCTCAAAAAACCTCAAATCCTGAGCAATCATAAAATTATAGAATCATTTAGGTTGTACAAGACAGTTAAGACTGAGCCTAACCCAGCACTAAACCAAGTCCCCAAGTGACACATAGCCCAGCGTTTCCAGTTCAAATGGAAATGTGTGTGCCATAATGCCCTCTACAGTCACACCACCACAAACATTTAACATTATATATGAATTCTGCCCCAATATGGGTAAAAAATTATTACAAATCTATATTCAGATTCAACTCCTTCAACACAGGCCAAACTTACTAACTGAGAAGTCAACAAATGCCTACAAAAGTCAGTGATGCAGAAAGCCCCTCCAGCAAACCTAATCTTTAGGTTGAGGAATTTGAATGCAACTCAAAAGCAGTATCTATTTGCACAGAATGATGCCATAAAATATTAGAATGTATTTCACTTTTTTTCCCATAAATCTAAATTAGAGAAGTCCTGGTTTTAACACGCATAACTGACCACTTGACTGATGACCAGCAAGTGTGGAAAGCTCCCCATCACTGAGACTGGACAGATTCTCAGGGATGTATTTGCCATCACAGAACATCCTGCATTCTAAAAAGGCACACTGGTTTGAAGTTTTTTGGAAGCAATCATACATAAATCCTGTAACTGCTGGTTAACAAGTGCTGAATGCAAACAGACTCCAAAGCTGGGAGCTTATTAACAGTTCCCAGTTCTAGTCAGGAAGAAGAGGGAGTGTCACTCCTGTTTTCTGAGTGATCCAGTGCAGCAGTGCACTAAGGAAGGAGAAAGCATTAATTGCAGCAGAGAATCTGCACACCGGGGCACAACAGCTCTGAGATTTGTAGAACATGACTCCAGAATGGACAGGTGTAGCAGCAGTACCACAAAAGGATGCAGGGAAATGAATGAGAACCAGCTGGAACCCTAGTTTTTGTTTAAACAGGATGCATTTCTGAGAGCTGTCTCCATTTTGATTAAGAAAACACACATAACACCACACTGGGCAAGTCCTACAGTTCAGTTCCAGCAATACAATAGCAGCTTTTTTCTATTATTACTTTGCAAGTGAAAACACCAGAGCCTGACCATTGTCTGTAACTGATTCCCCTTGCACTCCTCCAGTACCTACAGCTGACACACAAACTGCTGGGGGTAAATCCCTGCCCAGACTTTTGCTGCCACTCCCCACCACTCCCACTGTTCACCTGCTCTGGGCCTCCCATGGCAGCAAGTTCCAGAAGCTCCATCCCCACTGTGGGATGTGGTTCTCTGTAACTCCCCCTTAAAAGGGCTATTCGTTTCACCAAGTGACTCATCCCACTCCAGGTCTACCTCAGGCTCTTCTCCAGCCTCAGCCTGAGAAGGAAATTGGTTTAAAAGCTACGGTCAATTACATGCTGTGCCCAAGGCAAAACACCTCCAGACAAAGTAACAGGACAAATGCTGTCAAATCACAGAAACCCTTTTAGGGCTATCACAAAAATTAAACATTGACTCTCTCTTTTCTGTTGTGCAAACTACAGTAACAAGTTGTGCTAACACTGGAAAATAAAAGTGGTTTTGAAATGACTGAGCTGTTGCAAAGTGCTCCTCTAGTAACCAGGCAGGGAACACTAATGCTTGTTACTCCTTCCCATAAGCAAGGCCAATAGCACTGCTCATTTGCTGCCCTTGCAAATGGGAAGATGCTTTCAAACATCTTTACATCCTTCGAAATTTGACATAAATTCCCCATCTATCTCCAAAGTGTGTTCTTCACAGCGTTTCAGAGCCTGAAATAAATTGCCTATGGAAGAAAATTGGACATTTTCACGAACATTTAGATCTGTAGTCTAAAGAAAAGTGATTATTTCCCACAAGTACAGAAGCACAATCCAAGACTTAAAAAGAACCAAAGACAAGTGAAGAGTGAGAGTATTACAGAATTATTATATAGATACACATGTTATATGTATATCTATGCCTTTGCCTCTTGGATAATTGCTAAAATGAGAAAGAACATCATTTCACACTTCTTTCAAATTACAAAGAAAACACGTTCCTAAAAAATAACATGACAAATGTGATGGAAGCAATTGACACCACAGGCCTTGGAAATTTGGAGAGGTTGAGGTGTTTGGCTTGTGGGTTTTGTTTTGCTCTTAAACGAAACCAACATCTTAGGACTTCAGAATGACCTTGTTTGAAGCTACTGCTTCACAAAGTATTAAAATATCACAAATTATCTTAGAAACAGTACACAACTTCACTTTACATGAGTGACTGTCCATGAATCCTTCCCAATAGGACCTACCAACATGATTTAACAAAACGGCTGGAGGTTTTGTGCAACTTTGTTTCAAAATCACAGTTCTGAAACACAAAGTAATTCACCCAAAATGAAAACACAGTAACTTAGTATGCAACAATTTCACTCAACTTCAGCCATGGAAGGGAATTTTGAAGTGAAGCTGCATTAATTCCTAAACGCAGAAAATGAACAGCATATGAATAATTTATTGATGGCTTTTGCTCCATGTCAGCAGCTTCGCTGAAGGAAGTGATCTTTATGAAGTCCCCCAGGACACCAAGAAGTTAAAGACAGGCAAAGAGACTACAGGACACATTCTGTGAGGAGCAACACCACTCCAGGGGTGCTCCAAACACCAGAGGTACACAGTGCCCAAAATCATGGGGCTGGGAGAGGAGTCACCATGCCCATCTCCAATAAGCAGGAACTGGATCTTTCATGCATAACAGGTGTTACAAGGGGGGACAAAGGGAATCAGGGATGAAGACTGAGAAAGGAGAGCCCATGCTCAATAGGAGCAGCACAGCTCCTCAGCAGCACACACCCACAGTGTAATGGGAGGCAGCAGCAGCAGCTCCAGCACCCATTCACCTCCTCTTTACACCTCCTGGCACAAACTCACCATTTGTTTTTCCCCATCACCTCTCCAGCCCAGAGCAATTTCTCCCCACAGCTCTCCCTGTCCAACCAGCAGCATCTCCTCAGCACCACAGCTCCCACACCACGTAAGTTATTTGCCCTCTAAGGATCCAAGAACCTACTCAGGCACCTGCAAACAGCTCACTTCCCTCAGGCACCCACCAGTTCCACATTACAAATCTAATTTTACAAAGAACTTAAATAATGGAAATATCACTAAGACCAAATCAGTTTCCCCTAATTTGCCCAAACCCCTTTGTAAGATCTAATAAAGAATATACAGTATGCTTTCTTGACAGCCTCTACAAAAAGCCTTTTTTTCACAGATGTGGATTAGATGTTAAGAAATACTTTACATGAAACAAGGGAACTCTCTGAAATTCAAATATAAACAGGAATACCCTGCTGTTAATCTAAAACCACCGGTGACAGCTCTAGAGCAGCTCTTACCACAGTAACTGAAATGGCTGACCAGTTTATTGTGTATCCTGCACTGGGGATGAGTGTTTATCCAAAATGTGTTTATTCAAAATGAAGGGCAGGTTAGCAGTGAATCTACAAGATGGGGGGAGGAAGCAAATTAAAAAGTCAGCGAGAAGATAACTGATTCAGTGATGCAAATTAAGTGTTTTAAAGCCATTGGGACTCTGGAACACAGCACAGCTCAACAGAAAAAAACCCAAGGCAAAGCAACCTTCCAAACATAATTAACCATTTCTCTGGAATGCCAAGACTCAAAACATCATATTACCTTAACTTTGCTGATGGATCAAAGCTGGAGTGCTACTACAGCAATTGCCAATAATCAGTATTTAACCCCATTTTTTTCTGCAGAAGATTCTCTGCATTTCACCACCCCTCAAGCACAGCAGCAGTAGCATGAACACGAAAGTTCAGTGAACATGAAAGCTGTTCTCTGGCAGAGAAGCTGAGCTTGGTTTGGACACACCACTCCAGCCCAGGCTGAGCCTACCCCAGACCTATACCCAACACTACATCAAGCCATGCTTTTGCCATCAAGAATATGGAACTTGCATATAGAGAGACTCCATTTTCATTTTTTCCCTACTCACAGCAGGCTACAGGGTAAATTAATGCTTCAGCCTGCAGTGACTTTGGATTAGGCCAGTCTTGTCAATAATTAATACAGCTCTGTAGAGCAAAAGCACAGGAAAAAAACAGATTAACCAAAATCCCTTCTGCTGTGACACCAGCTTTTACCCCTGCTGAATGTGCATGCACAGGACTTAAAAAAGGACAAGATTATTTATGACCTTAATGTAAAAGTTCCACATGTCAGGACTGGGTTTTTCTTCCTTTCCTTTAACAAAGTCTTACAAAATAAGCATTTTTATTGTAACAACTCAATAAATTGAAATAGTAGCAAGTATCTTTTCAAACTCTAACTTATCTAAAGTCTTAATCACAAGTTCTTTTCAAGCCTTGGGGATTTCACAATCCTAATGCATGCAATGGGAAACAATGAACAAAGGCAGCAGCCGTGCTATTCCATGGGCTCAGGCATTGTGATCCATTGTCCTCAGAAAGGAGGGATGAAGCAGTGACAGCCCCTCCACACAGGGATGATCCCCCAGCACCAAGGCAGTGACCAGTTACAGAACATCCATCAGATGGAGCTGCCACTCACTGGAGAGGACTATGGACAGCCACAGAGAGTGTCTGGATGCTTACCCCATCCCCTCTCTGCATGTTTATACTGCTGTCACTGCACAACAACTTAAGTTATTAAATCTGAAAAAGGCTTCAAGGTGAAACAATTCATTTGCAAATTGGCAGATCATTAAAAAATTGTTTTAACGATTCTAACTATCAAACAATGAAATAAATTGCAAGCATTCAATCAGCTGGAGCCTAAATTAATTCCTTCGTAAGGCCATTTTTCTTAAATCAACCCCCTCTCCTGGATAATCCTGGATTTCAGCTGTTTTGTTGAGAGTGCATCTTAACGAGGCCACTGCTGCTGAATGACACGACCCGATTTCTTCTGAGGTCAATGGTTATCAGTAGAACTGGAACAATACAAATTTGTACCCTGAGACACAAGGAAAGCACTGAACCTGCAGTACTTTTTGTGAGTTTTCACATCTGACACCCCACTTGGACAGGAAGTTCTTCAGCTGATAAAGTCCCCAGTTTTTGCATGACCAAATCCAACTGCTTGACATCACTGTCCACCTATTGATTTTGCAGTCTCAAGGAATGTGAGATGCTGCAGCCCAGCCATGAACTATGCAACTCCTACAAAGCAATACATAAAGGTTGTTTTTTCAATCTTCAAAGCAGGTGTTCATACTGCTTTTATTTTCCTAGATAATAGCAGACTTCTCGTGGAGAGTGGGACGAATTTAGGTAAAAACAGAGTTCTGGTACTTAGGGTCACCAGGCAGCAAAGTATTAACTTAACCACCAAGCTCCCACTGAAATAAACACAATTTCTATTGTGCTTCTAGAGCCATGAAGTGACAGACCCCATAGCTCTGGCTGTCCTTTCAGATGTGTTTTCCACCCCTTCACTCAACCTCCAGCTCCACTCCAAGGTTTGCTTCCCCTTTGCAGCAGCTACCAGAGCAAGGTGCAAGCTCCGTGCATCACACACCTGGCAAGAATAAAGACTGGAACAATTCTTCTCAATTAACCTCAGGTGAAGTGAACTCAGACACCAGGAGGGAGGAGAACTGCTCAAGATGGTCAAAAGCAAATAATTTATGTTAGTACATAAGGAGAAGCACAATTCATATGTGATCCAAAGGCAAACTACTATTTCATGGAGAAGCCCAGGAAAGACTGTTTAAAACTCCAGGACATTTCTTCAGTGAATTATGCCATAAATGAACAGTTTGAAGTAACTGAATCCATTTGCCTTTGGTGCAGCTCAGAGGAGCTACAACAGTTGCTTGAGGTTTTATAAAACCACCTTTCCATGGAAAAGGGCTCCCTGCCCACCTGACACTGTCCCTGAAGTGCTGCCCTTTGAGGAGGATGTCTTGTACCATTCTGACATGGAGACAAAAAAGGACAAGGTCCTAAGGAGAACCCCCAATACTTTCAAACAAACCATTACAAACATGAAGAGGGGCTTCCAAAGGGGCACAAAGCTTGGAGGAAAACAGCAAACTAAACTCTTACACAGAAACAGGTGGAAAGCTGAAGCCATTTTGGGTAAAAATTTTGGAAATCAACTAAAGCTTACCTCATCCTCACAGAAAACTTTCATAATTAGCACTTTCATAATGCTGGCACTGTTGGGAACCCAACACGTGGCAAACTTCAGCCCAGTGGTAATTTAAAATAAATTCTGCACAGCAGGGAGACCTACCCACCTACCATTGGAGATTTTGTTTAAACACAACTAGAGCATTTAAAATTTCCCTTTAGGCTGAAATTTGTCTTTTCATTCAAAAGCCTTATCCCTGCCCCAAACTACATTTAGTCAACATTTACAAGACTGACAGTTGAACAAATCAGTCTTCTTTCTTGTGCTTACACCTAGTGAGGCTTTACCAGCAAATTCTGCTCCAGCATTGGTTCACAGGCTTTAAGCCAGAGGAGCCAGTTTGTTGCAAAAAAAAAAAATTCAATACATAACCACAAGGGCCACATAAAAGTAATTTAGCCTAACCAGAAAGCACACTAAGTCAAATTAAAGCCCAGTGCTTTCATTAGGGCATGGGGAAGTCTATTTATGCTCAGACATTCTCTGCTTCAGAATTACCAAAAATAGTCCTGACAAAGTTTGCTGCCTGTTTCCTCAGCGCTGCACCAGCATTGGCAGTGCTGGCTGTAACACAGCCAGGCTCCAAGTCACTCAAGGACACCAGAGCCAGCATGGTCTAACAGTCCTGGAAAATACAGCATTTCCATGGGGCACATCCCAGGGAGCCTCTGCTGGGACTCAGCAGTTTCCCCAGGGCCCAAGCAGTGCCCTGGCCAGCACTAGCCAGGCTCTCAGCCTCCTGATGGGTTCTTCTGCACGTGGGATTTGCTTTTCCATCCCAAATCCACAGATACGTGAGTCAGAGTGGATTCTACAAGGCTCAGCACATCACAAGTGCGATTCCAAGAGCCAGCAGATCCCAGATCTTGGGTAATCCAAAGGAAACCATGGATTGAAGCATGGGAAGGACACTCTCCCATGTCCCTGTGCCTGTGGCTCTCAGATGAGCTTAGGAGAGCTCAAATCCCAACAGCAGCACTGACTCCTGCTGCCTCAGCACCCTCCCCCTCCTGTTCCAGCAAGTTTCAGATCTGCATGCATTAACAGAAGCTCCAGACCACACAGAATGTACGTGAGCAATACTTTGCAATCATTTTACCAGCAAAGTACCAGAAAACTGAGTGGAAAATACATGGCATGTTACAACTGTGAGTCCTTATCTCCCAGGGGAACCAGTTTGGGGACTGGTAAGGATTCCCACAGAAGCCAATCCTTGACCAAAAATCAGATCCATGCAAAGATGAATCCATACATTAGATACATTAGAACTTCCTCACTTTCAGCTGACAGTGGTGCCAACACCCCAGCAATACAACACCAGAAGCACTGACTGCCCTCAAGAAGAAGGTTCAGCAAGAGACATGGATGGGTGATATGACTGAAAGATCGAGCTGGTGCATTTGGGTGAGTACAAGAGCTCTCAGCCAAAAGTTTCACTTGGTCTCTAATACCCTAATTACCTTCCCTGAGGATTATACTGCAGGAACAATGGCAAAATTCTGAAGCAGCGAAAAAAAAAATATTTACAGTAAAAACAAAGAACCAGACAGAACAGGAATATGCACAACTCTCACTACTGAATTCTTTACAAAACTTTCCTTGAGGACTCCACAAATCTTCCAGCTTTAAGAGATTATTAAAAATGTGTTCTCATGAGACTGTTCTAACTCTTAGATAGCAGAAATATATAAATATTGGATCAAACTCTAGCACCACTTCTTACATTATTAATTCTAGAATAAAATACTGTCAAACTTCTTTTCTTTTATCAAATCATTTCCTAACCTGTGAGAGGGGCAGGGAGGATGAGATCAACCCTGCATATTCAAGCTTAAGCACCACTGCGCTGTGCCTGAAAGCTTTAAAAGTCTGGCTATCACTGAACTTGCTGCTGCCCAAAAATACACCACTGCAAGCCCTGCAGTTTCCAGTTTACACAGGAAAATGCACAGAAGGAAGGAAAAGAAACAAATTAAATGACCTTTTAGAGTTCATTAGTGATGTACTTAGACTTCTGCTCTCCTCAGAAATAAATCAGTTTAATCAGACCCCAATTAGTCCAGTTCCAGCAGGCAAGGACAGCTACTGGGAGACTGCACAGAACAACACTGAGATTTGCTAACTCATTCTACAAGCTGTTAAAAATGTCCAAACCCACTGAGAGGCCAAGGCTAAAAAAGAACCCAAAAAAATCCATGCTCAAAATGTAACTTAGTCAAACAGTGAAAACGGTCTGCACGACAGAGATGGAAAAAGCAAGTCCAAAATCCTTCTGCCCACCAAATAGGCTCATTTGTATCAATATTGGTGATTTTAAGTTAAAAAAAGGCTCGCTTTGTACATATGTACATCAATTACATCCACCATTATGCACATTTATGTTATATATGAGTACACAGAGTCCCTACTTGCAGAAACTCCAAGTCTATTTGCAAATCTTGAGCATATTTGACAAAGATCATTTCAAAGAAGTCCCATAAATTAATATAAACTGAATCAAATCAAGGAAGGATATGCTGCTCTCAAGATGAAAATGGCCACAAAGTCACTTTTTAGACCATGAAAATATCCACAGAAGATTTCAATGTTAATTATAAATGTTCAAAAAGTATTCATTCCATGGCTTGTAGAATTATTAATTACTTCCCTCCCTCCTTACAGAGTTGTGTTACAGAGGCCAAGGAACAGGAACAGGGAAAGCTGTACTTTGAAACTGTGCCCACACTCCCACAGTTCCCCAGCAGCAGTGCCCAGGACAAGGGCACAAGGTGGTCAGTGCTGATATGGAGTCTATCACCTCATTTCCTGAGGGAAATCCTGAGGGACAGCAAGTCTGAAATGACCTTGGACAGCTCAGACAAGTTAACTTTCACCTGTCAAATGATGAAAGAGCTGCCACAAAATATACCTTAAAATTCATGTTAATGTTTTTCTTTCAACCCTGAGAACTTCTCAAGCCTTTCAGTCCTCCTCACGAACTTTGTCAAACTCGAGAGACAATTTTATATGTTATCAAGACTTAGGAAAAATCTGAACTCAAACTTGCTCGAATTTGAAAATGTTCACACTCAAATACAAAAAGTTATTCCTTGTCTACATAATCTTAAGGCAGGAGGAAAGACTGATTAAACACTTTTGCAGCAGTTGCTACCCTATGCTGGGACTATGTACTTACATACTGACAGATCTGATTTACTTTAATAACACAAAAAAAGAACTCATGCCCATCACAGCAGCCCAAAAACACATCTTATCACTTAAGACGTTCTTTATCCTAACAGACATGCATTTAAAAAAAAGTGTTTAATCATATGAAAGTAATCTCTTCTCTTTTAAAATCCATGTGAGGTAGTGAGGATAAAGCTCACAGGGACAGCAGTGCAGCAACAGGGGGACTCCCACCCAGCTGCAGCCCAAGCAGGGCTGGCTGGGAGGTGAGACAGGGCAGGGAGGGGGGAAAAACCAACAAAAACCACTTTATGCCACTGATAAAAAGTGTTAGTGGAGAAAGCACAATACAGGCCCCCACTGTAAGGCTGTTTCCAGATGAGGTGAGGCTCAGGTAAGGAAAACCAGGGGGACTCTGTCAGAGCAGATGCCACACACAATAACATTAACTTCTGCCCCTTTTCACACCTGCCTCTCTCAGTACTTTCCTTGGCTGTTTTTCCTGGTTTGCCTACTCTTCCTAGACAGAAGTACAGTGAAGTTGACAAGCTGGTGTTCAAAACCAAAATTGGACCAACAAGAAAAATAGTGACAATGAAATTCCTTTCTCTCAGCAGTGCAGCGTCCTGCACGTTGCAAAGATCTGCCAGGAGCTGTTCTCAGCATGGTTACAAACCTTTGTAAGGGCCTGAGCTTAACAGTGCCTGATGCCACATTTTTGTCACCCAGCTACAAGGAATTTTCCTATCACTGAAAACAGCCCCATTTTCCTGATCTGTGTGGTGTGCATGCTGGTGCTATTGAGAGCTGAGCACTCCAGAGCAAGCAGGCAGGAGCAGAAGTTCGCTTTTCCCAACGACTTCCTGGATATTTTACAATTGCTTCCCCTCAGGAAGCTGATTCAGCCTTTGCAGCTCCAACACCAACAATTCTTGTTGAGAGGCAAGTTGTCCAAGAATACTAAAAGCACATTCCTACAGCACACACAGACCCATTCCTGGCTCCCTAACAATGGGTTTTTCTTTTGGCCAAACCTCTCACCCAAGGAGGAGAAAAGGAATTAACTGGTCAGGTAATGCCCAGTTTTGATTTGACTTGTTTTGATTTGTCTGTAAGCAGCAGGGCTTTGGATCATGAAAAGAAAAGCAGACTAGGGAACAAGTGTGAAAGGAGAAAGGTAATATGGAGTAAACCACCACAGCCAATTTGGGGAGAAGGATTTCCTTCACAACACCTTTAACCCAATGCTTCACGCCTCAAACCCCTGTTTTTCCCTCATCTTCAAGTCCAAAACAGCCACATGTCTGCACACGTAACAGACCTTTTTTGTTTTGTTTGTACATAACACAATTTCACCTGCAACTGATCTTATTGTGTAATACTTACTTACTTACTAAAATTCCATCAGACTTTTTTTCCCCACAGAAGTGCTACACCTGAGAGTAAAACAATTGGATCACCAGGACTTCAAAGCAATTTCAAGGTGGTGGCCTTTCAGTGCTTAGTCAGACTAAAGAATTGATCGACTTGGATCGATCTGTTAATCCTGTTACTCTGAAAAAACAAGAAAACAGTTTTATTTGGTCATCCCATCCTCTGATTGTTCTAAAAATCATCACTCTATTATTAGAAAGCTCCTCCCCCTCAAGGCCAGGCTGATAATTTCCAAGATGATAACCCATAATCACGGCATCACACCTTAATCTCTAGAGTGAGCAAAATATTTTAAGTACATCAGACCGCTTAAAACTCATCTGTACTACTTTTCACATGCTATTACATTCAAAAGAAATCTTTATGACATAAAATTACTTAATACCAGTGTCAAGCTGCTCTTCTAGAGAATTAAGTGGAATGCTGCAAACACAGGGAGAAGGTGTTTGGGTGTTGTTTGAGACTTTTTAAACAGCACACATTAAAGGCTCCCGACTCCCAGTTTTGCCATGTTGTGTAGATGTAAAATGTGTTGAACAAAAGCCTCTCTGATTGGGAGCTGCAGAGCTTTGATCACGAGGTGCTCTGATCTCCACTTCCCACACACTCCTCTTCACTCCTAGACTGGAGCAGAAAACGCAGTTGCCCCGATTTTCCTGTTCCTGATGAATATTTTAAGGTTGAATGAAGTATCCACCGAACTTTCCCTGCAGTAGCATAAAGCCTGATGTCTGTCAGAATCCAGCTACTATTTAAACTCAACTGCCAGTGCTTATCCAGTGACTTCCCCCACTTACTCATATGAATTTCTTTTAAATGTCAGGCTTGTACTGTCAGAATATTTAGTTATGCATTAATATAAATGTTGACTTTAAAGCAGGCTCAACTTTAAACATTTAGTTTTTATTAAAAATAAAATCAGCTATAAATGATAGCCTGTGTTTAAATAATATTTTAACTACTTGGCCAGTAAATATTCAGATAAGATTAAACAAAATTTCCAGGAGCTAATGGGTCAGGAATTGCTTGAAAATGACATTTTGTAAAATGGGAAAACACTAATAATTTTTAATAAATTTTTTCCAACTTGTTCTTTGCAACCAAATCCACAAGTGAAAAACCTCATGACTAAAAGTCTTTCTTCCAGCAAATAACTAGGATCTATTTTGCCATGGATGCTACCTGAACCTGCCACCTCCTCTGGGCATTTATCAGTTTGATTAACTCAGCCCAAGGACGAAGGCTGCTTATCACCTTTGTTAAGGAGCTTTGAAGATGTCAAGTGCTGCAACCCTCAGGAGTTCAGAGGAAAAAGATTATTCTCTAGTCCCCATGTCTGAATAAGTCAGATGTGGTGGTTTCACCAGCAGTTTTAACAAATTCTCTTTGGTGAAATGTGGAGAGCAGGAAGACTCTGCTAAATCAGCATTAGGAAGGACACAAGTTATCTTGACATCCTACTTGGAATTCTGAAGCACAGAGGCACTAAGTGAGACAGATCCCTGCTCTCTGCTCCAAATAATCCCAGAACAAATGGTGCAGCTGCCACAAGCACACCGAGTGCCCCTGGAGCTCACACTGGAGCACCCAGGACGGCAGCAGGCAGGACCAAATGAGATGTACAGCAAAAGCCAGGCCCAAGCTCTGCGCCCAGAGCTCTCAACGTTAAACAGATTAATGGGAACTCCCAAAGTTGCACCAGAAGCCTGCAAGTGGCTGAGTGGGGAGCAGAGGGAACATTAGTGCCAAGCCTCAGTAATTGATTGGGTCTGCTTGCACGCTCTATCTTTCCCCTCAAACTACATTTTCCCCGCATATGGTTTCTCTTTCTGCCACTTTTAAAGTGATTTATTCCTTCAGAAGGAGAACTAGGTCTTATTTTGATCAAATATTTAGGACCTTTTAGACATTAAAAGCCACAGATTACAAAGAAGGAAGGGTCAAAACAGCAAAATCAGATTAAAATTGCAGATAAGCCACAAATATTGAAGTCAGGAATGAACAAACAACTAGCAAAACAAGATTCAAAGAACTAAGAGGCTTATCCACCCTCCCTGCAACGTCTGGCTCCTTACTGCTAAATAACTGCTCCTGAGATCTTACCCACACAGGAGCTGATGAAAGGGGTCTGAATATAGGTCAGAGAAAGCCTTTCAGATCCAGCTACAGACACTAATTAGATCACTTTCAGTAATCAAAAAAAGAGAAAAGGAAAAAACCTCCAAAACAATGGTTTTACTGCTAAAAACGTTTTGAATTTCTCTTTTTTCTCGTCTAATTGGCAGTGGCCTTTGGTTCCAAAGCAGCTGGTTGCTGCCCCAGCTCTGAAATGGTCACCAGCACACACCAAACACGGCAGTGACCCACACTGAGGAAGAACCTCCAGCAAAATTAAGGTTGAACACCATCTGCAGTGATCCACAAAGACATGGGGGGGTCTTTAAATATGTTTTCAAGATCTAAAAGAATTCTTCAGTTTTATAAGAGAACACTGACTGTTTTGTTTTACACTGCCAAAACCCATAAGGCAAAAAAAAAAAAAAAAACGACTATTTTTTCCCCCTGAAGTATACAGTATAGCTCAGTTCATACAGGGCTCCTTGTACCAGCTTGTTTATGCCTCCTCTCCTGTGAAACAAGCCTTTATGTCTCCATAGTGGAAAAACCCACTGGTTTATATCCTTTTAGAGATGTATGCAGCCAATTAAATTGTAAAGTAATACCTGTTTCAAAGTCTAACTCAAAGGAACGATACATTCCTGGACTGGGACCAGAGCCAAGGAGGTCACCTTACACCCCGCGGTCACGTGGGAATACTCGGCTTTTGGAATTCTGTATTTTGATTTCCATGCAAAGTAAAATTGGGGGATTGAAAGGGTGAAATATTGTGTATTCTCTGCACACAAACTGTGCTCGTTTCTCAAGTGATAAAGTTAATATTCCGAGGAACAAGAAAAGACAGTTCAAGAGTTCAGGGTGATTTCAAGCCATTCAGAAAGACTCAGGGAAGTGACAATTGCTGGTAGCTCCGCACTTTCCAGAACTATTTTAGTGATGAATAAACTATTATGTGACCAGACTATATGCATAAGAATGGTATAATGTGCAAAAAACAACAGTGCACCAACACATTACAATAAAATCCACTCGTCAAAGTAACAAGCCAAGTCGATTTCCTTCCATATGAGAACGGTTATGAAAAGACTGACACCTTATTTTAATTTCCAGTTTTCTGCAAAACAAACAGCATAGCAACCCCAAGAAGAGCCACTGGAGACAGGCTGCACCCCACCAGGTGAGCTCACCTGGGCCACCCCACAGCGACAGACAAGTCTGGATTTTAAACTGCTTTGATCTGAGCCTTTGAGCTAATGTTAGGGTTTATTCTAAATTAAGCAGCACAAATGTGTATGCACAGTAACTTCATCTCTACCTGATGCCATTTAAACAAGGACCCCAAAGTTTTCATGCCATGGAGATTTTTGGATGGGTAACAAAAGTCCAGCAAATGTACCAAAACAGGAACTTAGATATTTTTGTGCCATTCTGTGTCTGACAGAAGCTGTTGAGTCAAATTCACAGATTGCTTTCTGCTAAGTTAGTGAACATAATTACAGAGTTTTCTATGGAGCTTTCAAGACACGAGGCAGTTTGCTGTGCCATATTCCCACAAACCCGCTGCTTTAAAATATTCTAAACTAGATTGCCTAGCCCACATGAAAAATCCTTGCAATGACTATACATTTAGTAAGTTTAATTCCTTTGTCAGATCTGTACCATGCCACAAAACTAATACCCATGTAAAAGACATTTTTGTACCTGTTTCTCATAATAATGTAATGTCCTGAGAACCCAGGAAAGGTAGAGACAGAAAAGTAGTGTTAAAATCAATTTTTGGCACATAAAAAAATAATTCTGTATATTGATTAGCTACTCAGAAAGAATTGACTTAATATTGGCATCATTAACATCTAACAGCAAGATTCAGAACACTCTTCAAGCAAAGGCTACATCAAAGAACTACAACATGGAGTAAGGGTTAGATAAACAACATCAAGCATAAGCAGCTATATTTCCTTGTAATTTGTGTATAACCTAGCATTCTGTAAAGTTTCAGAATAATATTGTGTTTAACCTTAGAAATATAAAAAATTACTTTTGTGATGCAAGTCGTGTGTAAAAATCAATTGTGTTGACTAAAATGTAATTTGAACATATTTACAACTTCGATGCTTTTCTGCATTTGACTTTGGGGTAACAAAACCCAGAACAAAACTTAGCTCTCATAGTATATGTTTTTTCCCCCCAACATGTAAGAACCAGGATTTATTCTGCTGTATAGATCTACAAAACAGCTTTTCCCTTGCAAACGTTTCCAGTGCAAGTGTGCATTAAGAACAATAACCACGTAGAAAAGCTGCCACAATGGATTGGGAAAAGCTTTGTCTTTGACAGCCACGCTGGAAGCAGTAGTTTGAGTTCTCAGCCTTTCTAGAATTTACCAGACCGAAAACTTGTGGGTTTGGTACTCCCACCAGCCAGGGCTGGCATGGGAGGGCAGGGCAGGGTGCAGCCGCTGCAGGTGAAGGTTGTAATCGTGGTCCTTTGTGCTCAGCGCTACAGAAAGGCAAAGCAAGCTGCAGAAATCCACCCTCATGTCTGCCCGCGCCGCGGTGTGCGGTGCCGGGCCGGGTTATTCCTCCTGCTCCCGGCAAGGACAATGTCCGGGCCCGGCCGTGCCTCCTAGGCCGGGGCAGCCGCTCCCGGCACGCCTGGAGCCCGCTCCGCTGATGGCCAAGAGCCCTCCCCAGCCCCCTGCGGCGGCCTCAGACATTCCTCTGCTCTGTCAGGCAATGAAAATATCCCCAAGAGGATTAAAGCAGCCCCCGGGAAGAGAGAGGCTCGCGAACATCCCCAGCCCACGAAAGGCACCGATGGCTTTGGGGGGGTCACACAATACCGGGAATGACCCTCAATTACAGCCGCTAATGGTGGGGGTTGAGCCTCTGACAAATTAAGACCTCTAAAAATTCGCTGGTACTTTCACATTCTTGCGGGATGCAGCCACCGTTTGGAAGTCTTCATTAAGGAGGGCAGACTCCTGCTCTGGCACTTACACTAAGGGAAAAAAACCACGAGAACAAGCAAAATTAGAAAGCAAAACATCTCTTCCTATTTCCATCCCCGGCAGAGGCAAAGCCAGCTACTCTATTCTTCTCCTATTCAGCTTCATAAATAGTGGTCAAGGGGTAAAGTGCTTTAAAAAAAAAAATTAAGAAAGGAAAAGCATTTTTTCTACAATGAGGAACACTTGAGAAAGGCTCTAAGCACAAGGCTAACAAAGAAAACGGTCCTGAAGAAGGAGGCCCTCACTACAGCATTCAGGTTTGGATTTTGCATTCACCTCCTCTGCCAAGCAAATGTATTTAAATAAAATTATTCAATCCCACTGTGGTTTCCAGGCCATATTAACGTAGTAACATTCTCCTTAATTATACTCTCACATCTTTAAAAATCTTTCCAATGTTTACTTGAAAAAGCTAATTGCTGACAGCTAGGAAGAGCATACATGTGATCCTTAAAAATTCTGGGGTGGAAGGAGGGTACTGACCCCTCCCCATGCCAGTTCTCAGGAGCCCTACAGCTCCACCATCCTCACAGAGCCCCGTGGATGAACAGTCAGACAAAACCCGGAGACAAGGAGGCTCAGAGGGCACTTTATTGCCCTCGACAACACCCTGACAGGAGGGCAGAGCAGGTGTCCCCAGAGACACCAGGAAACAACCTCCAGTTGCCCTACGGGAGGTTTAGGTTGGATATTAGGGCAAATTCCTTCACTTAAGGGCTGTCCAGCCCTGCACAGGGCAGAGATGGGGTCCCCATCCCCGGAGGGATTTAAAGCTGTGTGGATGTGGCACTTGGGGACACGGGTCTGTGGTGGCCTCGGCAATGCTGGGGGAATGGCTGGAGTCAGCAATTGCGAAGGACTTTTCCAACCTAAACAATTCCATGACTGTGTGTAAATTATCCATCTCATACACCTTCCCAAAGACACTGTGGGCTGGGAGATGCAAAGGGAAATACAGGATTTTTCCAGGGTTGAAAACAAAAGCCACCAGAAAACAGATCTATACAGAGAATTTCTAATTAAAACTCCAACACAGATTTTAACTACAAGACTTACAGTTTCCTAACTGCCATTTAAGTTTAGTTTGTGACAAAATGTCCACATTCCAGAAGTACAGTCTAAGAAAAATCTTTCTTTCTGTATTCCAAAGACAATGAAGCAACTTTGGAAAGATCTTACATGGTGTTACAGTCGTGCTCAAAACTATCTCCAGGTTATCCCCACAGTTTCTCAAGAATTTACAAGCTTGAAGTGACAGTCCTATTGAGCAGTTTACATTTTGTGTGAGACCACCAAATTTCTACTTTAAAGCCAAGCACAGATGGCACAGACAGTTCTACTCAGACTTCCATGATGAACATTTTTATTGATCATTTTCTATAAAATGAAGTTTGAAAGTAGAAAAACATATGTAAAAGAGGGAAATTAAATCAAGTTCAGTTCTATCCTTACAGAGATGACAAAGTTAGACATAGGGATGACAGAGCCACAGCAATTAAATATGCATCATAGAAACGTTTCTAATTTTAACAAAAAGTTGTGAAATCCAACTTAGCAGTAACTTGGAAGGCAAAGTCTGAGGAAAGACACTGCAGGGTTTACCCGGAGGGTAGGGGAGGGAGGAGCTGAGCTAAAAGGAGCAGCAGCCACCTCCCCCAGAATGGTTTATTAAAGCAAGAACCCCGGCATCAAAGCGCACGATAAATAATTAACGTGCAATGCCTTTGTGATAAGGTACTGAACTTGAGCTTTCTCCTAAGGTAAATGATTTGTAAATGCAAATTTGTCCAGCTGCTCCTTTCCTGCATCAAAAGCCTGCTCAAAGATAGCATTTATGAGCTATTTTTGCCAAATATTTACACCATCTTAATCAGGTTTTGAGTCACGTGTGTGCTCACTGGTATACAAAAATGCAGGGCAGTTACATAAACTAAAGGCTTTGGGGGGTTTAAAAGTTGGTTTTTGCCTACTGATCTATTCAAGCTCACTCTTTAATTATTCCACCTTGTTCACAGTGAGGACTAACACACCTGCAGAGACCATTCCAGTTACATTCCTCAATCCATCTTTCCCTTCACATGCAGATCAGAAGGCTTGGAAACAAGTATTACATTTTTTTATTCTAGAAGCATTTAGGAAATGGCACCTCAAAATGAAATTACATCTGCACAGCCACCACTGAAGGCTGTGCTACAGCCTTGGAAGGGCATAGAAGTAATTACAGCAGGAGCATGGATGTTACTGATTCCAACTGCTGTAAGTCTGCACAAATGTAACTTATTATCATTAAAGGCTGAAAAATGAATTAAATGTGGCTCTGCTTTTACAGTGATACCCAGTTTGGCCAGCATCTAACACCTGCCTATCAATCTCCAGGAAAACTGCCTGAAGAGGAATTTTCCAAGCGATTAAACAAACGGTGTTCTTGTTAGCAGAATTCCAAAGCTCTGCCTAAAAAGCTGTAACAGCTTCCTGAAAACAGAAATACTCCTGCTCCTTTGCAGAGGATGGGTAATGGCTCCTTTCCCACACAGCACCTCTGGAAGCCTTGAAAGAAGATGAAGTCCTGTTTCTGAAAGCACTTATGAGAAAGTTTTAAGAAAAGCAGTAGTAACATCCAGGACAGTTCCCTGGCTAGGAGGGAACAGACTGGCCCCACCCTACCAGTACCTGAAAGGTACTTAAAACTTCATAACTTAAAACCACTTCTAGGTTTTGTTGTATGACAAGAATCACCCAAATAAATGTTCACTCTTTGGGTTACTGATATAAAGCATCAACTCAACCTACCATCCACTTACTACAGCGAAAGACTGCAAAAATTACAAGAAATTAGATGCCAGCAACATAGGTAGTTCACCGCACGGGTTGTGACTGGACATTCAGTTTACTAATTCAATCCAGCTTTGCATCCCAAGGGAACCACAGTCAAGAGGGGCAGTGAATGCAGCTTTGCATTTGGTAATGATTCCACAAGGCTCTCAGTACCAGCAGCAGCTGTGAGGCACAACCTACAAAGGCTAGTTATCACTTGATTTTTTTAAATGAACACCATCACCTCTACTCATGCTCATGGACAATAACCAACAGCCACTCAGCACATAAGTTAAGAATGATAAAGTTACTCACATGACAGGAGCTAAATTAGATTTAAGCAATCAGTATGATCTGTATATTAATCTGCAATAACAGAAACAAGCACTTGATACATCTTTCAAAACCTCCTGCAGAAACAAGAATGTCTTGAATAGGATAAACTTGGAAAAAATGTTTCTTTAACAACACATGAGAAAAAAGTAAAGGCAAAAATCTACTTCTTACAGGTCCTTATTTTAATAAATTAGTAAAGGACATGTTTGAAAACGCTGAAGTCATAAAGTCTGCCCAGGATAAACGTGAAAGCAAAGATAAAACCCCAAAACACAGGCTCAAGCTCTGCAACAGTGCCCTGAGCAGTGGTGCCTCCACAGGAAGTTCCAGAGTGAACAAAAAACAGCACAAACCAAATTGCACACGGAGAATCAGATCTAGCACAGATGTATTTTCAGCTCCTGTGAATGCTGGCTTTTTCCATTTAGACCGATTTCCTCAGTGAAATTAAAATCTGGCAACAACAGCAAAGAAAACAACTGGAAAGCGTTACTTAGAAAACCAACACTTCAGATTTGGGGCTGTTAATGCTGTTGCCATGAGCACACGAGATTCCAATTGAGCTGAACCAGGAAAAGCCTTTAACTAGCACTACCTAGAATGTGGAATGTATTGGATCCTGCTTTGGGTGTATCTGATGCCTGGTTCTCCTCTTTCCACATTCAGAAGTCAATTCTCCCCTCCAAAAGTCTCAGATGTAAAATACAAAAACCTCCATTCACATGCGGTGGTGTTGCCTTGCAGATTGTGGCCTTTAGAGTAGGCCTACAATATTTACATCACCTACAAGAAACCCTATACATCTGCACTCACAGACAACACATTGAAAGGGGAAGAACACAAATTTACACTCAATGGAACTGACAAAGTCTTCCAGTTGTGCCAAGAGGACACCCCATTTTCTGCAGCTATGGTTTGTGTGGATTCTCTTTCATCCACATCTGCAAAAAGTTACACAACACCAAAACACAAGCTGGTTACCAAATCATTGCAGGTATCTCAACCATTTATTATCTCACACTATCCAGGTATTTTTCAAAACCTACCGTAACTTCAAGTAAGGAGATAAGTAAAAAGAATCCTTAGCAACAAAAGAACTACAGAACCTAAAATTAAGGCTCTAAAGATCAGAAGTACAGAAGTAGGTATGAGCAAACAAGAACATGTGAAGATTTGGATAAATATGCTATTTTACACTTCAAACAGAAGACAAGTCTTGTCAGATTCCAGAAAAGGAAGCAACTTGGGAAAATGATGGAAGGCTGTCCCACCCAAAATTTGTGGAGCTCTCTAAGAGCTCTTAATGCTAATGAAAATAGTGTCCCATAAAATGTATTAAATTTGCTGTTGCAAATGTGTAAGAACAGACTGCTGTGATTTCAGGTGGAATCCCTGGGGCTGTGTGTCCCTTGCTCATACACAAGGCATGGTACACTGCACCCTTACACAGGTTGGCAGAGGTGGGTCTATCAGCCCCATGATTACCTCTGCACTACCAATATCTCCTTCGGTAAAAAGGGGAAACCAAGACATTTCAAAACACTGTGTCATTTAACTGCTCTGCAGAACCACTAAGAACATAGCAAAACAGAGCACAGCGTAGGCAGGGAGCATTTTTCCACCTCCTGAGCTACACCTCCCAAGAACCCCTCAGCTCCCCAGCAGCTTCCAGGACATGCACAGCCCCAGCACTTCATTCCAATGCTCATTTTACCCTGAGAAAAACTGAGCAATGTCACCCTGAGCCATTCAATGGGCTGACATTCTCCTCACTCTGGATAGGGGCTGGTTTGGCTGTCAAGAGTGCTTCCCATGTCCCTTCATGACCATATTGTCACACCCTATGACATCTAAGTCTTTCTTACACTTCCCAACCAAGTTTCCATGAAATGCTGTCCTTACAGGATTTCATTATTGATACAGGGATGACTGTGAAAGTCCAGGCCCTAAAAAATTACAGTACAGTTAAAAATGATACTCCACACAAGACAAGCAACGTTAACCAAGGTTCCCTCTGGACTTCTTCAAGTGAGTGTATTCAGAGCTGTCAGGCCTCCATCCTTTTCTGAAACCACAACCTGTTGGGCAGTTTTGAACTGTTCTGGGTTTTTTTTTTTCCTCAAGGCTAAGTATTTTAAGATGAAACCTGTAGCTTTATTCCCACTTCAGAACCAGACAAACAAATGAAATTTCAGCGTGGGAAAAAAAAGTTACAAACCAAAACAATTAAATGATTAAAGTAATTAAAGCTGAACTGAGAATTTGTTACCAATCTGAAAATTAATTTGGATGAAATGTTTGTTTTTCAATGAATTTGCTAATAAGTAGTGCACACTTTTTCAATAAAGTTCCAGTCTATATATCTGGAATCTATATGCTGTAATACATTAATATTAAGACTAAAACAGTGACTTGAGACACTCAATGTTATTTTGCTGACAGTGCTTTTCATAGTACAATTCTGTGCCAATCCCCACCCCCACCAGTAAAGCAGTCTGGCTTCCCGGTGGCAGCGTTCCCTGTGCCCGTGTCACCCTCTCCCTTCTGCCAGCACAAGTACTGATGCAGGCAGAAGAGCAGGGATCTGATCCAGTTCTCTACATCCTCCACAAACACTCAGGAAAGCCAATGGAAGGGCACAGTACCCCCCTCACTGCAGTGGCACTGCCAGCTTGAAACACTGAACACCAAAATAGGATTAACACTTGGCTACAACTTCATCTCAGCTGTGCTTCCTATCTGCCCAAGCACATTTCTAATGGAAGATTCACAAATCGATAACAAAATACCTGGATTTTCTGCAAGGTGAGCATTGACAGCCCATGACTAAAAATTCCAATCCCAACAGCACTGGAATGTACTACAAACTGCTGAGGTGTCCTACCACAGCAAAAAATGTTTCTGGATGCAATTTTCCTTTATTTCCAGTTTTTTTATACTGCCTTCCTTGCCTGTTTTCAAACAGGAACATTTGGCTTTATAAATCACTTTTGGAAATATTTCATCTTCTTGTTAACACCCAGCTTCCCTCACTGCTACGCACAACACTACAACAGCCATAATTTCAAGCAGTTACTCGTTATTTAAAAGACATGTGGGTGTGGCACTTGGGGACGTGATTTAATGGTGGACTGAGCATTGCTGGGGGAATGATTGGACTCAATCTTGGAGGGCTTTTCCAACTTAAATGATTCTGTGACTTTTTTTTCAAAGCAATGCAACCTCTCTCAAAATTTTGAAGACAAGTTAGACTCCCCTTCTCAATTTTAAAAGTCATGACATGTCTAATGACTTAAATTACTTTTGGCAGCCTGTTCTACTTTTAGAAGGAATATCTAAACACCTCTATTTGTGGCTCTCCCTTCTCACTACAGTTACATTATAAGGTTTCAATGCACGAACCACAGAGCCGTGTTAAGAGGAGCCGTTTGGGCTCATTAACTACAGAGGAAAGCCAGGAAAGATGAAACTCATATAGGGCTTGACTCCATCTCAGCCCAAGTAAAGGCAAGCTGTGGGACAACCACACTGAGAACTAGGGTATGAAAAAAACCTGGAAGCTGCCTCCAAGTGCTCGAGTCTGTTAGTGACGGCAGTAACACAAAGGTGGCTCTGCCAAAAGGAAGATGAAAGAGGAAGAAATGGAACCAACACAATCAGAGCTGGAGCTTTTACTTCCCAGACAATGTAGGGAGCAGTGCTGTGTTATAAATACACAATCTAAAATACAGAAAGATACTATATCTATTCATAGTGTCATATAAACACAAACTGAGATTTACCATGGCTCAAACTATCATCACAATAAATAAAGTAAAACTTCCCCAGAAAAAGCACTCATTAAATGGCTGGAAATGCCATGCAGAACATGAAATAAATGGAACCTGTAGATAAGTACAATGTCTCTTCAAAACAATATCAAGTCTAACTTAAATATGTTAATAACAAGAAACAGCAGCTAAGACCACACTGGTACAGCCCTCAGCCTGCTGAATGCCCAACACACAGCAAGCTCTGTGCTGCTCACCCCAAGGTCAGCAGCAACACTGGACACATGTCACGAGAGTTAAAAACACATCAAACAAGATAAATTCATCAAAGTATCGTAATAATAATGGCAGACAACTGTGCTGGCTACTGACACATGCTCTGACCCAATGTCACAAAACCTGACAGCTTCAAGACATTCTAGACAGGCATCAGACAAAAACAAAGGTAAAATATATTTGGACTCCATATATACGAGCTAGAATTAAAACCCCTCATAAGTTACCCAAACTTCTAAGACAAAAAGAAAGTTAAAAAACATAAACAGATGGCAAAGGCCAACAGAGCTATACTGATAAAGAACTGAAATCCCAAAGGATATCAAGTACATAGGTGCCTACTAGGAGAGACAAAGTGAAATTTTAAGGAATCAGCAGACAGAAGTACAAAAAACATGGGGTTTTAAGGTAATAGTAAAACAAAACATAATAAAGCCACAGTAAGATTCACGTCCATATACATAACAATTAAAATCTGATCTAACTACAAAAGACAGTAGTGCACAAATTCTTTGAGCAAACAGATGAATTAGTGGGTAATTTAATCACAAAACAGCTTTTCCACTTTCAAAAGATCTCCAGACAAAACTGTTTGACTAGAGGACACCAAAAATCATCACCAAGCTGCCATGCTTTGATGAGACTCAAAAAAACTGAATCATCAAAATCCACACCATCAACAACAGTCTGTCATATGAGCCAAAACAATGCACTAAGGAAAAGAAGATCAATAGATTAAAAAGTGCAAATGAAGAAATTCAGGCTAAGCAGAACATCTGAATTTCTTCAGTGGTAACCAGCACCAAGCCAGCTGCACAAACAGCTCCCCACTGAAGAAAATTCACAGCTAACATATGCAGAACAACACATTTTGAGGGGGAAAAAGCTCCCTCCATTGTACAATTCACTGTTTCTAAATCAACTTAAAATGAAATTTCTCACTGGAAAACTATGAAAACTACGATGTCAGAGGAATAGGAAAATAAAACATCATTAGACAATTGAATGACCAGTACATTCCTTCCCAAAAATGCCATACTCAGTCCTGGTCATATCATAAAAGCAAACCCAAAGCTGAACCAGGAAAGTTCAGAGACTGGCAATGAGAATCAGTGATGACACAAAAAACACACCTAAGTTTGTGTATCTAGACCCCGGTGAGTTCCCAAGGTGGGCAGTCCTGTCTGAACAGCACCTTTAGGGATTTAACTGGAGTTTTTTTCCTACTAATACACCCAATCCCAAAACATTCAGAAGCAACAACTGGAGTGATAAGTTTAGCGTTGATATAAAAAAAAATTCCTTTCGAGTAATTTATTACTTTTTATTAAAATTAAACCTCTTCTTTTTTTGCACTAACCAAACAGCTTGTGGTTGTTACACACTCCAGGGAATTACCCCAAATCCCAAGAAAGTTTAGCAGCAGAACATTCCAATTCCTTCACTGCCTTTGGTAAGGGCAGCATAATGAGAGAAAAAAATAACTGATGCAAAAAAGATTTATCATAAATTGATAGTCTGCTTATTTTGTAAAATTAAGATGCTCCTCTGCATGAATATTAAATGGTAAAAACCCTGGAAATTAAAGCACCTAATAGACCATATAAAGTAGGCTTTCAGATTTTCTACCGAACCCTGCAACTGTACACATACAAATCAGGCTTATCTATTTATATGGAATTAATCAGGATTACCACTTTCATCTTGGCAATTTCACTGGAGGATTAAATCAATAGCACCCAATCAGTAAAATATGACTGTTTCCACTGTGCTGAGGCATTTTCCCTATTAAGAACTATTCTACCTTTTTAAAAAAAATCAATAGCCTCAGGCATTATGTTTCAATATTGGAGGCCCAGAGCTGTATTCCAGCAGGACAATCCAAGCCGTGTTTGAGGCAGCTCACCCCTCTCAGCCCAGCACACTGGAGAAGCAAACACAGGCCTGTGCTTCCACGGCCATTCCCAAAGGCTGCACTGAGACTTTGGAGCTCTCAGGGGCTTAACACCTAGTCCACAACCCTCGGAGGAAGATTAAAAACCCTTCTGCATCCAGCATGGAAGCTGCAATCTGGGCCCTGCAGCAGACCCCTACAAACCAGCTAAACAGAAGTGGAGTTTCCCTTCCACCAAGTGACATCCCAACATTAGCGCTAAATCCTTAAGGGAAACCAGCACTAATTAGTTAGTAGCAACAGCTCCAGTTATACCTCCTCATACGCAATGCAAAGTGAAACTTTTAACATCCTGCATCCATAAAACCACTGCATGTTTAGAAAAGTTGGCTACAAACATTAGTACACATTTTACACATCACATTATCTCCATGAAATTGGTGATGACAATAAAATTCACTTTCAAACCCCCCCCATGACGCTCAGGTTGATGTTGCCCAAGCTAAATGTTTTTATAGCTTGAAAGCAAAACTTAAGCAGAATATTGCATTGCTCCTTGTGTAGTTTTCTTAAACTCCCACTTCATTTCCTCACTCATTTATTATCACTCTCTTTTTCTTGGCCATGCAACAAATTCCAGTTAGGTGCCTACAGAGTCTTCAGACTTCTCTGACAATCTGTGGCTGAAGGTTAACGTCATGTAAATCACAAGGGCATTTTATAATCAGGAACAACCAAATACTCTTATTTGTATAAGGAACTATCTACCATATGTAACTTCCTTACTTACACTGATAAGTTAGCACAAGGTAACCAAGCCAAGCTTTTTTTTTTTTAATGACACTTTTTGTTTGCTGCTTTTCACTGTGATGAACATTAGGCACAGGTATGTACACACCTGACAACTTTGAAACTGAAGTGTTAGTTTATTAGGAAAGCTTCACAAGCAAGTCAAGTAATTTTCTTAGATGGCTAATAAACATGCACTGCAAAAGCCATATGCAACCTGTCATATGGAACAGAAATATCAAGCAGGGAGCCCGGTGCTTAACTGACTTGGGACATAACCGAGACATGAATATTTCTCCTCTATTTTTAACTTGGGATATAGTTAGAAATAATCAAGCAGCACACACAAAACAGAAACAAATGATGACCTGCTGTTTCTAGGGTCCCCAGCTGCCATCCTTAGCTCTCCATATCCCCCATCACTCCCCAGGAGGAGCATCCCTGGCAGCAGCACCTGGATGCAGTTCCCAACTTGCTGCTCACAGACCCCTTCAGTTCTGGGCTCCTTCTGCAGCTCCAGGCCCACCAACTGCTAATTCTGCTCCATTGGGACTTCCCAAAGCAGCAGTTTGTCCTCTAAAAACAAAATACATATAGATTCCAAGGACTTCAAGAATATCAGGGAGAGACAGAACAAATTTCCTGCTCCTGAATTATCTCATTTGCAATCTTAATGGTGTATACAGGCTATCACAGCTTTCCTATTAAAAATTAGGTGACACCAGCTTCATTTTTATTTCTAATAACATAATCTGTATAGATCCAACTTCTCATGCTCATCTCAACTCAGCTACAGTTATAGGAGGCAGGATTTAGCTTAATTTGATGCTTCTTCCTGATTTGTTTTATTCCCTCAGCTAAGTGAAATGTCCCAATTCTAAAAGCAGCAGCTCATCTCGCCTTATCTGCAGAGCAACCAACTAGACTGGAAAACACATTAATGTTTGCAGATACACCAATAAATGAAGTTTTACAGCTTTTTCCTAAAAGCATTCAGCTGCCCTCTTTTTTTCTTCAGAGAGCCATGATGAGCTATTTATAAATAGGATCAAATGTCCCTCCAACACACATGACTCCATACAAAGAATATGGGCTTCCAGATTTGCAACTTCTGCTCATTTATGGCACTTTCACCCACACCAGAATGCCAGCATGGGTTTTTTTTTTTGCATTAAAACCCCCTGTTCTGGACACAGAAAGCAGCACTTCAGCCTTGACAAGAAGCGCTGCAAACCCCACAGCTAAAGCTCCACCTGGACCTACAAACCTGGTGATCTCTGCCTCTCCAGCCCTCAGCATCAGCCTAAGGAGGCTCTTCCCAGCAACCTGAAGAGACCAAGCTTCACCCGGAGCATGGAACACAAGACAGCCCTACCCTACTCACATCTGAATTCCAAGGGGAGAACTTTCATGCCATGGAACATCTGCACCCAACTCCCTCTCCTATGAGCACCTGCCCATGTAAAATTATGTGGAACATCCCATATTTATGAAAAACTAGTAGCAATTAGATGGGAAATAGTGTGAATTAAAATGAAGTTCATCCACTACACATGAAGCATCTCTTCTTTATTGAGACAAAAAACTAGGAGTCTTTCTCCCTTTCATCTAACTAACTGGTACAAACACCTTCAGATAGGGAAAGCCCAGCTCCTGGTCCTCCCCAGGGATCCCATGGACAGCATCCATAGACACAGCATAAAGGCAGCTTCCACAATAGAGAGAGAGAAGGAGCTCACCAGAACTTGCAAGACTTCCACAATACTACTCCTAAATTCCTGCTCTGGTAAACAGCTCCAATGAAGGTTTTATTCCGTATCATTTCAGCACATCACTCCTCCTCTGCAGACTAAATTCACTTATTTGGCTCCAACAGACAGAACTTCACCTATTAATTTTCTTTCCTCAAACCATAAAGGATTATTTTAAACTAGCAAAAAGCTACTAACACAACTGTAAGACCACTGAGCTGTCAGGAGAGCAGGAATATCAGAGAAGAATCACCACGTGGCAGGATTTTACACATCAAAAATAACTTATCTGTTACACATGTTCTGCAGATTTTTGAGTCAAACTGCAATATTTTTCAAAAGAAAAAAATATCTGCTTCAGATCTGGAATCTACAAAGCTTGTACTGTGTAAGAGGATAAATAAAAATACTCCCTGTCAACAGGAGTCAGCACACATGGTTCCATCAGTGGTGTCCAAGATGAGAACCACCATGGAAGATCCTGCCTAATATGATTTGAAACAGAAAAATTACACCATTTAATGTCAGAATTTAACCATTCTTACTTTCCCAAATTGCTAACAGGTTGCTAAAAAACACTCATTTGACGAGCAGTTTTTTCCATATTCCATTTGCACAGAGCCCTCTCTTAAAATATCAGGATTCAATCAAACTATAGGGGATTTTTTTTTAATCGCAGCACTCAGCATTCAAGACCAGATTCTCTTTCAAGCCTCCTGCTAGCTTATTGCTAGCAAGAAGGAAATAAAGAAGTTACTTTTTAAAGCCAGTATTTGGCATAACGAGAAGATAACATCGCTGCAAAGCTAAAGAGGCTTCTGTGGTATTAATGGTCTCATGCAAGAGCTTCTGAGAGAGCCTTCTCCTGCCTCACCTGGGTGAGATTACGTTTTCCGTAGCCTATAAAGAACCAGGATTCAATCACAGACCATTAAAGACAACAATGGTAAAAGGTGTGAGAACTACCGCGGCTGAAACTCTGCCAGACCGCTCATTTCTGGGCTACTGCGGCAGTTCCCAGGCAAGTTCCTCTCTCTCCACAGGTTGCCGGTACCGAGTCCGTGCCGCTTCCAGCACCTCTCCCGAGCCGGGGCAGAGCCCGCCCGTGCCCGGCTCCCCTCAGGGGTGAGCTGCACGCCCGATGCCCCTCAGGTGTGCCCGGCTCCCCTCCCGGCTGCCAGCGAGCCGGGAGCACAGGTGGGTGAAGCGTTCAATCCCCCACAGACGGGGCTCCAGGTGTCCCTTGTTCGCGGGGAGGCTCCGCCGCCGCTCCCCGAGGCTCGCAGTGGCCCCTGCTGGTGCCCGCACGGGGGGAGCGGAGCGGGCTCAGCCCCTCGGCACCTCGGCTCGCCCTGCCGGGGTCGCCCCGGGCCCCGCCGCCCCCGGGACCCCTCCGCGCCCCCGCACGGCTCCGCGCCCGCCGCCTCCGAGGTCTCGCCGCGTTCTTACCCGTGAGGAGGCTCCGGGAGCCGCTCCGCGCCGCGGCGCCGGACGGTGGGGGCTGCGCGAAGAGAAGGGCGATGCACAGGGAGCCGAGGAGCCGCCGGGCTCTCCGCGCCGCCATCGCTCTCACTCCCCGCGCCCGGCAGCCGGGCTGCACCCAGCGCCAGCCCCTCCCCCGGGGGGCTCCTCCTGCCTTCCTTCCCTACCGGGTGGGCTGCG
>VXBI01009120.1:164283-306253 GCA_013397375.1 Toxostoma redivivum
AACCCCCCTTTTTCTTTTTTTTTTTTTTTTTTTTTTTTTTTTAATTCTGCATCCAGTTTCAGGCAAATGCAGCCTGGGACGTGGTGCCTCCAGAAGGCTCCCGAAGAAGACCTGCTGTGCACAGGCTCCTGCTGTGGGAAGGGAGCAGTGGGAGCTCAGACACAAGAGCAGGTACTTCACTGTGAGCAGTTTCCACACCAGGAACAGGAAGAACCTGGTCTTGTTCCTGGCTACAGGAGGCTCTGACACATGAGAGGTTTCAATAATTCTCAGTCAAGACAAGTGAATGATGCCTGCCCTGTTAGAAGTGACTAAGGTCTATCTTGCACTTCACCTAAAATTGACACCAGAAGGGTAGGTTTAGATGGGATATTGGGAAGGAATTCTTGGCTGTGTTTGGTTGCTCAGAGCTGGTGGAAAGTGTTCCCACACATGGCAGGAGGTGGAACAAGGTGGAACAAGGTCCCTTCTAAGCTAAACATTTCTGGGATTCTGTGATCAAGAATGTGAGAATGCCAACACAGCCTGGAACATGGACAAAATCCCTATTTGGAGTTCCTGGACCTGGGGTGGGTGGGGTGACACTGCAGCAGGAGGGTCCAAACCACAAAGATAAGCAGATATTCAAGTTGTGCACCAACTTATGAACTTCTAGGAACTTAATTAACCCCAACCAAAAGCTGCACACAGTCTTTGGGGATTGAACAGTGACACTGCTCTAAGTCATCTCCCACAGTGGGGGTTTTCCCTCTGACCAAAGGGATCCCTTGTTCAATGTATGCAAACACAGACAGCGAAAGAGATGGTGTGAAAAATTAGCAGCATTTACAGTTGTGTTGGAAAGCCTTGTTCACATCAAAACGCCTTTCCCAGGTACCTGAACAAGAAAATGGGGATTTTAAAAAAACAGGGAAACCTGGACAGGGCACTCAGTAAATCTGAAAGGAGCCACACACCCCCTAAAGCTAATCTCCTCTATGGAATTTTTACCTAGAGTCCAGCTGAAACCAGAGGAAAGGGTGAAAAGGCTTACAGCTCTGTGAGAGATAATGACAGAACTGACAGCAGTGGGTCACCAGAGAAAGGGGAAAAATGCAACCCTTTGTGATTACAGTCAAACACAAATAAATATGTCGGAAAAGAATATTTTCTATTTCCTGCAAGCAGTAAAGTTCGGGGGGAAATGGCCTATGACAAATATTTTTCTCTGCTGGAGGCAGCAGCAGGGCTCTGACAGGCACGTTGGAAAACAGACCATACGTTTGTGCATATTCAACAGCCCCACTGGGACACATCATTTCTCAGGCTGCCGTTGGGGTTGTGTTTGGCACTTGAACTGCTTCGGGGGCTTTGATAGCCCAGGATCTGTGTAGAGGATGTTTTGTTTTGAGGGAAAAGAGCACAAGCACATGACCAGAAGCTCTGATCAGCTATTGAGAGACCCAGACCTGCAGAGCTCAACAACACAACTCCTTTGTAATGGAAATGCCATACCTAGTCATGAAATTAGGAAAGCAGTGTGCACAAGCAGGTTCCAAGAAGATTGAAGTCATCCCTGGTATTCCTGCCCCAGCAGAAAAGGATGCAAAGTTAAGACACCTCTGAGTAGTGAAGTGTCAACCCAATTTAGCTGCCCAAGCAATCAATGATGGATCTTTATGAGTGTTCAGGAGCCCTAACACACAGATCTTCCCAGGGAAACTGAAAGGAGCTAATTAATAGCCCAGATAAACAGAATGAAATGCAAAGCCAGACATAGATCTTTACAGCCCGGTGCTGACTGCGCTGAATTCTCTCCTTGCACTCCCACCTGACCCCAGTGAGGCATCAAGATTAATGCTTGTAAAAAAGCTTTTGCTTTCCACTTTTTTGTAAAGCATTTGCACACTGTCTACTCGAGTGTTTCACCTGGCTGCAATTGAGATAATTTAGTTTTGACTTACAGACTTAGCTGGGTGTAGTTTTGCTCTCCCCATGCCGCTTCAAGCACTCTGAAGTGATAACTCTCTGTCCTGCTCTGGCTGCCAGGACATGAACTCCCTGATAACTGAGACTGTAACTCCAAACTGCTCAGCTCCATTCAGGCCATCTGCCCTGTGTGCAGGTGTGGTTTGGGACCCTCTGGTGCCCCCAGCTGCAGCCAGGTGATGATGTCACTCAGAGTTAACACACGAGCCCCTGGGCAGGAGATGTTGAAAAGTCATGGAAATCCTCCTTGTTCCCAAGAGGTGCTGCACAAAGGAGCTTTAGGAGGAGTTCCAAGGCTGGCCTTGAACATGGACCAGGATGGATACTTCCTGGACAGCATACCTGGGTCATTTGGCCTCTTCAAGAACAGATAAAGGGACATGAGCTTGCTTTGGGAACTGGACTGTTCCAACCATGGGACATATGGCCAGCCCAGCACAAGCAGCTCCTGCCCTCTGCCACCAGACTGAGGCCATTTTGATCCAAGTATTTTAGGGAGAAATATCAGTCAGTTTGTCAGCAGGAAAGGTGTGTCTGGGAAGACATCCCTTCAAGTGCCTTGAGATGGCAGAGGAAGGAGTTAAACACTGAGGGTTGTCTGCCTCAGGCAGCTCCTGCAGCAGGGAAAGCCAAGAACAGGTTTTCCAGGATCATGATTTTGGATGAAGGTGCCTAAATTTTGTGTACATTTCACTTCAGTCTCTGCTTGGATGCAGCCTTAGACATCCCTTGTTTTTCCAGTGGAAAGCAGCAGTACTTCCATGGTGTTTCCCAGTGTCACTACTAAACTAGTGATCCCTCTTCAAGAGCCAAGGTGGAAGGTACAGCACAAAAAATCTTTATTTTTTAACTTAAGTAAGGTGAAAGAGGACATCAAATAACAGGGCAGCCTGAGGGCACTGAGAGGATTCATAGAATCCCAGAATGGTTTGGGTTGGAAGGGACATTAAAGTTCATTGCATTCCCCCCCCTGCCATGGGCAGGGACACCTTCCACTGTCCCAGGTTGCTCCAAGCCCTGTCCAGGCTGGCCTTGGGCACTGCCAGGGATCCAGGGGCAGCTACAGCTGCTCTGGGCACCCTGTGCCAGGGCCTCACCACCCTCACAGGGAGGAATTTCTTCCCAATATCCCCTCTAACCCTGGGGTCCAGAGAGATGTGAGATGCTTGAGGAAGGTAAATCTCGGGCTCGAGGTGTGCAGCTGACCTTGATGTCACTCCTCAAGTGAGGAGCTCTCCCAGCTCCAGAAGGAGCCTTTCTATATGGAAGCTAAAGATCATTAAAACTTTCCAGAGGACAACATGAGATCCAGCCAACATTCCCCTTTCTCCCAGCTCCCACTTCCTCCCACAGCCCCTTGACTGAGGAAGAGGAGCAGGTTCTGCATGGCCTGCTTTGAAAGGGAGACACAAACCCCCCTGGCTGGGGTCTGGAGTTATCCAGCTGCACCTCAGTCTTTCCTGTCCCATCATTCTAGTGACCCAGAAGTCCTGGAAAATAAAAAATATTTGTAATTGTTGGGTTATTCCTCAACACAAATGGAGTCTTTCTATCAGTGCTGTGCATAAGGATATGCAGAGAAAACAGGAATGTTCTTGGGATTGGAGACCAGTGGGCTGGACATTTTTTGGAGGCCTGCATAAAATTGTTGGGTTGTCCCAATCCAATGTCGCAAAAGGACTTCAGAATCAGCACTTTCACTGCTGAAATGACCCACAACCAAGATAAATGCATGAAATATTAGTGGGAATATTGAGAAATAACAAAAACTGGTGCAGAAAGCACGGTGGAATGTGCTTGCAGGGACATGCACAGGCACAGCCTGTCCAACGGACTCGTGGTCATCCACTGTCCTGGCTCACAACCTACAGCCATTCCCTGAAACCTTCCACCAGCCTGAATTCTTTCTGTACTAAGGGAGTCTTGTGGCCTGTTTTAAAACTCTAAAGCTTCATTTTGGTCTGAGCTCAGCTTCTCTCCTAGACCAACAGGTGTTTGGGAAGCTGTGAGGATCACACAATCATTGTGTGCTCCCTGTGACATTCCCCCGTGCTCTGTGCCCACAAACCTCAGGGTCTTGAGTCTGAGATATGAGCAGGGGCTGGAAAGAGCCAGCTGGAACCTCTGGAAACCTGCAATGCTCATGGGATTGAGAAAGGGGGAAAACACCAGCACTGGCCCCTTCCCCAAAAGCTGCACACCAAGATCCCAAATCACTTCTTACTCCAGCACTCAGGAACTCACTGGAGTCAGAGCTTTGGGATTTAACTGCTGCTGGAAAAGGAGGAAACTCATATTTGCATGCACAGAAATTGGGAGTTTTCTTCCTCCACTCCAGTGGAAGTTTAATCCAACAGGCCCCTGCTGTGTCCAGTGGCCTGGTCACCGCTGCCTCAGGTGAGCAAAAATCCAGTGGATGGACGTGGGAAAGCAGCCTGGGCTAGAGGTGTTCTCACATAATCTTTCCTGATGGGAGAATTGAGAACCAAAGATGTTCCCACCAAACCTACTCATGCAATTAGTGAAGCACTTTGAAAATGTGATATGGATCAGAGGAACAGCCTGCGCTTTTCCCAGGACGGAACAGGAGCGTGCAGACACTGCACTTGTGGGGAGCATCAAGAACCAGACATAGGAGTTTTGTGGCTTTTCTTCATTGGTTCTGACTTGCTCTGACTCCTCACCTGTTCACCATTAGCACCCCGTGGTGCAGTTGTGTTTGACATCCCTGTAACAGCCCCTGATTTACATGGCCTCGCACAATCCCTCCTCCTCTGTGCAGCCTTGGGAGCAGCAGGACAGACATCCTGAAATGGAACTCCTTTGAATCAGTCACTGCCAAAGGAGCAGACACCTTCAAGGAGCATTATCTTTGTGAATCGATAATTCACCCTTCCCAAATGATCACTTTTTTTAAATTAAATGGAGCTTTTGGGGTTTGGCAGAAGGGGACAAATACTCCAGTGGGCAGACTTAAAAAAAAACCTGGGAAAGCATGACTGAGATTCATACTCACAGAATAAAGGAGAGAAGGGACCCAGGGAGAAATCCAGTGTGCTATAGTCATCACTCACTCATTCAATTACAAGGATTTGAGCAACTGTCCAGTGAAGGGAACTCTAACTCCCCATTTTATGGTGTACCTCTGATGCTTTTCCACATGGCACTGCAGGAGATGAGCTGTGCTCCTTTCTACACCCATTCCCTGCAGAAAATCTGCAAACCATCACCACTGATGCTCCCTTATTTAGGATACATGTCCTAACATTCTCTGCCTCCAAAGCATGGCCACCACTTAATGCCCTGCTTGCTTTAGGAATGTGGTTTTCCTTTCGTCCGATGGGAACACCACAATTATGTGCTGCACGTGCCAGAGAGGCAGGGCTGGGTGGGGAAGGAGAAGGGAGGCTTCAGCTCACAAGTGATAGTACCTATTTTTGGCTCCCAGAACCAGGCTGTGCTTCTCCCACTCTGTTTTGATGCTCCAACACATTTCACTGGAGATGTCACCAATCCCAGGCAGTCACGACAATCTGGGGTGCTGGGATTCAGCCTCGTGGGGGAGGAAAGACAAGCAGCAATTTTTCTGAAGTCTGTGGCAGGAACAAATGGATTTGTGGTGACTGTTATTTGAATATTAATATTTAGATGAGGCTATTTTTCAGTCCAAACATACCATTAGAACACAGGAGTTCTATACCTGGTGCTCCCTTCCACCTGGCTGCAGGGGGACATCCCCTCTTCCCAAACTTCCACCCTCGTGCAGCCATGGTGAAGTTTTCAGATCTGGTTATACATCTTGCAGAACCAAATGTCCTCTTGCTCCCCACTGCCTGGGACACATAAAACACAAAATACAGTCTCCTGGAGTGAATTCAGGTCCTAAGTGTGTTTTACATAACTGCAGTGCCTTCTGGGGGTGCACAGGATTTTCCCAGAACTCCAAGTGCTACAGTTCCCAATGATGTTAAGTGACAATTTATTTACATCCCAGAATCCTGATGCAGCACAAGCCAAAGTCTCTGCTCACATCATCTGCTGCAGGTACCCCAGGAAGTTGTGAGAACCTCCCCTCTCCATGGCTGTGCTTCAGGGCAGTCCTATGAAGGAGGAAGCCCAAAAACTCTCCTGAAACCGAACACTCGACCTGGGCACCTCAGTCCATGCTGAAGGGGCTCCCCACAACCAGGGCACCCTGTGCCCCCTGCCCCCAGCAGCCTGTTCCTGCCTGGCACCATCCCCTCAGCCCTGCAGCACTGAGTGGGAGCCGAGATAAAGCTGAGGCTGCCCATCCCTGGAAGTGTCCAAGGCCAGGTTGGGTGGAGCTTGGAGCAGCCTGGGACAGTGGAAGGTGTCCCTGCCTATAGCAAGGGGTGGAACTGGATGAGCTTTAAGGTCTCTTCTGACCCAAACCATTCAGTGACTCCAATTCCAACAGGATCCAAGGGAAGACAAGATAGAGGATGAGGAGCTCGGGCATCTCTGATGCCACACCAGTGCTCTGGAAAAGTGGGGAACCAAAAGACAGCCCTGTGAGCCTGCTGCTCACCCACCACAGGATCAGCTTTCCTTTCTTCAGCTGCTTTTCTTCATTCTGTTCTCCTGCAGCACCTCGTGTTATGGAGTGATAGAAACACGTAACAGCTTCTCCAAACACAGTTATCTTTAGAAATGGAACAGCGAAAGAAAATGACACCATGTAGACACTGTAAAAAGAAAGCCTTCTCTACATGAAAAAAAAAAAAAGTTACATTCTTGATCAAGGAACAAACTGGTCTGAATAGCCACAATCATATTTTACAGCCATGTAACTCTTTTTATCTTTTTCTCTCCCAACATCTGAAGATGAACATCTGATTCCTTTATGTGGGAATTGCTTAAACCAGCACTGGGAGAAAACATGCAGTTGAATATTGATGTGAAAAGATGGAGTGAGTTCAGCCCTGAGTTAATGGTCCTGGATTTTGGATGGGGGCTGGCAGAGCTCAGCCCCTCTCAGGACCAGCCCCATCCTGTTTCCTGCCAGCCCTACAGCCCGAGGTCCTGCAGCTCCATTCTTTTCATCAAAGGTTGGCTGAAGGAGCACAGCACCATTTTATTTAATCATGGTTGGAGTTCTGGTATCCACAGGGAAAAAATCCTGGGAGCAGAGTGTATTTTCATGATCAGTGCATACAGAGTGGTATAAAATGTCTGCACTGCTTCTTTCCACTCCAGCCTGTGCCTTTGAAGTCATGGTAACAGCTTTTGGATCCCAATCCTCTGATGAGACTCCTTGATTTATTAGGTAAAACATCTGGAAAAAATGAGGAGTTGTGGCAGTGTAAATCCTCCAGAAGGAGCAGAGAGAGGTTTCATCTGAGCAGCCCTCCTGTCAAAACGCAGGAAACCTGAGCCCTGGCCACTGGCTTGAGGGTGCTCCGAGGCTGAAAAGCTCCAGCTGGGCCCATTCCCGTTGCCTGCAGTGGCCACAGAGCCGCTGTGAGCAGAGGAATGTCCTCAGCCCTGGAGCTGGGACCGTGCCAGGCCCCTGCAATGGGCTGCAGACACTCGGGTGGCAGCAGCAGCGCTGCCCTTGACAGCACCAGGGAGCCCCTGCTGTAAATCCCTGCTCTGGGATGTCAATACCTGCAAATGCCTGCCTGTCACCCACACAGGAACAGGCACCAGTCAAACCTGCTGCCCCTTGGGGTGACTTTTCCATCCCGCAATTACAGCAGGAATGTTGGAGAAGAAAATGGTTTGGAAGGAATGAAGCCCGTGCAAGTAACAAACAAGGCGACGTGCATTTTGTGAGGCAGATTCCTTCTTTTATTTGGAATCAGCCCTGAGGTAAGAGAGGAAAAGAGAGGAGAGAGGGAACAGCAGCTTGCTGTGCTCCAGAGCTGGGCTCCTCCATGCAATGTGTGTGGTGGGCAAACACAGCGCGTGTGCATCCGGGCAGGGCGTTCGGGGACAAAGGTACAAATCACCCAGGTACTTGACTCAGAATTATTTACTCTCTGCCTTCTCCACTTACCAACCCAGGTTCCAAATTTCAGCACCGACACTCTGGAGAAAATCCCCCGAGAACCATCCTTTGCCAGTTATTTTCCCATCTAAATCCCCTTTCCAGCAATTTGAATAACAGAGTTCGAAACACCAGCCCTGGTGCCAATGGTGCTTTTTGGAGGGGGCGTAGGACCAGCAGAGGAGGGAGAGTTTGGGGAGTATTTTTTTAATCAGATAAATTATTGCTGGGAAACCAGCCACTTCTCTCCATTCAATTTATACTCTATAGGGAATCCATCCAATACCCCTGCTCAGAGTGTGAGGCAGGAGCAGCGAGATGCTGTATCAGACCGGGGAGGGAGGGAAAAGGTGGGATGGAGTACAGGGAACGAACAAACAACGGGAGGAAAGGGCTCTGGAAAAGCCTGCGGAGAAGAGGCAAAGCCAAGGGATGTGTCTGCAGCTCCTCAGGTAAGGCAAGAGGGGAGAAGAGGGTTTCTGTGCTGGCAAATTGGAGCAGGCTGGAGCGGGATGGGATGGCTCCCAGCTGCAAGGAGGTTTCACCTGCAGGGAGGTGGCACAGCTCCAGGCTGGATGGAGGATCCCATCAAGCTCTTCCTGAGTTTGCAAAGTGAGTTTCGTGACTTCCCCCCGTTTCCCAGTGGAACTGGAAAGCTGCCAGTTCACCTCAGCGCTGTATTTGGGAGTGGTGAACACTTTGCTGGCCGGCAGAGAGAAGCCAAGCCTGGGAACAGGGACAGCAGCGCCGGGGCTCCAGGCGTGCTCGCAGGGCAGCATGTCTGGGAGCCCTGCCCTGCTGTCTGGCCATTCCTCTCGTCCCTGTTTGCGCTCCCTGCTCACCCCGGGCTCTGCTGCAGCTCCAGTGTCCCGAGGAGCTCCTCGCCCAAACGGGCACAGCTGGAGCTGGGCACTGCCAGCAGGGGCACAGGCAGGGAACGACTGCCCTGAGCCGCTGCCCCGGGCAGGACTGCTTCTCTTTCATGTGCTAACACCAATTTAGCCCAGGCGCTTCCCACTCCAGCACTTCCCAGTAACTATAAATGCACACGGGGTTTTTAAAGAATTACAGGGTAATGGCACCTGAATGGGTGTCGAGGTGCACTTTGCTGGCCTTTTATTCTTCTTTATAACAAAGAATTCAAAGCTTTAGTGGGAGAGTTGGCAGTAAGCTCAGGAGATGGGGAGGCTTCTGAGGATGATTTCCCAGATTCTGGGAGTGACTACACTACAAATAATGTTGGAAAAGAAAGGAATTGACTCAGCAGGAGGCAAAATGGAACAAGTGGAAGAGTAACTCTGCTCTGAAAAGCCATGAGGAGAACATGACACAAAGCAGGAAAGAGAAATAAGGCCCAAAAAAAGAAATCCAATGTGTATTTCAGAGGGATTCCTTCTGACAGCCTGACTGTTCAAAAACTGCTGAGTGCCATTCTCAGGAAACTGAGCCTTACACTAAGTCCAGGGAATTTTGGCCCAAAACAATGAAGAGATGATTTTACTCTGAGCTCATTCCCATCCTCCCCAACAGTCCATGGGCCCTTTCCAGTCCCCCTGGTTGTCTCCCAATCTAAGCAGTGTGAAATTGTCACTCCTGACATTACACCCTCCTTTCCCAGGCAAAATTAATGCTTGAAGCAACACTGATCTAAACATGTAATTAAACCCCCTCTAGCCCACCTACCAAATAAACTCTTTTCCAGACACCAATTAACCTCCAGGGTTATTACTGGAGATTACAAATCTCCCTAGAACTCCTCGTGCCAGGATGCAGGGAGCCCACTTGTTCTGCAAGTGTCAGGTCATGGGGTCACCTTAACCTTGGATCCCTGGTCAGCTATCAGAGTCCTGGGAATAAAATTAATAACTTTCTGGCATTTTCTCCCTCTCTAAGAAATTGAGAAAGTGTTATCTCTTCCTCCTCATAATTTTTCCTTGTATGTTGAGTCCCCAGACATCTGTACTTTGTTAAAGCACTGCCCATTTCAGAGGTTTTTTCCAGGACTGGATGAACTCTGGTGATAGATATCCAAGCTGCTTTGTACATTTAGTAGTCCCTAAATGTCTGTTTTGGAATCTGTTCCAGATTCTAATCATTTTACATTAAAGCTCAGGGACTCAGCAACCTGTCCCCTCCCAATTCCCAAGAAAAACAGAAACAACAGATCAATCCTAGATCAAGCACAAACCTCTCCAAAATCCCAGCTTGGAATCATCTTTCATCAGTCTGTTTTCTGTGACTCCTGGACTCCACAGGACGTGCAGAGTCTCCCTGTCCAAGGAAAGAACACCCATGGCACGAGTCAGGACTTTCTCCTGACAGAACAAGGTGGGGGGGCTGCTCCTGGCCAGCACCTTCCCATTGAGGGGCTGTTTAAGCCTCTCCAACATTTCTGGAGCCTCGCTGGGCTGTGGGAGTTTGGGGCTGCTCCGCTGTTCCACGTTGGTTTTCATCCCTCATTTCTTTGACACTTGATGCCATGTGGTTTGTGAAATCCCTCTGGGCTCAGTAAACTATGGAACTGAGCCTCCTTATTCTGCTTTTTTCTTCCACCCATGGCGGGACTCTGTTCTGGGTTTCTTTTTCCTCTGTCCAGCTGCAAACTTTCAGGTAACTTTTGGGAATTTTGTATCAGTGAAGTTACTCTCAACTCTGTTGACTGAGTTTCAGAAGGAATTCAAGGGAAGGGAAGAATGGCAGGAAAACACCAGGATACCTCTTTAGAAACCAAGACTAGTGCAAAAGGGCTGCTAGAAATCTTGTTTTCGTAACCCACAAATTCCCTGATGCTGGAAAACATCCCCCACTTTCCCATCTTCTCCCATTTGCTGCAAGTTCTGACAGGAACAGCTTTTCTGGGAAGAGCTGACTGTGCCAGAATGGGAGAGCTGCTGTTCCTACACTGCCCTCCCCTCCCCAGATCCCCACATTTCAGCCCAGGAAATGGAAATTTCTCCGTGTTTACCAACCCTCCTGCTCCTTCCCACTCTGCCAGGACCTCTGTGCCCGAGCCAGGTCTCTGCTGTTTACAAGCCCATCTGCTGCTGTTGCTTTTCCTCACCTCAAGTTTGAATGCTCCGTTCAGGATTTCATTCACCATTGTGTTGGGAACTGCAAAGAGCAGCCGAGCATTTCAGGTGGGAAGTGAGCAGCAGAGAGAGAGGAATACAAATCTGTTCTCATCTAAAGAGCCCTCAAAATGGTTTTAAAAAATAGAAATAACCAGATGAAAGAGGAAATTCCAAATGTTTTCAGCAGCACAGTCATTCCAAGGAGAGTTTGTCTCATATTTTTGTGAGAATTTGAACATTTAGAACCATAAGGGAAAAAGCACAAGTGTTCCAATGGCTGTTTTTCTGAAATTACCCTCATCCCTCTGGTCTCTGCAGCTTAGTCTCTATAGGAGCTTCAAGCCTCCGCTTTGCCCAAACCTGTTGAAAGTGAGTTGAGAGCTCTCCATGCAGGGTAACTCAAGGCTGCATCTCTCCAGGAGTAACAGGAGACTCTTGGGAGACTGGAAATGTCTGTGTCTGCTCTAAGGCCTTCAGTGGGGTGCCCAGAGACCCCTCTGAGCAGCAGAGCTGCTGCCCTTCTGCCCGAGCCTGCACGAGCCTCCCTCCAGAGACTGGGAGATTTGAGCTCTCTCCTATCCTTCCCTTTGCCAGCAGGGAAGCACAGTGTGGAACAAGCCTGGGCAGGTGCTCAGACACCACCAGGCTCCTGCCAGGAGCAGGGATGGGAAGCAGCCAGGCTATGGCTCACACTGTGCTCCTGGACACAGAGCTCACTGGGCCCCATTGCTGGGTCTGGTTCTGTCTGCTCCCAGTTTCAGCCTCCCAGTCCATGTTGGTACCTGGATTGGGAGGGAAAACAGAAATTGTTCCCCTGGACCCTTCTCAGAGTCAGTGAGAATCAGGAGAACCCAAAGAGCTGAACTACCCTGACCAGAAAACATCGGTGGCCAAAGTGTCTGCTCCAGCCCTCCCTGGGCATTACTCCTGGAATTGTGAAGTCAGCCAAGAACTGGATGAAGGAAGCAGCATTTGGAACAGGCTCTGCTGAGCCCTGAGCTTTGGAAGGCCCAGCCTGTCCAGGCACACCTGCCATTCCATGTGGGATAGCAGACATGGCAGCTACAGAACCAACATCCACGGGAAGTCACACTGTGTGCGGACAACGATCGAGAAAGAGCAGGAGGAACTGCAAAGTAGAGAGCATGGATTCTCAGCAAGGAAAAGCCCACCAGAGGTTCCTTCTGACTGTCCCTCTGTGCCACTGGATCCCAGTGGATCAGCTGCACCGGTTCTCAGCCAGGAATCTGCTTGGTTTAGGGAAGAACACACTGTCCCACTTGGCAGCTTCCTGGCCCTGCCCTACCAGCTCAGCACAATGCACAGATCCCGCCAAGGCTGCTGGGGAAGGAGGATCCAGGGACAGCAGGAGGATCTGGGAGGGCAGGAGGATCCAGGGGGGCCAGGAGGCCCCCACTGTGGCCAGGGCAGCTGCTCTGCTCCCACCTGGAACCCAGGATAACATTCTCTTCTCTCTGCCACACCTATGGCCCTTCCCCAAAGGATGTGTGTTTGGATCATCTCTCTTTGAGGACTTCACCATGCAGAGCAAGGTCTGAAGAGCCCAGAACTGCTCAGAGGTGCTGAGTGAGTGCTGGTTCAGCTTCCTCATCCCAGAGCACTCAGGGAAACTTCTGGATTTACAGACACAGTCCCAATGGAATCAGCAAGGTGCTGGAATGCCCTGGAAATGCAATGCTCAGCAGGTGAGGGCAGAAAGACTGAAATTAGGCTGCAAAAAGTTCCTGCCTCGTTCACTCCCAGAAATATCCTCTTTGAGCCGAACTGTTCCTGGGAATGGCTGTGTCTGACACCAGGCAGTGCTGCAGCTCCAGGGCCTGGAGCAGGACCTCTGCAGCACACATGCTCTTCATTAATGCTAATCCAGGAGCAGGAATGATCCGAGAGCAGAACCTCCGAGGGGATTAAGTACACAGAGACCGCCTCATGGAGCTGCGCTGCAGGGCGGGATCCAACCTGAACGTCCTCCAAAATGCACTCAGATCTGGTTGCTCTGGTTTGGCCCTGACTCCAGCAGGATGGAAAGAGCTCAGGGAGATGGGGAGAAGGAAGAAAGGAGAACAGTCTGCTCCCTGTGCTCCCCAAAAAGCAGCGTTGCACTGCTGGGGCTCTCAGCGTGCACAACAAACTTGCCTCCCTTCCCTCGGTCCCACTTACATTGTTCACTTTCCTGCAAATTGTTTCCACATTCTGTATAAATAACCCCGGTGCCAGCGAGGGGGAGGGGAGGCGCAGGGAAGGGGTGGGAGGAAATCCACTGGCTTTGTTACTTTGGAAAAAGAAGGTGGAGGATGGAGAGGAGCGGTTGGAGCCCTGGCAGACGGAGCTGAGAGTTGCCATCGAGCTTGCGTTCAGACCTGGAGGAAGAAGAGTAAACAAGGAGGAGATTATATGTAATTATAGACAATCATGTTGCCGGGGATAAACAGGAATCAAAAGCACGGAGGCACTGGAGTCTGGCACATCCCCAAGCACGGAACAGAAGCCAGCCAGCGAGAGGCACTGTGCTTTCCTTTGGGCCTGCTTTCACTTAGCTCAGGGGCTGCAGGGTTTTTCCTCTCTTTTTGGCTGGAGGCATTCCCCCATAAAGAGAGGAGCCTCTTCAATGGGGAACAGAAGCCAAACTGAAGTCAGCAGAATTCTTGTCTGTGACATTCACAGATTACCCTGTGAGAAACGTCAGAAACGTTTGGAAAAGATACAGCCCACAGAGGTCAGCAGGAACAACAACAGGAATTTCTGAACAAAAATGGCTTTAGAGACACTCGAGAATCTGTGTCTGAGTGTTCTGTGGGCAGCTCCTCTTTGGCAGGATCAGAGGGGGAGCACTTGGGTCCTGCTTATGGCTCCCAAGGATCCAGGGTTTTCTCAATGGGAAATGGTGAACAAAGCCATGGAGCAAACCTGAAACAGCGGCAGATGGGCCATAAGGGCTGTGCTGTGGGTTTTTAAACCAGGGCTTGGGGGAATTTAACAAAGAAAAAAAAAGAAAAGGAGCCTCCTTCGTTCCCTTGAAGGCTCTGGAGAGTCAGAGGGAAGGTGACAAACAAAGGACAGACACCGCCGATGGTGACAGGAGGAGATTGTTTAGCAAGGCAGTGTGAAGAGCTCTCTCCCAGACAGTTTCCAATCCAAATAGCTCACAGCCCACTGAATTCTTAAGCCATTTTCATGATCTCTCAGCTGTTCTTCATTGGGAACACAGGCAGATACTTCAAAGCAAAAAAGCAGAGAGAAAAAATAAATATATATAAGAAACAACAGACCTGTGTTTAGAACCTGCGTAAGACCAGAGGAGGAAGGGAATGCTCACAGGCTCCTTCACCTTCTCCCTTTCAGTACAGATGCTCCAATTCCTACAGATGTCATTTCTTCTAAGGAAAGAAAATGGATTTTTAAAGGAAAATGACATTTACTCTCTGAGAACAGTGTCACAGTTTGGTGGATAATATTATCTGGCTATCTGGGTGTAGGATTGCATATTTTCTGTGAATTCACCATTATGGGCATTTTTCCTCTGGAATTTCTTCTGCTGACAAATCCCTCCCCAGAGGATGTACCTGTGTGTGTGCACGTGCAGGGGCGAATGAAAGATCTCTCTGCTGGCCATATAGAAACTGTTTGGGTATCACAGACAAGTGATAACAGGAGTCATGCTCCTCTCCAAACTGCTGGAAAGAGCTCAGAAAGAGCAAAGGGAATGGACTTGGAAAAGACAGTAAAGGGTTAAAAAAGGTATTTGGGGTCCAAGTCTTATCTACTCTAAATTTACATCGACTCTGTGAGGTAATATTTAAGCAATCTACTCCCATGCCAAGTTACAACAGCTCCTTCCAAATATCCCAGACAGTGAACGGAACCAAGACTAAAGCCAAGATGAAATGATAGCAAAAATAGCCAAGCATGTCCTTTGCCACGTGCCCCAGTGCAACGTGGGGCACACACAGTGCCAGCACTGGAGCCATATGGTGACAGGGTAGGTCTGGACACCTACAGCCTCTTGACTTTCTCTTTCATTTGTACCTGCCCAAGCAGGGAGGACGCAGGGAGGACACAGAGCTCTTGTCCCGATGTTCTGGCAAAACTGAAATGAGGTTACTGATCTCCTGCAAGCACAAATGAACATCAATCACTAAACACTCATCAAGGCACAAAACACAGTCCCTCGGTGTTGTTAGACAGCAAGAATTAAGAGTTTATCAAGCTGGAAAGAGCAGATCCTCGAGGGAGAATGGATTTCATAAGCAAGCAGCAAATCCTTCTCCAGGCACCTTGGTGCGACTTTGGCATTGAGAAAATCAAAAGAGCTCTCACCTAAAGAGAAACACACAGGAGTGTTCCCACCAGGCATCTTAGGAAAAGCCCTTGGCAGGAGAAAGTGTCAATCCTGCCTCGCCTCCTCCCTCTTTCCTGAAGCAAAGAGGGGAAAAAAGACAGGGGAAATAAAACAGAGTATGATATTTGCATTGCTGCTTATTTTTGCCCTGCAAAACAAATCTGTGTGTGCTGGAGGATTGGTTTGCACTGGCTTGTCATAAAATCCCTGCAGCTGGGTCAGTCAGTTGGACACCCTGGCTTAGGACAGGCTGGAGGCAGCAATACCAGCCCAACACATCCCACAGAGGTGGGAGGTGCATGCCCAGAGCTCTCCCAGGGCACGGGGCTGCAAGGGGAGCTGCTGAAGGTGGGCAGAGGTGAAACTCAGCTGCATCTCACCCTGGTAATCCCATTTTGAAGGCTGGAATTTGGCCATGGGGAATGAAAATATAATTGAAGTATTTCTTTCTTCCAAGTTTGCCTGGCTGCCTTGGAGTTCCACCTCTGGAAAATCCAATTATAAAGGGACAGAGTAATTAGGGTATTCCCCCAGCTCCTTGCTCGGGGTGCTGGAAATCCTTGTATTCCCAGCCCTAGGACACTGGCATGTCCTAAAGTGTCCAAGTGCACAGGGATGGGGACTTCTCTGAGGTCAGGGATCACTGGCTGGGGGCACCAGGGACGAGCTGCAGCATCACCCACTGCACCTTTAGCCACCAGTGACCTCTCCATGGCCACACTTCCCTACCCACGTGCTCAGGAGGCAGATGTTTAAACCTGCCATCCAGAAAATGTGATTTCCTGTCACTGCTCATGTGCTGACACTCCTTACACAGCCACTTTGGAAATAAATATTCCCTTTTTTTGTGAAAAGGGGCAGGGATGAGCTCAACCCTCCAGGCAGAGCTGCTGGGCACGAGCACCTTCCAACACATGCCTGTAATGAAGCAGAGAGTTGCTCAGGGGAACCCAACATTTTGTTTAATGAAAAAAAGCCCTGCATCAAGCTTCTGAAGGGTTATTATAAGCTGTGGCGAGATGAAACTCAAGACATAAGTCTCTTTGTATTTAATAATACATGGGATCGATTTTTTCCTGTGGAGAAACTCCAATGAACACCTTTTTTTTTTGTTTAAATCTTTTGTTGCAGGTATTGATTATTCATTGAAAATCTAAACCCCAAAGATGTGACCAAATGATTTCACAAAAAAAGTCTGATTTCTGCTCCAAAGCAGGCGTTTCCAAGCAGTGACAACCCCTTTGCTGTACAGATATTGCAGCACTGATGGTGAGTTTATAATTAGTCCATACAAATGTGTATGCAAATGTACATAACTGCATTTAAGGAGAAACTACTCACCCCTAAAGCAAAAAATGCAGCTACATTGGACACCAGAGAAATGCAGCAAGCATTCTAATCTTAGCAGGTAATTAAAGCAGATTAATAAAAGTCAATTTATTACCAAACTGTCCCCAGAAAGGCTCCCACAAAGGCCACTTGAAGAGCTGTGATATCCAAGCCACCTCTGCTGAAGAGGCAGCACTCTCTGGCTTTACTGTGAAATCACTTTCCCACAGAGAAGGTCCAGAGCCAGTGACTCAAACACCTGTATTTCTATACCTGATGGTGCCATCCTTTTAAACATGTATTTATGCTTCTTTAACATCCCAGATCTCCTGAACACTGCCTGTACTGCGGGTCTGGTGGGATTTATTCTCCGAGCTGGAGGGGGGGAAGCAGCCATCAGGAGACGGCGATTGAGACGCACATGAGACAGGAGGAGGCAGAGGGAGAGAAAGAAAGGAAAAAGATCAATTAACGATGTGATCCCGGGGACAAAACAGCGTGATTGTGCTCCCTAAAGTTCCCTCAAGTCGGTCGTGGGCGTGAGCGCTGGGGAGGGACGCGGTGCTCAGTGACAGAGCCAGCTCCACGGCCGGGCTCGAGTCCCCAGATCACAACAAGGGAGCTTGAAGGTGACAGATTTCATTGTTGAAGGTGATAAAATTCCACGTGGTGCGCTGCAAAACAAGGGCTGGAGCTGCGAGAGGGAGCAGCGCCGCAGGCAGCGAGGCGGGGGGAGCGCTCTCCTGCTCTCCCGGCCTGGAAAATCCTGGAGAACGACCCCATGCCGGGGGTGACAGCTCTGCTCCTGCCTGACACGGGGCAGGGGACTGCCGTGGGCAGGGACAATCCCGGCATCGCCACCCGCGCCTGGGAGCGCCTGGAAGGGGAAGGGGAAGGGGAAGGGGAAGGGGAAGGGGAAGGGATAGCCAGGCAGGATCCAGGATGCACACTGGCCACTTCACCTTCTCCTGTCCGTGCTCCTTGCAGCTGCTTTCCCCCAATTCCCTCTCATCTCCTATAAGGATTACACCAGCACAGGTCCGTCATGAACAAGGTGTCCCAAAAGCTTCAGGCTTTGTTTTCCAAAATAACCCCCGATGCTGTTACACAGCTAAAAGCCCGAGCTTTGCTGTCATTCACACGTGCCCACTTAGCTGCAGAGACTCTGTGCAAGGGCTGGGCAAGAGCAGGTGCTGACTCTCGGTCACACAGAAGTGCAGCTCGGGCTGGACACTGCCCGAGCCAGGCTGCCTGAAATGCAGGAAAGACTCAGTGGCAGAGATGTGCAAACAACGGGAAAATCAAAGCCTGAGACTAAAGGAGCAATTAAACCAGCCTCAGAATATATTGGAGTCAAATCAATCCATACAAGAATTGCAGTCACGGTGTGCTGGTGCCCGTATTTCTCCCTCCCTCCCTCCCTCTTCATTTCCCTCTCTCTCTTCCTCCCTCCCTCTCTGCCTCCCCAACCCAGGCTGAGATCCAGCCTCACTGTCTGCTTCATCAGAATATGAACAAACTGCAGTGACAACACGTCTCTTAAGATGCTTTATCAGTTTTGCAAAGTCCCAGTTCATCCTCCTCTTGCGGATCCATTTACATATTGATGTATTTATTCCCTTCTCTCCAAGCAGGCCCCATGAGATTAAACTATTTTATTTACAAAGACATTGGGGTTGCAGCTCCTAACAATTAAGTCAGCCAAGATGGAACTTTGCTGGTGCTCACAGATTGATGTGAACAGAGGAATCAGCCTCGTCAGCGATTTGGGAGCAGCTGGGGGGGGACTGGCTCAACCCCATCTCTATAAACCACTCAAGAGCTGCTGCAACTGGGAAAAAATGAATTGGGGTGGTGGGAGTCACCAATGTGCAGAAGGGAGAGATAATGAGGCGACAGAAGGAGCGATGAATAAAACCAGGAGGAGAAACTTTGCCAACAGGGCTCACCTTCAAAGGTTGGTGCTCCAGAATGGTTTGTGCCTCTTGGGAACTTGCAGGCTCCTGGGAGCTGCCCCTGCTCCATCTCTCTCATCCACACCAGGCACACAAGCATGTGTTCCTGTTGGATCTTGTGCCTCCCACCAGGAGAAATACATCCAGGTGAAATATGTCCATCAGAGCACCTCAGGCTCCTTAAACACCAGAGCTGAAAAGTCACCTCCCTATCCAGGCCTGTATAAATCTGGCACACTATTGCCTCTCCGTGACAGCAACTTCATCCAGTGCCAGCGTTCTTCCCAGCATCTCTGACATTTCAGAATTATATTTAGAGACCTGGATGGGAATTTAATTTTGAAGTTTTCCACGACACCCTGTCATATAAATATTCCGCAGTGCCTGCTGTCGGGGGTGTCGGTGCGGAGCGAGCCCGTGCCGCTGCCTCCAATTAAACAGGCCCAAGGAAAGGCACTAAAGAGTGCTGGAACCATCTTAAAAGTCAGCACGTGTCTCCCTATTAATTCTCACCCTGATCTTTTGCATAGCGCTATCGCCAGGCTAATTAATCACCGGTGTGAGCTCGAGCATTAATTGGAACAATGAATCATTTTTTTTTGTCTGTTCCTGGCCACTTCTAGCCTATAGGAATGCAGCTACTGCCATTACTTTAATAATTATTATAAATATAAAGCCAGCAGCACACACTACATTTGGTAGGCATTAAAAAAGACGTGATATTTGGCCTGGAGCATTAACAATCTGGTGCGTGTTCAGAGGAGTGATGGATGCAGCTCGCTGACAGTCCAGAAATGTGCTCCCTGAATCACTTTAACTCAGGACAGTTTATGAAGGTGCTGGGAAAAGCACAGGTTTCAGGGATCCAATGTCTGGATCAACACCCTTCAGCAGGTCCTGAACTCATGTCTTGTTGGGACGTCCAGGGCGCCCAGGGATGGAAACATCTCCATGAACTGCATGAGGGAGGAGAAGATGCTGACGGAGCTGTTCCAAGATTATAAATGTATGGAATGGCTCAGGTGTGCCCTGCATCCTGCCCAGGAAAAGCACCTGCATGCACAGGGCCTGGCTGGCATGTGGCAGTGACAGCTCAGGCACTGGGGTCAGGACTCACCTCCAGTGTCAGGCCGGCAGAAATACTCCAGGCTTCGAATGCTGGGAAATACAAAGCCACAAGGATGAGAACAGAGCTTTCCAGGGAGGAAACAAAAGCTAAAATGTGAACAGCTATAAACCCCCAATTTGTCACCCAGAGGACAGCAAGTATTTCCTTTCCTTGCCAGCCTGGAGGCTGGGGAGAAGCAGAGGTGGCTGAAGGAGAGCTCAAGGTGAGGCCCGTTATTTACTGCTGCTGATGAGTAAGCAAACCCCCACATCATGTTTTCCTCCAGGACAGGAAAAGCTCTGGAGTGTTTAGCAGCCTGGGCAGTTGTTCTTTTCCCCCTCCTGGGGTGTGTTTTACAGGCTCTTCCAGCAAGACACAGTCCCACTATTAATTGTTCACACACATAAAACACATGGAATTCTCCTCTGCCCCCACTCAGACCCAGCAGAACAAGTGGGGGAGGGCTGGAAAAGTCACCTACCGAGACTGGGGTGGGGATAATAATGTAAAAAAAGATCCAAAAGGATTTGTGTTCGATTTCAAAAAATGTAATATACTTCTCTGCACCAGTTTAAAAGCACAGCCTTGTTTGAACTTCCTAAGGAGGCAGGAGCACGGGGCAGGAATTGGCAGGCTCCGATTTGGCTGCTTTTCCTTATTATGAGAAAATCCACTCTGGTCTTGTGCGAGGGTATGAATTCTTCATCTCATATTGTGTTTGCACAGAAGCGTGAAATACATCCCGAGCGCCGGTGCCGTCCCCAGAGCACAATGCGAGAACAACGAGGGCACTGAGAACAGGGCCACTGCTCTTGCAGGGCCCGGGCTCTGCGCTGCATTCACCACATCCATGGCACTGAAAAGGAGAACCCGAGGCACGTCTCTCCTCCCCGAGCTCGGGGGCCCGGGGCTGTGAGCTGTTGTCCCTGTGGGAAGCTCCCGCCTTCCCTTCCGTAAACGTTCCCCCCGCTGCCGCTGAATCACCAAATAATCAGGAGACCCGTGGGAAGGGAATTAAAGGGTGGTTATCACGCTGCCGTGTTCTGCTCACTTTATTTGTTTTAAATGACCATGAAAGCAAAGGGGGAGAAAAGAAAACACACAAGTGGAAACTTAATTGAGCTGCTGAAATGTCTTCAAAGGAGCATTCTGGGCTGGATTGCGATGCCTCGGCTCCCACTGGTGGCATTTGCTCACACGAGTGGGCAGCTGATGAGGCAGTTCAGGACCATTCTCTGAGTGATCTGTGTCTTTTGCTGCAGGTTTGGAGCAGAGGATGGGCACAGACACCCAGCTCTGGGGTCTTGGGGACACTGCATGTCCCAGAAAGGGGCAGGATGGGAGCAAACTGCAGATACCCGGCATTGCTTTGGGCTACAAGGGTCTGAGTCCTTGTTTTATGGCAGGGTTTGCTACTCCAGGGGGAATATCCATGTTAGGGTACAGCTTTTCCCTCCTGGAGCCAAAGACCATCTGCTCTGGCTCCACTTCTGGGCAGGAGGAAAGGGGAACCCACTCCACTCATCACAGACACCAAAGTGCAGGCACAAGGTGACAAAACCACCTGAAGTCACAAAGTTTAGATGCTTGGTTAGATGCTGTCTCAGGGTGGAGGCTTGGGAAGGGCTTCCAGAGGGGCTGCAGAGCTCATGGGAGATTTATGGGGCGGGAGAGCACATGAAAGAGCTGGATAGCAGCTGGTCTGGGACAGGAGCACGATCAGAGGGACAGGAACAGAGCCACGGGAATAGAAGGGAACTTGCCATGGAACTGGCCAGCAGAAAAGGACCCAAATGTGGGGAGAAGACTCTGATAGAGAAGAGGGAGGAACTGCCCTGACCAAATGGCTGGAGCTGGAATGTAGGAGAGGGGGCAAAGAAAAGCCAAGGTGTGGAAAGGCAGGTCCCACAATCCAGCACAGACTGAGCCACCCACAGCTGAGGGAGAAGACAGGGTGGGACTGTGTAGGAAAAGGGGGCTCAAGAATTCCAGTGTGGGAGCCCAGGGATCTGCCAGGGAACCTGCTGGACCTGCTGGAGCAGCCACACTCAGTTAATCTCCAAGTGGAACAGAACTTGCCTTTGGCTTGTTACACCCCATTTTATGATGAGTCCAATATGCACCCAAGTAAATAAAAATGGGTTTCTCTCTATTCAGTCTTCTACTGGATCTTAAAATCTTCTAACATGCAGGAAACTCTATCAAAGATCCCTTGGGAAGGATCCTGCATTCTCATGTCTGGGTTCTGAGTCCTGTGCAAATCTAAACAGGCAAATGGGAGGAGGGGGAGCTGAGCTGCTCTGCCCTGCTGTGTGCATCCCTTACACTGGCCCAGCACTGCTCAAAGGAATGGATCAGCTCCTTTCTGATCCATTTTTCCAATCTCCTCCCTACCATGGGCCGACTCCAGCCCAGCAGCAGTTTTTGGGATGCCCTGTCTCCTGCTCAGCTCCTCCTGCCCCTATCTCCATGCCCCAGCTGTTTTGTCAGGTGTCTTCCAGCCTCAGGATCTCCCAGGAGCCTGGTGCTCTGAAATGAGGTGGGGTACACATCCCACTTGTGCTGGGAAGATAATGATAAGAGCAGCCAGGGATGGGAAGGGGGATGGAGCCCTTCCTGAACAGCTCCTGCTCCACTGGCTCTCACTAGGTCAGCACTTTCTGGGAATTATTGCGTGGCCAGATGTTGATTGGGCATCTGACAGGAGATGAATAAAGCCAATAAAGCTCTTATTTCTGGCTATAAAAACAATAATGAAAAGCAGACAGGGATGGTGGATAGGTTGCCCAAGGCCTTCCTAGGCCACACTGAGCTGACTGTAGCAGGAACTACCTTCAGCTGCCCTCCCTTCTTGTTCCCTCCTGCCTGTGTGCCATGAGCAACAGCCCTGAGATGGAGCACTTGGATGACACTGTGTACAGTCAGAATTCCTCTATTCCTGTCCAAGCTCCCCAGCCATGACCCCCCTGCAGAGGTGTCTGTGCTGAGCTGATCCCACAGTGAGATCAGGGCTGTGCACAGCAGGGCAGCTCCACACGGGCCAAGTCACCTCCTTTAAATAAAAACTCCTCCATCTCCAGCGTGGCACAGGAAAGCTCCTGATCCTGTGCCAAAGGCTGCCCAGGCCTCTCTCCCAGAAGGCACAGCCCTGCCTGTGCTTTCAGCTCCTGCACAGCTAAAGACCAAGGTCTGAATGTCAAACACTTCCTTTGTGCTCTGCTGTACCAGCCTGGGGATATTTGGCCAGTTCTGAGGAGTTCTGAGATTCTGAGATGTATTTCTGCAGGGAGATTTGCTACACAGCTACGTGCAGAAGAGCTGCCTCTGTCCTTCCAACAGTGACACCTCTGCTCTTGAGAAGTGCTGCAAAAGGGGCAGATGACAGAATCAGAAAATCACAGAATCCTAGACTGGTTTGGGTTGGATGGGTCCTTGAACATAATTTCATCCCACCCCTACCATGGGCAGGGACACCTTCCACTCCCCCAGGTTGCTCCAAGCCCCATCCAGCCTGGTCCTGGACACTTCCAGAGATCCAGGGGCAGCCACAGCTTCTCTGGGCAACCAGTGCCAGGGCCTCACCACCCTCATAAGGAAGACTTTCTCCCTTATATCCCATCTAACCCTGCCTTCTGGAAGTGGGAAGCCAGATCCTACCATGCCCACACCTCCCAAAGCCAGGTGACAGCTGCAGGTTTGGAGGGTGAAGGGCATATTTACAAATAATTCCCTGGGTTTATAACCTCATAACCAGGGACCTAAATGAGCTCCCCATTGAGAGGTCTTGAACAACCCACAAACCTGAGGGTTGGTGGCAAAGGTATCCTTTGTGGCAAAGGTATCATCCTGCCACGCTGCCATTGTGGGAATACTGGAACTGACCTGTGCACACCTGGCTCTGGATAAACCTGCAGATCCAGCTCAGCCCATGGCAATCAGAGCAGCCCTGCTCCCCGCTGGGATCCAGGCTGGCAACTGAAAAGAAACGTTTGAAATGTGGATTAACACCGTTTTAGGGGGTGGGCACCACCAGGGGGACAATGTCCAGCTCCACAGTGTCCAGCCTGGCTGACACACGGTGGCACAAAGCAGAGTTGCATGACTGTGGTAAGCTGCACTGCTCAGGCTCAGCTCTGACTCATAAAGCCAGGAAAAGGAGTTCTTCCCAAACAACAGCACCTTCAGCCCTTCAGAAACTGCTGCAATCCACATGGGAAAACCTTGTTGGACCTCTAAATGCCAAGGAGTCAATTCCTAATCCAAAGGCCAGGGAGCTGCCTCAACACCACAGGGCATGATCTGGTTACACTTGTGCAAACACCTGCACCAGCAGTGATACACACACCTATGCATTTAACTTTTATGTTTTCCCTGGCCTCAGCTGCCAGCATAATGGATTGGGAATGCACATTTAAGGTGGAAAGCATTCCTGGAAACTGCCTGTTCTTCAAAGGCATATTTACTGGATGTTCCAACAGCCACAACTCAATAAACATACAGTAATATTACACTGGCTAAAAATATCTGGGATAAAAGAAGAAAGAAACTCCCATTGCTGTTTTATTTAATATTTTTATCAATGATCTGAATGACTATATAAATCCTTGTCATGGGAAAGTTTGCAGATGCCAGCGAGATTGGTGGGAGGGGAACAAGAAGCAGGATTGGGCTATCAATACACTGGAATCTGACATGAGTGAGAGCTGGCCACATGCCAGTGAAACATGATTTAAACTGTCAAATACAAGGTAAGAAATCTGAAACAAGAAACACGGGTTACACTCACAGGATGCTGCCTCAGAAAGGAATAGTTTGGAAAAGGACTTGGAGGACACTGGAGATTTGCAGTAGCCCTAAAGCTGCCGTAAAGGGGGACTGTGACCCCTCAGTGCTGAGAAGGGACAATGGATGATCCCAGCAGGAAGGATTCCTTCTGGCACACAGCTCCAGGAACCTCCTGGAAGGCCATGATCAGACCCCGTTCCTTCCTTAATGGAGAAAGGGAAAATAGAGGAGCAACTCTGCAAAGCCAAACAGTGACTCTGAGGCTGGGAAATGGAAGGTGCCCAGCATTCTCCTGAAGGAATCCAAGGTGTCAGCTTGTCAAGGATGTGACTGAGACAGGACCTGGCCACTGCTCCAGACACTGATGTGGCAGTTGGTGGGGAGGGCTTTTGGGAACAATGATACCTCTTCCAAGACAATTGCAAATTTAACCTTGAAGAAACCTAACAGAAACATCCATGGAGGATGTACAGCACTGGAAGAGCTTCCCAGGGCACCAGGTGAAATGGTGAGGTCAGGCGTTTTCCAGGAGCTCTTTAACTCACCTCTGGGAGAAATTATACAAGGGGTTGGTTACTCCATGTGGCTGTGGGAACCCCTGGATTACTATACTGGAGTCTAGTCCTTGCACAAACTGTTTGGAGCAGGCTTCTCTTTGTATTGGAAGGAATGGAGGAAGCCTGTGCAATGGCTCAGGCAGCCTGAAAGACTTTTCCTGGCTGCCTCAAACACTACACGAGGGGATACTTCTGCTTAAGCTTTACATACTGTAAGTTATAGGGCTGTCTCTTTCCAAATTAAGCAAACAGAGATTCCCTCCTGCAGAGCTGAAAATCTCAGTATCAGTTTCTCCAGTTCTGAACAAATCCTCACCAGTCTGGCTCTGGAGAAAATGCATAAAGAACCCCCGTCTGCTCTGAGTTCCAGCTGGGGAGCTGCATGGATATCAACAAGGTTTCAGGGTGTAACAGAGCAGAAACCAGCTCAGCATGCTCATCTTCTCAAGCTAAGTCTGTCCTTCTGTTTGCATAGATTAGCTCTTCCGTGCATTCCCCCTGCACAGGATGCCAGGCTGGCCACGGCAGCAGCAAGCCGCGAGCAGCGGGAGGTCCTGCTTCATCCAGCACCAGCTCCCACATCCCCAACACTGGCAGCTTTTGTTCTCCTGCTCCTGTCTGATCTCTCCAGCCCTCCTTCAGGGCCCCCTCCAAAAGTTACTCCACAAAACAGGATCCTGCTTTTTCTATTTCAAATCCAGACCTGGCATCAGAGCAAAAATAAAAAGCGATCCATCATGGCACTGATGCACAAAGGTCTTTTTCCATCTCTCCCTTGGTTTTTGCAAGCTGAACTGTCACAAGCGAAAATTCAGCTGCTGTTTAGATACACAGGGAACAGATACACAGGCAGTGGGATACAAGGAGTGTATTTCCTGGATAAAAAACAAAATGCATTGAGTAAACTGATCTTACCTGTACAGCTTCCTGCCAAAGCAAGTTATAAGCCCGTATCACTGGGTGAACTCCACTTCTCGCTGCTCCCATTCAGTTCTGTGTCCCACTTGCCCTGTGTCTTGGCTCCTAAATCCCATGTCATCAGTGGCAACTTTTCCACCATAGACCATATCCTTGTTGGAGTACCAGGTCCAAGTGTTCTCAGCAGATCCGAGTCTGCCCAGACAGTGCCATCCCTTCCCTTGGGAGCTACAGCAATTCTGATAATGAAACAAGCAACTTCCTGACTGCGAGCTATTGCTTCCCTGGAACAACAGCATTTCAGAGTGAATGTGTTATCAAAACAATAAACCAGGCTGTGCATGTCCAGATTAACTTTCATCTGCTGTTTCCAGGAAGGAGCAGCTGCTCTGACAGCTCCCTGCATGTCCCGTGCCTGTGTTGGTGTTTGCTTTATTGGAGCAGAGCAGCCCCTTTGAGGGGACTCTCCTGACCTTGCCAATTACTACAGTCAGGTCCAGGCTGCAGAACTGGAGTCCTTTCAGCTGTGGGAGGGGCCCCAGCGACCCAAAGAACCCACGCTGCTACTGAATGCTCCAAGCCATGGGGCCAGACCAAACCTATCCCAAGTAATTCCTCCCAAAACACAGAGTGGACCAGCACTGGGCATTTCACTCACCAGATCTGTTCATATTGCATCTTCCTGCTTCCTAGTTACACCTCTGGGAAGCCTCTCTGCCCCTGCTTGTCTCCCTGAATGACCTCATGGTGTTTCCTAGACAGCTTACACAGCCCCATCAGCTAAATCTCCCCCCATTCCACTCTGTTCTGGTTTAGCTAAACAAGATTCCCATGAGCAGGAGAGGGAAGGTGGTAAGATTGGAGCTCACACTTTACCCACTGCTGTCAAGAGCAGCTGAGGCTGCCCCATCCCTGGAAGTGTTCCAGGCCAGGTTGGAGCAACCTGCTCCAGTAGAAAGTGTCCCTGCCCATAGCAGTGGCTGGGACTGGATGGGCTTTAAGGTCCCTCCAAACTTCACCAGTCTGTGATTCCATGATTGTCCTCTTGTCTGTGTGTGAGTGCAGCCTGCAGAGGTCCATGCCCTGGGAGCTTGGCTTGGACCATCAAACCCTCAGACTTCTCCAACTCATGGTCAGGCTCTGAATAAAAGAAAATCCAGAGCTGAGGTTCAGGAAGGGAACCATGTGCTCTCATGCTGGAGGCCCTGAAGGAAGTGGAGGTGAATTCCCATAAAGAAATTACCAGGATCATTAAGGATTAATAATTACCTTTACATCTGATAAGCTATTGGAGCTTTAATTTCCTGCAAGGTTTTTGTGAGCTGTGTGTACAACAAATTGTGTGTGAGCTCAGCCCGGCATTCCCGGGCTCCGATGACAGCCTGGGTGAGATGTGCTCAGCCACCAGTTATTTTCCAATTAATGTGGAGCTGTGGTGTGATGAGTAATCATGCACAGAGAGGGAATCTTAATCTGCCTGCCTTTAGAACAGGTTACTGGGATTTTGAACGGGTGGCAGACAATTGCAAATCCTGACTAACCAAAATAACAGGGCCCTGGCCAGTGTCAAGTCTAATTTCACTAAACACCAGGATCATTACATTCTCCTGTGGTGGTGGATTTTGAACTGGTACCAGGAATGAGTTATTCCTACTCCATGGGGATTTCAGATTTCATCTTTGCTTCTATCTTTGACTTATTGAACAGATTTATTTTCTGGGTTAGATGTTAATATTTTTGTCCTTCTGCTAATGACAAGGTTTGCAGTTCAGTGTCTCACTGGTGAAAGAATCAGGAGTGTGGCATCTGGGTATGCTGGAAGTGTGACTGGCCACCTCTAGACACTTCCACTGGCTCAGAAACACTGTGTTCTCCCCCTTTGCAGAAATCTCAGTTCAAAAGCATCACTCTTCTCCCAGAAATGAATTCTGCCTCAGGAACTGATTTAAATCAGAGACCAAAATAGAGGAAAAACCACTCTCCTGTTATTTTCACTCTTCCCCTGCTCAGAATCTCATGCAACAAATCAGCTGCTACTTACAAAACATCTTCCCAAAACTGAGCTTTTTTCCTGGAGAGGCTGGGAGAGGAGGGCATGTCCCACTGCCACTGGAGCAGCACAGTCAGCACATCACTCTGGAAGCTGCTCCCAGTTACTTTCTATCAACTGCTACTGGGCAAACATTTATGATGAGAGTGAGTTAAAAACCCAAAAAATTCAAAAATCAAGGAAAACTGTCTCCATGTACTGCAGGTGATTTCTCTCCCCCCACTCTCCCAGTACAAACCTCCTCAACCCCACTCTAAAAGCCCCAGTTTGTACCTCAGCTCTGCAACTGCCACGGAGCACCCTGGTCCAGTCAAGCTCATGTTTTCAGTCTCCCTGCATAATTTAGGAAGATTTTACTGCCAGAAAGTAATTTCTCTGCAAAGAAAGACAAGTAAGTCTTGCCTGATCCCTTTAGCTCTGTATAACTGCAAATTTAATGACCCTACATGCTGCCATGTCCTGTAAATCTTTAATAAAAATATTAAAGAGCCCCAGCAGAGGATCTGCTGCTCAGTCCTCTCCTCACTGACACTCACCTTGAGCTCTGAGCCTTCTTCCCAGTATTTTACCCTTTTCAATAACAGATTATTTTAATGTACGTTTAGGGAGTTTGGATCATAATCCATCAGGCAAAATTTTCTTAAAGCCTCATGGACAACCAGATAGATTTATACTGTCTAGCCTGATAGTTATTTCATTAGTATATGTGATCAAATTAGTCTTACATGATTTACCTGCAATATATCCATGCTGACTCATTCCTATTACAGTAAATTTATTCATCCTAAAAAAAAAAAAAAAAAAAAATTGAGCTGTAAACTAACTGTAAATTAAAATTTTAGAAAAACAACATTCCCCTGAAATCTCTGCCTCCTGTTATTATTTCTGTTGGGATGGAGCACAGGCATTGTGGGGCTGTTTTGGGAATGGGCCGGACTAAAAGTGAGCCAGAGGGTACAGGAACAAGTGAAGGCATGAAAGAACTATCACTGCAGAGAGGGCAGCCACAGTCAAGGGTTCTTGACTCCTTTCAGAGAGACACAGCATGAGGAATTAAGCCTGGCACAAGACATTTAAAGTGAGATTTATCAGATCTGATTTTCTACAGACCCTGACAAAGCACCTTGGGCAGGAGAGAGGGCAGGTCCACCTTGGAGCTTCCAACCACAGACCCACCATTGCCTTCTACTTCTAATAAAACTACCTCCCCAACAAACAAACAGAAAAAGCTGTTGCATGGCAAAACTATCTGTTCCTTACAGTTCCTTTCCCCACCGTGGTGGGCAATAATGTCCATCCCTAAAGGGTGTACCCAAGCTGAATGCAGCTGCCAGGCCCCAGGGAGCAGCCCCAGCCCGCAGGGATTGCTGCTGGCACAGAGCACAGGCACTCACTGGGCCTTGGGGTGCAATTCCAGCTCTGCTCCTGTCCTCTTGTGCCACCTGTAGGCACAGCACCTTCCTCCCAGAGCTGGCTTCCCCTCCCACCTTGAGCCTGCCTTGGTTAAACCTGAACTCTCCAGAGGACAGAGCAGCTCAGGTATCTCCCAGAGTCCTCTGGCAAAGATGTCCAAATCTGCTCCCAGATCTAACAGTCAAAGCAGAGACTTTTATTTCCTTTTGCTGTTGGCTGAACATTCAGCTGATATTCCTCACAAAGGATTTAAAGATGGGAGAGGAGGGAGAGACCTTTTATATGGGCAGGTAGTGACAGCGCAAGGAGCAATGGTTTTAAACTGCCAGGGGCAGGGATAGGTGGGATTTTGGGAAGGAATTGTTCCCCTGGCAGGTGTGGCTCAGAGCAGCTGTGGCTGCCCCATCCCTGGAAGTGTCCAAAGCCAGGCTGGATGGGGCTTGGAGCAAACTGGGATAGTAGAAGGTGTCCCTGCCCATGGCAGGGGTGCAATGGGATGAACTTTAAGGTCCTTTCCAATCCAAATCATTCTGGGATTCCGTGACTTGGGGACTTACCACATAACATTGGTAAACTTAATTTTGTCTAGGGAAGCATTTTCATATCAAAGCATGCTCATGAAGGCCCACTCCACATGCAGCTATTGGGTAATCTGGGTTACCACCTGAATCATTACATTACATTTTAATTTCAACCCTGTTCTCCAAGACAGTGAGGCCACCTTCAACATCATGTTGAGAGCAAAGTCAGCCAAATGTTTTTTTAAAAAGTTTTTAAATGGTCACAGTTGAGAGGTAAAACAAAGGTCCAGTCATTAAAGCATTGGAAAACTGGGCCTTTTTCACTATATAATCCTCTGTCAAGCCTCCCCACTGGTTGACACAGTAAAATAATATAACCAGAGATGATATTTTTTTCCTCCTACATAAACTCTCATTTAGTTTCTCAGGGAAAAGAAAAACCTTTTCAAGCTCTTAAGAGTTTAAAGAGAAATAAAGTTAAGTGTGACAGTCACTGAGGCGTTTCCAGCCTGCTGTGCTGGATCAAGGGATGAGCTGTGTCCTCGAGGAAGAGCAGGCACCAGTGAGGAGTCATCCCTGACCAACCAGCAAAATTCAGTGTAACTGAGTGAGGCTGGTCCTTAAGCATCATTGACTTAAAAAGGTTTTAAGCACGTATTTAAAATTATGGGAGGCTTTGATAACCTGGGACTTTAGTCAAATCCAAGGATCTCTCTAGGAAAGGAGGAGATGCTGTCTCCAAGCGCAGGGCACTCCATGAAACCCCTTAATTAGCCCATAATCTGTGCCCTGCCAGGAAATCTGAGTCTCTTCTCGATGAGCACCATCAACATCACAATAGTGCTGCAGAAACCTTCTCCTTAATTGCTTGAATCTCTGGAGCAACCATGCACTGTGTAATTAGTCCCAAAATGAAGTATTTCACTAACTTGCATTTAACAAGTAGTACTGCCATCCTCATTGCCAGCCAGTGTTCAGACACCATAGAAAGATGTTCTTCTTACATGGGAAAACAGATTTTTCCTGCTTCAAATATGCTGCAGATTGGAGAATTTTTCCAGGCTTTTCTAACACCAAGTCCTGTGTCCTTACAGATCTCAGGGTCAGCACTGACAAGGGAGTTTATTAGGCAGAATAATCTCTGGAGCAGGTTCCCAGCTGGATTAAGCACTGCTATGAATGGAGGAAATCAACCCAAAAAATAACAGGGAAAATGACAGCCTTCCTGCCGTTTGACAGAGATCTTGCTTTTCCCTTTTTTCTCTTGTACATGTTCATAATTTTGTAGACAGGTAATTACATGTCTGATGTAAAGACCACCCCTCCTAGTTCAGGCTTCAAAGCTGGCAGAATTCAGTTGCTGTTTCATCCTAGCAATCCCAGATCCAGCAGAAATGCAGCTGGGTGGAGGTGGAAGATCTCACTTCCAATCGAGGTATTCAAGTGGGAGACATGGAATCAGCCACTGAGCTGCTGCTCTTGCCTTTACCTTCATCCTCCAAGCACAGGGGAGACCTGAAGGAATGCAGATCTAAGCTCAGTTCTCCCACAAGACAGCGATCCAGGCCAGCCCAGCTCTCACCTGAGCAGGACAGCACCCACCCTGCTCTCTCAGGAAGGTGAATTAAGATGGCCCTAAACCCAAGCCTGTTTCCTACAGGCAGCTCAGCATCCCAGCCCTGCCACTGCCATCTCTCCCACCCCGACTGTGGCAGGGGCAGAGCCAGCTCAGCCTGCCCAGCCTCCCTGCCCAGACGTGCCCTTCCTTCCCCACGGAGCCCCACAGCCACATTCCCTTGCACTGAAAAACTTCCAGCAGGCAATGGCTGCCAGCCATGTGGGCCAGTAAGCACATGTAATATTTGGGGAGGGCAGGAGTGAGGAACACCTCAGAATTTAGGGCACGGTAGCTCAATCTTCCAGCTTCCTCTGAAGCATGGAGTGGACTCTGCTCAGGAGAGAGCTGGTGCAGCATTCAGAATCACAGAACATTCTGAGCTGGAAGGGACCCACAAGGATCATCGAGTCCCACTCACGTGAATGGTCCATACAGGGGTAAAACCCACAACCCTGGCATTATTAGCATCATGCTCTGACCAACTGAGCTAATCCTAGTGAAGAACTAAGGGAATTTTCATGAGGACACGGGCCCAGAGACTCTGCTCCGTTGTCATGAGCTGGTCTGGGGGCGTCAGAGCCAGAGCTGCACTGCCAAGGCTGCCAGATCAGGTGTAAATGAACATATCAAACAACCAGAGAAAGAAGCAGGAGTGGAGTGAACAAACATTTGCTTTAACAGCTTCTACTCACCTGGATCTTGTCAAAACACCTTTATCTCATCACCAGCACTGCTCAGCATCAGCACCGTGCCATCCTAGTAGGGCAAACAAACCTTCCCACAAGATGTGAAGATAAAGGGGAAGAATAAAAAAACAGCTTCACTGTTTTTTTTAGTGACAGGACAGCACTGATATTCCCTGAACAAAACCAAAGACTGGATAGGAAATGAGCCCTGAAATTACCATCAGACATTTCCCTGTCTAACAGACGCTTGTTCTGGAGGTCTTCAGTCATTATTTCAGGGTTGTGCCTGGCATCACTTCTTTCTGACACATACACATAGAACAAGCCAGAAATTTATCCAAACTGCTCCTAAGAAGCTCCAGCCCTGGAAACTGTTCCTCTGCAGCCCAGAGATCTGCTCACACCATTACTATTCTCACCACTTTCCCAGCACCTACGTTGAATATCCCTTGTTGTTAAGTCCATTCTTGCCCTCCCAGCACAGACCCATCCCTCCCTCTTTGCCAGAACATCATCACCAGGTGCTCTCTTGCCCAAACACGCCCAGTTCCCTCTGTCTGCTCCCCAGGCAAGTGTTCCCTGGAACTATGATTGCTCCAACATGCTGCTCATCTCTGTTGCTGTGTGCACCTCCTGTCTCCCCACTGAGGCAGGGACTGGTTTACAGATCTTTCATGTGCAATTTCTATTTTATAATAAAATAAATAAATAAAATAAAAGATAAATGACTAAAATAAAAAAATCTGGTCAATCAGAGACATGGGGAAAAATACACAGGAGCCCTGTCTGTGCTCTCAAACACCCAAAGAGCAAAAGCCTAAAATACGCTGCAGATGAGAAGATAAAATTGGGAGCATCACAACTAAATTGGGATGCCTGGTCACTTTAGCTCTGTCACAACTGTACCCTGCTGGTGCTATTGAAGCCTCTCAGCTGCCCTTTAGCAGCAAGTCCCTTTCTTAAGCTGCCAGGCCTTTGTTCCTCCCCAGAATAGTGTCCTGCTCGTGCACACAGGGGCAGGGCAAGGTTGGACACTATGCACTGCATTGTACTGTCAGCCTAAATAGAAGCTGATGGGATAATAATTAATTGCAGTCTCCCTGTAATAAAAGACAAGACAAAGCCAGAGATATAAATAAAATCATCAAAGGGACTCACAGAATAGGAGCTGTGTCTGCATTTTGTGGGCAATTTACAAGCCAAAGGAAGGCTGGGAACCCAAGGACTGAAAAGCAATAAAAATCTATGGAGCTCTCACAAAACCGTGACAGCGTCTCGCTGATCTGCCTTGTTACCAGGCAGAGGTATAAATTCCCTCAACACCTCTGTTGTTTAAGGAGCTGGAAAGGGAAGGGGAAAGTAGGGTTGAAGAGGGAGTGAGCCGCAGCCCCTGAGCCCCGCACAGCGGGGATGCCCTGGAAGAGCCCGCAGACAGGAGGCACCAGCCTTGCCCCGGGGGCAGCAGCCTGCCAACGGAGCTGCGAGCTCCGGCCAGCCCCGGGGCTCTCATGGAGACGTTTTTAACTCCCTTTGTGCCACGAGGGTTCCTGTCCTTATGGCTTACACAAAGGCAAACCCTCCCCTGACCTGCAGCTTTCCCGGGCCAGCTGCCTGTCCCTGCTCCCCGGCTGTCACCGCCTTCCAGCGCACGGCAAGGCGTGGTGAGAGGCACAGCTCAAAGGACCCCGACACTGCCCCGGCGGCGAGCAGCTGCAACCTGAAGAAACAGGAGGGAGGACAGAGGGAAATCCTCCCCCTGCTCCCTCCCCATGAGGCCATGAGAGAGGAAAATGGATAGAAACGAGGGTGGATATGAAGGAAGGGGAGGGCAAGTTCCTCTGTCCCGCTAATGCGTCGTTCTCGCTGAAGTCGGACAAACAGGTACCTAAACCCCCTCCAAACTGGTGACATGACACATCCCTCTGCTCAGCAGCCTGCCCTGATCCCCAGATCTTTCCACTCAGCCTCAAGGACAGAAGGACTCAAAGATGACCAGGTGCTCTCATAAAAGGGAGAGAGGTACAGCCCTCCCAGACATCTGGGCCAAACGGCTGCTGGTCCAGGCCCCTTCTCCTGGGAAACAGGCTATTGTGCATTCAGCTCATCTCCATATGGCCATGAATCCCACCACAGAGATGCACAGGCTTCCCTCATTCATCCCTAAAGTGGATGGAGAGGCAGGAATAGTGGGAAAGCAAGGAGGCACACCCTCAGCCTCTGTGGTAAAAGCTTTTCTTGCTCAGTGTGTGCATAGCAGAGACAAGCTGGAAGCACAGATCCCAAATCCCAGCCCCACACATAAGCTTTGTTTTGTGTTCTATTTCCTCTCCCTGGCTTTTCTTTAAATTCTTCTTTAAGAATCTTCTTCTCTAGCTAAACCACGCCAAGGTAAAGAAACAACAAGTAATTAAAAGAAACTGACATTGCACAATGTTCCCCCGAAGGCAAACACGATCTTCTTCCCAAAGAACAAATAAGTCCTCAACTAAACAATGGCTTTCTTAATGGAGTCGGCAAAGTCTTTCTTCCACCCGATCCCTAAACAACAAACAAAGCAATGAGAGGAAAGTCACCTCCCTTTTCCCCGCTCCTGCCTTGCCAGGACTTTTCATCCCCGCAGCAGCGATGCCAGTGGGAAAAGGGCTCTGCCTTGCTGGGGACCTGTTGGGAGGTCACCAGAGAGGGGATCATCACAGACCACCCCTGCCCTGTCCCCGTGCAGCCCAGGCTTCTCAGAAGGAGAGGTGATAGAGCCGCAGCCAGCCCCGGGGGCAGCACAGCTCTGGACAGCCCAGGAGCTCGGGCTACAACTTTTGCCTTTGTTTCCAAGCACGGCACAGAACCAGAGCTGGGTTGGTTGGATTTAGGGACCAAGTCTTGGATCTAAAAGGAGAAACCTGTCTGAGCTGAGGGTCAGCCACACCTTACCAGTCTAAACAGCTCTCTCTTGTGAGCCCTTCTCTATGCTCAGAAGTTGGATTGATTATTTTAAAGCTCATTTTCAACCTGGATGATTTTATGATTGTGTGACACTATTCAAGGACCTGGAGGGGCGATGCCCAGAGCAAACTCAGCAGTGTAGCAGCCCCAGCTTGGCTCCAGGGAACTCAAAATGGATCACTCAGAAGTCTCCTGTCACCTGGCAGGTGTCCTGATAAAGCCCATCCCTGTCTGGGTGCAGAGCTGGAGCTGATGGGTGGTGTGAGGAAGAGAAAGGCAAACCGAGAGTTAATCTGTGTCATTGACTCCAAGCAAGATGAGAGCTGCTACAGAGAGTGGGAGAGATCTGGAAAGCACCCAAACGTTTGTGGGGCCTGCCACCAGATTCTCCTTCTAGCTTGCAAGCAATCCTCTGGATAGGGAGAACGGATGGAGGCTCCATGTGCTGCTAAGAGAAGAGCACACTGTGGGCACACGAGCAGGAAAATCAGAGCCCAGCTGCAGCTGTGCCAGCTCTGTCACTGCCCACTCCTGAGGACCACTCTTGTGACATCTGCCAGCTGGGGTGGCCTCTCACTGCTCCCTAATCTGGCTCAGCCAACATGAGCTGTCTTTTTCCATACCCTACACGTGCATGAGCACTTTCCTTCTCTCTCCTTGTCCCTCCGTGGGAGGGATGGATGGATTGGGAATGCTCATGAGGAATTATCAGCATACTGCTGGTGCCTTACATTTCTCATCCATAGTTTCCTGAGGTTTTAAAAGACCACAGCCCAGCTTGCTCCTCAGGAGCCCTCCCAATCCAGACCTATGTCACACGTCCCTTAGCCAAGGCCATTTTTGTAGGGATTCACTCTGTGCTCTTCAGGGCAGCCTTGTACTGCCAGATGCCTCAACGGAGCTGCGGAACACAGGGATTCTGGAGCCATAAAGTCTCCAGAGACTGCAGCTTGATAAGAAAGATGGTGGCAATCCCTATTCCCTCCCTCAAAGAGCTCTCAAGGCTGAACTCAGTAACTATGAAGCTCAGAATTGTGGAAAAGCATTAGTCCAAGGTCTTTGGTGGGTAAGAGCCATCAAAATGCTGTGTGCAGCCACAGGCTTGGTGAGATGAGCCCCACAGCTCCAACACCAAACACTTCTTAGAGCACTCAGCCAGGAAGACCCTCCTCACCCAGCTGCTCCAGAAGCTTCTTCTGCCAAGGGCACAGTCCTGGTTGTGCTCCTGACCTGAGAATCAACATTATTCCTGAGCTTCAAATCCAGGCTTTGCCCCCAGCCCCCCAGGTTCATCCTTTCCTGCAGCTCCCATGGGCTGGATGGCCACAGGTGCCTGCTGGGGGCGTAAAAAAGAGCCAGGAGACCAGCTCCTTTTCAAGGCCTTTATTGAAGACACCTTTGGGTGGGGAGCCCAAGGAGTCATGCACACCATCACTGCTCCTGAGAGATGATGCTGAGGACAAGGAGACTCATAGCTTTGTCTCTAGGCAGAGATGAGGCTTCTGTTCTCACAGAAATCCTCAGTAAAATGCTGGCTGGCTCTTCATCTAGGGACATCCTGTTGACCAGGTGCTGGTAGGTCATGGTGGTAATGCAAAAAAACCCTGGTTGGTGGTTTCATCTTCTCTACTGTTTTCCCTACCTGGAAGTACCATTTTTAGTCTCGGATGTTATATTGGCTCATTATTTTTTAGGGGTTTTTATTACCAAGTTATGAGCACTTGCTGTTCCCCTATTTGCTGGGTGTCATTTTGGGAGGGGGTAATGGAGATGTGCATCGGTGTGAGTGAGTACTGGGACAGGGTAAGGGACAGACAACCAGGAGTATTAACAATTTACAAAGACATACAACATTAACAACAAATAGTCAATACAAACATCAACAATTATAGTCGGCTAGGTAGACACACATTAACACAAAACAACAGCTGTAATCAACTGGGTGGACACCTTGTAGATAAAAAAAACCTGTGCTTGGGAATTCATTCCCCACAGGGGGGTGTCCGGGGCGGCTGCAGTGACCAGGGCGGGCACTGCCCCTGCCGGAGCTCACCTCCCAACATGGCCAGACTCGGCACGAGAAGAGCCCTGGGTGACCCTGCCCTGCACACAACACACACACGAGCACAGCCACTTCCCCAGCTGCAGGAGCAGCCCTGACAGCACAGCAGCCGTAACCTTCTGTGGAAATACAGAACTTCAAAAAGTCACATTCTGGGGACGGAACAGACGCTCATCTATCACACCTTCAGCTATAAGAGAGCCCTTCTTACCAGCAGGCTTTTTTTAACCTGCATCCAGGCAACGGCAGCTCCATTCGCTGATGGAGTCGTTGCTGTTCACACCGCCACAGCCGGCCCCAGGTGATTCCTGCCCACGGGCAGGGGAGGGAGAGCTTGGGAGCGGCTCCTGCTCAATCATCCAGAAGGTGATGAAACACTGTGCTGCTCAGATCCACGCTGGCAGCCAGGCAGGAACAGGTCAGAGGTGAGGAGGGAGGATCTCACCGTGTGAATATCGAGTATAAAGAGAAGCATCTCCCTTAAATGCATTTCCAGCCTCTTGTGCAGTGTGAACAGGAGGAACAGGTTGGAGGAGACACTGCCTGTGCTGAGCTGTGCTGTGCTGTCACAGCAGCACTCAGAGAAGAGGGGGCTTGGACTTAAGCGTAGAAACTCCTCCAGCTTGTGCTTGGAAGAGGGGGAGGTCTGCAGGCACCTCCCCTGCCCACCTTCAGCATGAATGTGGGACTATTGCTCCTGCAACCTTGGCAAGATGATCAGGCAGAACCTTGGGCCTCCTGCCTTTCCTGCTCCTGAGCCATCCTGCCTGCTGTGCAGTTTAGGAAGTGTGGCACAGATTCTGCAGGGTGTGAGCACACTCACACGCTGAACCAAACACAGTTCAAGTTTTTTTTATCAGGAAGTGATAACACCTGGACTTTGAGTATATATTTAGACTAGTTTAGTGATTTGTAGTAAATATTCCTGATGATAGCATGTGTGAAATGCAAGCAAGAGCTCTTTTGATCTTCTGTCCTCATGCTCCTGGATCCTGAACTCCATGGCACAAAAAAACATGACTATAGCCATGGGAGGCAGGTGCTCATGTCCCATGAAGAACATTGCTGTGTCCTCTCCTGCTCTGCACTCCAAAATCCTGCTGTTACAGCCTGCTGGGATTGTTGGAAGGACTCAGCTGGGTGAGAAATCATGGATTTTAAATAAAAACAGGAATCCTGATGGATGTGGCATAAGAACACATGGGCTCAGCTTTTCCCAGGAGTTGGACAGGTTCTTGAGCCTTGTGAGAAGTCAAAGATGATGATACCAGATGCTCATGGGGTTCCCTGTGCTTCCTCAGAAGCTCCCCAGGTGTCTGCACTGCAGGACCATCAGCAGAAGGCAGAGCAAGAGCAGAGCACACAGGATGACCACAACCATGTAATCGTGAGCTGCTAATGCCATGAGGAAAGAAACGCCACACCTTGCCATTTATTTATTATTCTACATGCTCCAAGAGCAAATCCAGACACCAGCAGCCCTCCCTGCTGTAGGATTCTTGGAGGAGAGCACTCCATCCAGCTGAGCTCCCATGGACAGCTGAGGGTTGGATCAGGACTAAGTAGGTGTATTAAAGCTCTCCCTCTAACAGAATTTTTACAGCCCCTGAGGTGCTGCAGCTTTACATTAATGCTGCACTTAACTTTGCAAGCTCTGTCCCTCACTTGCAGCCTCATGATGCCAAGATGAATCCTACAGAGCCATTTTCCTGGGCTTACCCTTCCAGGCACATCAGATTCACCTGCCACAGCCATGAAGCAGCTCAGAGGCAGCAGCAGCATCCTGAGAGGCTGTTGAGGGCAGGAGGGCAGAGCTGCCAAGTTCTGAGGGAACCTGGCAGCTTAAACTTTATCTGCTGGAGACCTGTAGGTCCTGAGCTTGCACTTGTGGAGCACTGTGCTCACAGGAGAGCCCTGCAGTGTACAGCAGTTTCTCTGTTCTTTACAAGAGGTTTCTTCCTCCACAAAGGTGTTGTTTTACAGGCATTTCCTTCTCACGTGTCCACCACAGCATGGTTGGGTGGTGCAGAGCTGCTGGGGGCACATGATGTGACTTCCTGACCTGAGCACTGGGCAAGGAGAACAGCCAGGCCCTGAACCCAAAGAACGTCCCACCATGGGCTTAGCATTCCAAGGCTCCATAAACCTGGTGCATGGTGGTGTGACCATGGAACCACAAGGATCACAGCTGTGTGGAAGGCACTGGACTGCCATGGAAGGCTGCTCTGAGGGAGCAGAGCTATTTGAGTCACTCACTGAAGACTTAAACTGCTGACTGTACTGTACTCCAGGGTTTAGGACAAACCCCTTCTCAGGGGCAAGCACGGGGGTGACAGCCAGGGGCTGGCTGCTGGCACAGCACAAGGCACAGCTCCAGCTCAGCAGGGCCATTTGTTCTCTGACTTCATCCCTGGGCTGTTCTGAAGGGAAGTTTGCACAAGACAAACATGTATGGCACACAATGCTAGCTTCAGAGCAAGCTGTGAGGAAGCAGATTGAGCTCTCTGTGCAAACCAACAGCAAAACCATTCCTTGGTGGCTTCTCTTGTGGGACACTTCAAAGGCACCACACAGCCACAACGCCACTGCTGCCCTGGGGAAGGGCTCCCTGAATACCCTCCGTGAATGAGAAGGAAAAATTAAGCACTTCTATTTGGCATGTGCAGCCCACTAAAGATCCCTGAATGCTCAGCTTCTCATTGAACCTAAGGCAGGCTGTTAATTCGTTATTCACTTCCCAGCCTGGAAGGAAAAGCATGTTATACCCGAGGGCCAGAACTGATGAACAGAGCCATAAATCAAGCAGTTTACAAGACCAGCAATTAGGAAACAAGCCGACAGAAGGGAGAACTCTGTCAGTAATAAAGCAGACACACCACAGGATCTGCTGAGTGCTCAAAGCAACAGGGGATACGCAGTCCTTTCTACACTCCATCTCTAATTCTTCCAGTCATTTGCTGCTTTTTCCCTCTCTCTTCTACTTCCTTTTATTTCCTCCCGCACTCCTGCCAGTTTTTCCTCTATTCTCTCCCTCCTCTCTTCCAAAAAGCCTATTCTCCCCATGAGTGCAGGAACACAACTGCTAAGCAAATGGATTTGGCAGCTGCTGCCCGAGAGCAGAGGCTGGGTACCAGCAGCCCCAGGATGATGGATATGGGCAGTCCACAGGTGCAGGGTGGGATGGGGGGATCTGCACAGTGCAGGAGCCCCTGGGCAGGGGACAGGTCCTGGGGAGAGAGTGACAGTGGCAGAGCTGCTCAAATAAAGAAGGGATGGGGCTTGCTTCTGCCCTACTCATATCCTGAATCCAGCACCAGTCAGATCCAGCTCCCTTGACTTTGACAGCAACTTCCAACACCCTCCCAATGTCTCCTGCTCTCTTCCTACTTCCCTGTTCTTTGACATTAGTCCAAATGATCTCCTGGAGTGGGGTCACTGGGTGACCAAGGGGCTTTAGTGGCTTTAGACCCACTGCTGGTGCTGATCCCATGGGCAGCTCTGCACCATGTTACCCCCACAGACCCCCCCAGAGAAGGGCTGGGTGCTGACTGCACACTCCTTCCCAGATGCTGCATTCCTGTGGAGCAGCACTCTGGGCAGAGTCAGCCCTGAGCAGTTTTCCTGCACACAGCACAGGCACACACACATGAAATCCCAGTGCAGGACACGGGCTTGAAGCACCTCTCACATCCCCCCCTGCTCCATGCACTGCCACAGCTCCTGAACGTCACAGAACTGGGAAATCACAGCCAGAGGTGAGAGATTTTGCCTGCATTTTAGCCTTTGGCACCAATCTCCCTAAAACAAGAGGAATAAGGCTAATTGTGAACCTCCTTTTATCAAGAAAGGAGGGAGACCAGAACACTCCTCCAGTCATCCCAAGACCAAATGGATTAAGTTATGCCAAGAATTGTGTGTGATATTCCACTGCAGCCTGGAGGAACCTTATGTTAAGAATGAGCATCACTCCAATGCCCTCCCATATGCCTGCGGGTGATCTTGAGTGAAAAAGCCAAAGATTTGTCTGGAGGAGTTGTCCATAAGAGGAGGAAATATCTCCTCTAACCTTGAGCAGAGAGAGGTTAATAATCCAGCTCCCCCAGCACTGGGGATGGGAGGCTTTGATGAGCTCTTTGGCAAGTGCTGTAGGAAGAGGCTGCAATGCAAAGTTAAATAATTAGGTCATTGTGGAGCACAAGGAAAGAAAGTAGAAATATTCTCTGATTCCAGAGAAGGAGCAAACAGCTGTATTTCTGGAGACAGGCTGCATCAAGCTCCACGAGGAGCTGGGGAGGGGAATGGGTTTCAAGGTCTTGAGAAAAGCAAATCCCAGACACGAGGCCATGACAACAAAGCATACTCAGCAGCTGGGACTCCTTGGGAAGAGACAGGAAATCTTCTTCCAAGGAAGGTTTTTCCCACTCACATCTTGGCAAGCCACAGTGAGTGTTTAAATTTCACTTATCCAAGGTCTCTCTCAGGCCAGCCAGCCATGGATTTCACTCCCAGAAGAGCTGGACAGTTTCTGAGCTACCATGATCCACCCCAAATGTGTTTGAGGATGGGAGATCCCAACAGAGCTATGTGGGGCTTGCCTAAGGTATGCTAGCCGTGGTCTTGCAGCCCCTGGGATTCCCAGAGCCAGGCAGGGAGCACCCATGGAGCTGTGCTGCTGTTCATCACCTCTGACACAGAGCCCACAAGGAAGTCACAGGTGCTCTCCTGCTGCACCATCCCAAGTCTCTCAGCTGTCCATGGTGTACAGGAAGGAAGAACACGAGGGAATAACAACTGCTGGTGCTTGGGCCAAGGGTTTGTTTTCCCAGAAATGTCACAGAGGATTTCCACGGCAGTCAGGTAGGTTTTGAGTGGCACTTGAAGGGAATTCCAGCAGCTTGGCTCTGCCCCGCTCCAGGAAGGTCAGAGCTCCTCAATGAGCCATATGTTCAGCCTTGGCTTCCCCTCACAATGCCAGGACATGTCTGTGAGGAAGGAAGCCAGAGGGAACGTGGATCACCACTGAGACAGAGCCTCTCCTTGGCTCCCACCCTAATTAACCATTGGAAGGGCCCTGCCTTGCCAATGAAGTGTGGGGTAGGTAATTAATTAGTGGCCTATTGGGATCCCTGCACCTCTCGCCCAGGCCCAGCTCCATGGACTGATACAAAGCAGATTTAATGGAAACACAGTGGTTTTCCCATTATGGCCTAGAGCTAAATAGAACTGGTTTTTGAAGGAACCTTATTTACAGTCCTGTCCCACGACTGATGCTTGGCTCCTCACCCTGCATGTACAGGAGAAGACTGGAAAGGAACCTGCTTGTGGAATGCAGGAATGACAGAGAGAGAGCCCCTGAGCTGATCTGTGAGCTATTTATGTTCTCCATCCTCCCTGCATAAGAAACCAGCAAGAGCAGAAGGACAGCACCATCCTTTCCCACAGCAGAAAGCTGGAGGTGAAAGGTGTCCAGGAGCTGGAACAGGAACCAAGCAAACCAAGGCCCAGGTAGTTCTTTTCCTCTCCCATGACCATGGGTGACATAGAAGCACAAAGGTCTCAGGCCCAAGGGAAAGAGCAAGGGCAGAAAGGGCATCAGGAAATTACGTCAGGACAGTGTAAATTTTTTTTAAGAGATGCTCATAAGACAAGATGAGGAGCAACTTCCAGAGGTCAAGGGATCATGTCTCTGGCCTGGGATGGAATAAGACTTTTCCAAGGGCACTGAGGGTCTGGCACCATGTATGATACCCACTCAGCCACATCCCACCCAGAGATCCAAACCAGAGCCAACTGCAGCATCCTGCAGATGCACAGAACGTGCACAGCAGTGAGACACAGCCATGCTGTTGGGTGTCAGGGCTGGGTTTGTGGGCCCAACCAGTGACAGAGCTCTAAAGGGCAAAGAGTAGAGAAAAAGGTCACCCTGTTTAGAACAAGGTGTTCAGAGCCAGACATAGCACAGTATCAGCAGTGGGACAGGTCAGAACAGCCCTGCACACCAGGAGGAAGGAACCAGAGCAGGGGCAGACAGGACAGAGAGAAACCATTGTGTCCTACAAAGGGAAAAGATGTTCCATTCACAGCCAAAATTTACCAGAACCACATCAACAGTTCCCCAGATGACAGTTTTATTCCCTTATCCTAAAACTGAGAACAGGCCACTTGCAGGTGATCACCTCCTGGCCTCCCTGTAGCCACTGTTCCTTGGATTCAGCCACATTTATCCTGCACCCCAAATACACTGGCATTAAGCCCATTCTTCTCACCCACCAAATGCTAGATTTTCTTCCCTGCTCTCACCTTCCATCTTCTTTCTGGAACTGGGTGAGCAGGACCATCTGATCCACAAGCTTAACTTCACAGAATCCTGGAATATCCTGAGTTGGAAGGGACCCACAGGTTGTACAAATACTTCTGGAGCTCTGGCAGCCTTGGGGCTGTGACCACTTCCTGGGGAGCCTGTTCAGTGCCCCAGCACCCTCTGAGGGAAGAACCTTTTCCTGATTTCCCACCTAACCCTCCCTGACACAACTCCAGCTGTTCCCTCTGTATGCAAGTGAACTGCGAGGGGTGGTCTGGGATGCTGCTGCTCCTGCTGGGCACCACACCTCACTGCAGCCCCTGGATGTAACCCCCTCCCAGATGCTGCTGGGCATCCTCTGCCCAAACTTGCAGTTGTCCTCCCTTGCTAACAAGCTCTCTTGTTCATTAACCTTGTTTTGCCTCTCTTCACCTCCTTTATTGCAGCTGGAGCCTTTCCAGCTCCCTCTCCTTGCAGCCCTGCTTTGAGAGGATGTGTACCATGCTGCTCTTATCTGTCTATCCCCAAGTCACAGCATCATCCCAACACCAGCAACTTCACACTGGCCTCTCCCAGATGACATCCACACTGGGAGCTATTTTAACCTCTTCTTTCAGAATCCTCTGATAGCTCTTGTCCAAATAAATTAATCTTTAAAAGATCAGGATTTTTCTTTCCAACAGACACCTTTTTCATTCCTCTCAGTCGCCCTCATTTTTCCACATAAAGCTGTCAGTTCCATGAAAATGTCAGCTCAAGGCTCGGCAACCATCGAGAAACAGATCAAGTGGAATGAATCATTTGGAAAGCAAAGAACAGAACAGAAAAATCTGTGATTCATCCACACCTTGGGTACTGCGGGCACTCATGGTCCCTTCATCTCAAAAGGGGATATCAGAACTGAAACAGATTCTGAAAAGAGCACAACAGATGGTGGTAGACACACAGCATAATTAAAAGCACAATTACTGAGGCACAATAAAGTAGGCTCAGACTCGTTAGTGTGCAAGAGAAAAGGCTCGTGGGGAAAAAGTCAGGGTGTGAAGTCATTATGGCTGTGAAGGGGGCTCGGCTCCTCACCTCCTCCTCCTCCAAGCCAAGGGCTCAGGGCTGTGGATTAAGCTCAGAGCAGCACCCCAGGAGGTGCAGCCCACCCCCCTTCCCCAAGACCAGGGAATCCATCCTCTACATCTGCTGCTGAAGCTGGCACGGACACTTTGCTTCGAGTGTCTCAGGAGCAGAGGGACAACCACATTCACCTCTACAATTCCCATTATCTTCTTACTCTCAGTCAAACAATCCTCTTTTCTCTATCATATCAGGAAAAAGCTCATCCCAGTGTTCTCAGGAGTAAGTTAATTATTCCAGTGCTGAAGGCCTTTCCTTGCCTCTCCCCATCTGTCATCTTTCATTCATTATGAAGGAATAAGCCCCCACCTTCTATCAGCTCATAGCACCAGGTCACCCACCAGATTTCCAATGAAGCACTGTCATGCTTTTCTTTATTCATGCAGGAAAAAACACCCAGAAAGCTCCTCATTTGTCTTCAAAACCTCCTTCTGCTGTGACTCTACAGCAAGTATGCCAGCACAGCACCAGGATCACTTCAGGATCCCTTAACTGGTCCTCTGTTCACCTCCACCAGTCTCACACTTTGGCAGGAGCTCTCTGGGACAAGCCTCCTCCTTTTCCCTGGTGCAATTCCCCACCACAAAGCTTGCTTTTGCAGCTCTCTTGTAGAGGATCTAGCACAGGAGCTCCCCCACCTGCATCCATGCCTGGTTCAGTATCTTCCTCTTCTGATCCATTTCTTCCAGAAGGACCATGGGAGGGACATTCAGGTCCCACTGTACTGGTCCCACTCTCTTCCTAGACTGGTTGAGCTGGGCCCAGGCATGCAATGGTCTGGGCTGACCCCAAGTCTTCTGTGGTCTGCAGGGAAGGAAAGGTCTTGGAGCCAGACTTGTGTGTGGAATGAGCTGGAATCCCTTCAAAAGCCTGTGACACTTCATCTCCTCAGCAAAACATCTGAGATGCTGCACATTTATTTACTGTGATGTTCCAAGTTATAAAGTGCCTTTCTAAACCACCCTTAATACACACTGGATGGGAGCTGGCATCATCCCTTCTACTCTTGGAAAAGCCCACAAAGAGGCTGGAGGATCTCTGGGGGGACAGGGGAAGCCTGGTGGGTGTTAAGTCAGTGATAAACTTGCTTTGAAAGCAGAACCTCTGCCAGCATAGAAAAGGACCAAGATTTTGGAAAAGATTTCACAGTCAGTACTGAGCACTGTACTCCAGGAAAACCCAATTATCCAGGATAGTGGCTCAGAGAAACAGAACAATCTCTGTCCTTGAAGACACACAAAAGCTGACTGGAGGATGCCCAGACCAGCTGGACCTCACTTTGAAGCTGGCTCTGGAGACTGCCTGAGTGTCCTTCCACCCCATTATCCTCTGACTGTGGAACTACACCTCCCTGACACCACAGGCAAGTCTCAGGTGCACAGGGAACCACAAGGCTCTTATGGTCAGCCCCAGAGCACTCCCTGGCTCCTTGGCATGAGATACCCACAGCACAGGATCTTCTGGCCCAATCCCTGAGCTGGGTGCCTTTTATGCACAGGAAAGGTGAAATGTTGGAGTGAAAGTCTGGCTGGTTTGCATTTGAATTCCAATAAAAATGCACTTAGACCAATGTTTGGCTCCAAAAACCCTTCCAGGTTTGAAAGCAGTTCCTAAGAGCCTTGCTAAAGCAGTTTTTGGCAGTGGGGTGGTGTCTGCAGGAAAAACCCCAGTTCCCACTGACAGACACAGGATGGAACTGCCCCTCCCTTACACCCAGACACACCTCAGGAATGGCATCCTGTTGATCCAAAAGAATGGATTTTGCACCTTCACCTGGGGGTCACAATGGAAAACAAGGGGTTATAAAGCCACTTTATAACCTGGAACATCACAGTAAATAAATGTGCAGCATCTCAGATGTTCTGCTGAAGAGATAAGGCACTGTAGGCTTTTGATAAGATTCCAACTAATTCCACATAGAAATCTGGCTTCAAGACCTTTACTTGAAAGCAGACTGTAACTAAGCCCTCACACCAAAAGGCAGAATGCAGTGACTGACTGCATTCCTCCTGGCCAGGACTTTCTCTGGCCTCTTCTCCCTTGATGCAAAGCTTGGCACCCCTTAAGAGTGCAGGACAAGGAGAGAGAGGACAATGCTGCAGGACAAGAATTGAAGGATGTTGGGTTTTGCTGCTTGCAGGTGTTTTCAGGGACTTGTTTTGAACTGAGATCACTTGGATTTGCTCAGACATTTGTAGCCTCACACCCTCAACACTGTGCAGTAGCACAGGGAGGGTAGCTCTGCCACCAGGGAGCTCAGCCCTGAAGTCTGTGTTCAAAGCTCTGTATTCCAGGACTGGCACAAAAACAGGGAGGAGCAGAGGCAGCATCACAAGGGGAGACATGAGAGAATTCCCTTGGAATAATCCTGTCCATGGAGAGGGGTTCAAGGAGCCATAGGCTCTTCCAGATTACACCTTCCAAATCCCTGGGATAAGTCAGAAGGAGGCTGAGTTGTTGTTTTCACTGCCTGATTCTGGAAACTACACTCAGTAACACTTTACAGAGATGGTTCAGCACTGGTCCTGCTCCTGTTCCCCACACATGTAATAAAAGGGTGTGCTGGCAGCTCAGAGAATCCCCCATGGTATGTTCATGTGGCTGGTGCCCTTTAAAATAATCAGTGCATCCTCCAAAACACTGCCTGCATTCCCTGCTCCTGAAAACTGCCTGCTGGAAGTGCTAATGTGCTGTTAGACTCTGTGTGATGATTATAGATGATAAACATAATTATTTTGGGTCCTGATTGCCTCCACTGTCTACTTTCTGTTGCTGATGTGTAAAGCAATCTGTGTTATCGGTTTTATGGGCAGAGTGTGGAGGTACAGATTTATTCCTGAAGCCAAATCTCCAGGGAACACCCCCACTCCCCACCCCCCCAAACTGAGGCACAGAGCTGTGCTGTGACAGATTCCTGCCTCTTGGAATGTGGAGTTTTTAAGATGCACCTGAACACTGCCCAGCCCAGGTCAGAGAGTGATGGAGGTGGGTTTCCTCATCCAGCTGTAAATCCCAAGGGGAGGAAAGCACTGATGGAGTGGGAATGATTTGACTGACCTCTGTCCAAAGCAGAGCTGTCAGGCAGGTACCACACCACTCAGGATTTCATGGAGATGAAGAAAATTAAGTCTCCTAAAGCAGCACAGTGGTCCATCCAACCTGCAGGTACCATGTGTGAAGCTGAGGGTGGGGGAGTCCTGCAGATTAGGACCATCAGATGCCTCAGGTTCGGATCCAGAGCACAAACCCCTGACTAATCCATCCTCCTAAAGAGTGCAATTTCTTCCCAGCCATGAGAATAAAGACAGCACTGCTAAGCCCTATGGGGAGGATGTCATTGTCCCCTATAGAAGAGGGTGAGAGACAGGAGAGACATGTTGTGACAGCTGTAGGGATCTGCACAGGAGAAATAACCAAGGTCCACTCTTTGTGTTCCATCATCTTCTCTTTACTGTCATATTGTCCTGTTTGTAGCCTTGGGTGAACTCCCTCTTCTACTATCCTTGCCACATCCTGAGAGAGATGGAAATGGCAAGGTCTGGACAGCCTGCACAGCACCATAAACTCTCCTGCCAGTGCAAGAGGAAGGGGTTACTGGAGAAGGCTGAGGGGCAGAAGGAATAGTGGGATTGGCAGATTTTAGGCTCCCCAAGCAGCCCTGCTTCCCTCCACACCAACCCCATCATGACCTGGCTCCACAGAGACAGTCACTGCCTGGAAAACAACCCGTTCTTTAAGCTTTATTATTAAATAAATAAATCCAGCCAGCTATTACAAGGCCCTGCAGCCAGAGCAGCCAAAAAAAAAGGACTGGAGAAGCCAGAAAAGCTCCAGTGAGAGCAGGTAAGCAGAGATTTGTTTAGCACAGAGCAGAGACAAAGCTCCTCACAGGACAGCCTGAGCCCCACAAGCATTCCCCCTGCCTGCTCTGGCTGTGCCGGGTATTTACACGTACAGGAGGGCGATGCCGAGCCCTGGCTGCTCAACAATCCACTTTTATTCTCTGCAGACCAGCAAAGCCAAGATTTCAGTAAACACACAACCCCAAAAATGCGCCTGCAGATTGGGTAGAGCAGAGCCTGTACTCTGCCTGCCAAACTACAAAGCCCTGCTCCAGTGGGTGGTTTCATGGTGAGGTTTCTGTGGGAGGAAGTGTTTCCAGTGGTCAGGGGAGGGAGCAGGGCTCCAGGAGACCTGGGTCCCACCCCTGGCTCCAGGAATCTGGAAAGCTCTGACTGCAGGCAATCTCAGGCACACTCAGGAGCCACTGTCCCTCTGCCCATCAGGCACAAAACACTGCTCTGAGGGGAGACTGATAACACTGCCTGACCTTGCAGGGGTGTTGCTGCGCTGTGTGATTGATGCCTGAAAGGCTGTCAGAGCTCTCTGGATTAAAATCTCTCTCTGGAAGGCACTGGGAGACTGCACATATGGGTGCAGACACGTGAGAGGGAGACATGCAGCTCACACACATTCTGCTCCCCTCCCTGCCTGCAAATCCCCACACAGACTTGCTGGGCCTACTACTCCTGCATTTAAATATTTCAAGATGGACCTGCAGAAAACCTGGGGTTTAGAGCAGAGCAGCCAGCACTCAGCTCAAAGCTGCTCTCACAAACCCAGCCTGCTGCTCATGCTGCCCAGGCTCAGCCCCAGCTCTTTGCTTTTACTCACAAAACCAGGCCAGTGGGAAGCCTGAGCCCACAGCAGACACAGCCCAGCTGTGCTCAGTTTGGCCAGGCTGGAGCCTGGGACCTCCTCTGGCCCTTGGTATGGCTCTCTCTTCATTTCACCCTCCATGCCATTCACATGATGCTTACCCCATCTTTCACCTCATTAATGAAGACACCAAAAAGGCTTGATCCCTGTGGCATGCCTTTGGAAAAGTACCTCCTTGACCAGCTCCCATCACCTCCTCCATAGGAAGGACCTTGCCTGGAGGTGTGCAGAGCTCCTAGAGCAGCTCCTTTGCCCCTGGGAGAACCCACCAGCTGCACCTACAGTTTCTATTACAAATAAGAAAGGAAGCAGGAAGGAACATCACACTCTCACAGGATGGCTCTGTACTGAGCAGCTGTGCTGGGCTTGGCTCTACAGTATATTATCCAATTTTTGGGCTCCCTTCCTGTCCTGATAAGGTCTGGACACTTTTAACTTTTCTAAATCTTCTTCTACCTGTGCTTATTGGCTGTGTTTCAGAAATAGGTGGCACGAGTCAATCACAGAGGACCAGTTTAAAACATTGTAAGCTACTTCCCTCAAGTGGAGGGAATAAAAATCACTCAACTATGTGCCACAGGCTCTGTGGGTACCTCAGGTAGGAGGAAGATAATGGGAGATGGACACCTGCACGAGGTGGAACCCACCAATCTGTCCAATCTGTCTGAAAGGAGTTAGGAGAATAGAAACATTGCCAGTGATAGTGCAGAATAAACTTTCCCACTGCACAGACCTCAGGGCACATGAGGGGCACACCCTTTGTGTCAGATTCCAAAGGGGCAGGTGCTCTGAGAGCCCAGCAAGTTCCCACATGGACAGCTCATCTACATCCATGCCCAGGTTCTGGGAACATGCTGAATGCAAGCTGAGATGAGTGACCAGTGCTCCTACACAGCCTTTCAGCACAAATGCAAGAGACTGCTTAGAAGCAGCTTGGGGGATGAAAGACCTGAGTCCTGTGGAACAAAGCTTTCCTGCCTCCCAGACCTGGGACCGTGGGGCAGGATGGGATGGAGGGAAGCAGGCCCAGCTGAGGGAGCTGGCAGAACTGGTGGTGGGGCTTGCACTCACCCCGAGGTGAGTCTGTCTCATCTCATGGTCGCTGTTTTCCTCAGAGAAGCCAATGAAACATGAACAAAGAATCCCTATTTCACTAGCATTGTACAGTTGTGGAGAAAGCAGCCCAGCTCCAGCCTCTTCCCTGTGCTGTGAGCAGGAGGATGTTTCATCTCCAGAAAGTGGAAAGAGATAAGAGAGGTTTAGCACGAGGCAGGATTTGTTTCTGATCAGCCCAACAAAGGGACACACAACCCGTTTATTACTGGAAATTAATTGTGCCATCAATGCAGATGCCTGCAATTACTTCTGTTAAATATTATCTTTAATTAACTGTAAAATATATAATTAATAAACTTGCCCCCTCATTTTTGTTAAGTTTCACTGCTAAGACCTTATTACTGAAATAAATCTTCCTAGCATTGCACGTTGACAGAACAGAGGAAGGTGCACGCCTCTAGCACAGTATAATTTCCGTACGGGAAGGGGAATTAGGAGGGAGGAATAATCACCTCTCTTCGTGGCTAGGACTGTAGAGACACCCCACTCTGCCACCAGTTGTTTCAGCCTGTGCTGCTTGGAAGCAGGCATGGAGAATCTGCTTTGGCTGGCAGGGCTGGCTCACTCTGAAAGCTCTCGGGCAGATGCACGCTTGTCTTTCAAGCCTGAAGAAACAAAAAATAAATTTCCTTTTCTGATTTACAGTCCCTTAAAGAAGCTTTCTGACTGTAAAGCTGAACAGAAAGACCTCGGTGGTTAGGCTGCTCTTTTAGAAGCCCTGTGTTATTCCAGCTCTCAGTGCTGTGCAAGAGCTGCATGACTGATTTGCTTCCCATGTACATCAGAAGTGTTTGGATTCAGGAAGGTTTATGGATGGCTCTTAAACCATCCCAATTAGAAACCCTTCAAAACATTGCTGAAATTTGACTCCAAGCATAAAATTCCCCTTAGACTTTGTCTCCACTTGTGATCTTTACCTCAAGTTCGTTGATTGCCAGATAAACCAGGGGTAATTAAAATATTTCCAAAGGCTGTTCTGGGCAACACTTTTTACCTTGCTGCAGGTGACAAATGTTTGTGGTTTGCCTGAGGCTGGTGTTCCCTCCTGCCTGAGCTGAGCATGCCAAACCCAGAGGAATGCCTGCTCCATCACCATTCTCCCTGCCTGGGTAAGGTGGCACAGGCACCCAGGGACTGCTGGCACGAGGGAGGAGGGTACAAGCACAGAGATCCAGCTCCTGGGTTTGGAGAGACACAAAGAGCACACAGGAGGAGAAGGGCTGTATGGCTTTTAAGGAAACCCTACGATTTCCCTGCTTTTGGAGGTACCTGGATGGCCCCCAGCAGAGCCCACAGGTTGCACAGCCATTTGCCCACAGCCCAGCAGTGTCAGTGCAGGTGAACTTCAGAAACAGAACCACAGAGGCTGGGAAAGCCCTCTGTGATCACCAAGTCCAATGCTCCACCCAGCACCACCACCACACTCACCACTAAACCACGTCCTCAAGTGCCATATACACATATTTTTTGAACACACCCAGGGATGGTGGCTTCACTGCTTTCCTGTTCCAATGCCTGACCACCCTTTATGTGGAGAAATTTTTCCTAATACTCGGTCTAAACCTTTCTTTGCACAATTTTCCCTTCAAGGACCTGGTTTGGTCCCATTTGGAGCTAGTTCACAGAATCACTGAGGTTGGAAAAGCCCTCTGATACAATCAAGTCCCGCCTGTGACTGAATCCCATGTCCAGGCATTCCTTGGACACCTCCAGGGATGGGGACTCTACCACCTCCCTGGTCAGCCCATTCCAATGTCTGACCAAACTTTCCATGAAGAAATTCCTTCTAATGTCCAACCTGAAGCTCCCCTGGCACAGCCTGAGGCCGTTTCCTCTTGTCCTTAGTAGAAAAGGAGAAGGGTTCTCACCTTAACCACTGTACCGAAGCTCTGGCGATGAGATGAACTTGGGGAGACAGAGAGTGTCAGTTCCTGGCCATCCACTACCACTTTCACCCCATTTTGCAGATGTGGGCAGACTAAAAAGGGCTCTGTGGGTTGTGAGTGCTGGAAATGCACAACCCCTGATACAGAGCAGGTCCTGTCTCAAAAAACCATACTGGAGACCCTCACCCTGCTACAGTCCTGAGTCTAAAGAAAGGGCTCCATTCTCCACTTCATTTAACTACCACATAAAAATGGTGTTGGACAAATGTTAAAACAGCCAGCCAATTTGATTACACAAAAATTTTAGAGTCAGCAAATTATCTAGTGAAATGATGCATATAGAAATGTTAATTCAACAGCAACCGAAACCTTCCACATCCCTTAACATCTAAAGATGATAATTCTACACAAAGAAAAGAGAGGGCTGAGCACACTGTCCTTGCTGGAGAAATTATGGGAATATTCTAGCTCTCACCTACACTGTACCCTATATGCAGTGATATAAATAACAGGGGCTGAGGGAGAGTTTAGAAGTGGGTTTGGGCTGGAAGCTCTGAAATCATATTATTTGCCCTGGTTTCCTGGGGGAAAGGCTCCTATATCAGCCCATTCCCACCATGTGCCTCTCTGCAGAATCTTTCTGTATAAAAGTCTAATTTTCCTGTTCTATACAAAGCATAAAGGCACTTTACTGTGACACCCACACACTCCCACCCTCAGGAGTGAGGACCCTTTGCACCCATTCCCAGGCATGTCTTTCCTCAGGATCCCTGCTAGATCAGATCAGGAACACTGGAGAGGGAGAATGGAAGAGTTAAGCAACTTAACTCTCTGGCTCTTGGGCCGCAGAAGGGGAGGGAGCAGGGAGGCAAAGCATCTGGCTTCCCTGCTTCCCTAACAGCCTGGCGGGAAGGCTGCTGTCAATTCTGCCTTCTGCCTTGTTGGAAGAAAGTAGAAGTGACAAGAGGCCCTCCAGGAAGGCAGCCAGAAACCAGAAATTCAATTGTGCTACCTCCTGAAACTGGACCTTTTTTTGGAGACCCTTTCCCTGAAATTGTTTTGACTTTAAAAAAAAAGGACTGTCATTGCGGTTCAGGGCCAATTCATCACCCCGGTCTCCTAGCTCTCATTGCCTCCATGCAAGCAGATTTGCACAAAAGGATTTCCATTTTCTGGGCTGCTCTACAACCAGCCTCACCCACAATAAATACACAGACACATAAATATGCACACACACACACAAACACTGTTATTTATAGGTACAGGCTCTGCCACAGACAGACGCACGCCCGGGTGTTTTCCTTCGCTGTGTAACACGAGGGCTGGAAGCACTATGGCAGCTGAATTTACTCCACACTCACAGCTTAGGAAGCACAGTGTGGGCCATACGGTCTGTCCCAGGGGCTTAGACCAACTGGTTATTGGCTGGTGCTGTTGTTCCTCTAACAAGCCCCTGGATATATGGCAGGGGCTGCAGAGAAATGCAGCTGGAGGAGCCTCTCCCTGTCAGCAGCAATCTGTCACTGCGCGTTTGCACCGCCCCGTGCAGCACAAAAGCTGCACCACAGTGTCAGCACAAAGGTCAGGCTGCAGGTAGGCTGGGGGGGGTTCTTCATTTCTGGGAACGTGCAGCCAGCTTGAGGCACCGTCTGGATGCTGCAGCAGGAATCTCAGCCTCACAGATGCCTGGCTATAATTTAAAACGAGGCAGCATTTCCATTACAAACCCCATTTTCCCCTGTGGATTTATACCTCAGCTATTCAGCTCCACTTTGGGGTGGACCTTCTTCACATTTTTCCTGCACAACATTTAAATCCAGCTCAGCCTCTGTTGGTTGTGAGATGGAGAAGGAAATTACGTATGCACACAAACACTCATGAGCACACACAAAAAGCTTACGCAAACGTATGCCTGCAGAGAGATCTGTCACAAAAAACCAGACCAGCCAATGCAAATAAGCTCGATTTTAAGAGTGAATTAATTTGACTTGATTATTCTAAATTATTAACAAGTTCCAGCAACCTTAGAATGAAATAACCACACTCGAGCTTTCATCTAGTTTAAATGGAAACAGATAACTTATACTGATAGAGATGATATCAGTATAAATCTGTGACAGCAAAGTTGGAGGCACAAACCTGACCCACTCTGAGCCCCTCTCCTTGCAGCAGTGTGTTAATTCCTGGATGCTTCCCCTCCCCTGAAATGTTCCAGTGCAATGAATCACCCCTGACAGAGCCAGAACCCCCTTGTTTCCCTGGCTGCCAGGTGAAACCTGACCTGCACAACACTCCTGTGTGTTTATGACTTGCTCTGCCTTTAGAAACCCCATTTTGTTAGGTTTTTTTAAATTCTCTATCGATTCTACTTTGATGTAGTCCAATAAAGCACATTGACAGAAGCAATTTATGTTGGCGGTGCCTCCAGTTCCAAGAAAGCCTTCCTGGCATATGAAGAGGGGTTAAGCACCTGGCAAGTACTGTACAGGCTATGCAGTTATCCCAGATTACCAGGTTCATGCAATGCAAGCCCAGGCCTGAGATGAGGAACGACCTCTTGTTTCTCCCACTCCCAAGCAGAAACAGGTATGATTCTATGATCACTTCCTCACACCACACAGAAACATTAGGAAATGTGACAAGGATTTTCTCAGTCTTAAAAGGAAAAAGCTGTAAGTGGCCACTGGAAGGAGATGAGCATTTCCTCACTTCTGATGGCACAGAAACCAATCTTGGAGCACCAGAGTACCAGCAGGGCTCAAGCACCTGGAAATTGTAAGATGTTCCTATTCACATTTCTGCACAGGTGTGCAAATGCAAATTGTGCCACAGAGATCTTGATGAGGCAGTTGGGAAGACCATGAATTTATCCTATCAGCTGGAGATATTGCTGGTATACATGGTATGCTGTATTCCCTCTTCCTTTCCTGCTTTCACACCCAGACTTTGCTCCTGAGGCTGGGAAAGCACTGACCAAGAGCATCACTCAGGGAAGACATTTGTAGATGTTTAGGTGGCTCCTAAAAGCCACCTACCAGTGTCCTTGCCTCTTGCTAAGAGGGCAGAGGAGCAGAGCTGAGAGCTGCAGGGAGTAGAAAACTCAGCTCAATTTAGCCACAGGGCAGTTTAAAGTGCCTGTTGCATTTTTCATCTAAGTACAGCAAATCCCCTCACTAAGCACCAGCTCGGTGGCCATAACTCCTGGAATGCTAAGTGGGGAGCAGGTATTGGACAGGCTGTGCATCAGGCAGAGCAGGGAGCAGCTGGAGAGGGACACTGTCCTTCCAGGGAGGCCACAGCACCTGTCAGCAGCACCCGAGGCATCCACCCGTGCTGGATTCTCATCCCTCCAAAGCTTCCCACAGTCACCAAGCAGGGATAGGGTTTCACTCCTCACAGTGGGAGCTCCAGGAAAGGGAAGTCTCTCTCCAGAGATGAAGAGAGTGGGGAACAGAGAGGCTGCAGTCGTGACACTGCACTGATGGCCATTGGGGACCTCTGTGCCAACGGGACACTTGGGTGCTGAAAATGCAGCTCAGCACTTACAAAAGGAAAAGAACACAAAGAAAGCATGGCCTTAAAACCTACCTGGACCTGTTGCCTCTGTGCCAGGCTCTCAGGGAGCCCCTGCTGCAAGAAGGGAAACAAGGCACGTTAATTTGCCATGAGGCTGCGAGCATCTAACTTAGTGCTCTTCATTTATCAGTGCAGGAGCTGCAGAGCCTCCTATCTCCTCACAGAGAGCCCTGCCCAGCACCAACGGGAGGTTTCCTCATCCATCCATCCATCCATCCATCCTGAGCTCCATGGGCAGCTGGCAGTGCCCAGGGCTGAGGATGGATGGCTGAGTGTGGCAGCCAGGCTGGAGCACAGGCAGACAGGAGAAGGGAGGGGAGCTGCAGCAGCCCTGGGTGAGCCCTGATGGACACAGGGGTCTGCACCGTGACCCCCGGCGTGTGGCTGCTCCAGGATCCCCAGCAGCTCCCATATGGCAGCTCCTGAGTGCTCAGGACCACATGGCACTCACTGGCATCCTACCCAGGAGTTATGAAGCCATCACTCACTCAGGCTGTCCCCAGACAGTGCCAGCAGGCCTCAGAGCACTGCCTGCTCTCACCTGATTGGCATTTTTGGATGCTATTGCTGAGAGGCAGTTTTGGAGCTTTGGGATCTGCTGGGGAGAATGAGGCCAAACTCCCAGCCATTCTGCCTTCCCACTTCTGCCCTGCTTTCTCTTTTCTGGAAAGTTTTCCCATGCTAAGTATAGCTCCTAACAGGTGCATGACCAAAGGGGACTGTCAGGGATGCAGCTGTTCCCACAGAGGCCTGGATCCATCTCCATCTGTCTCACTGGAGCTGTCCATGCTGCCTAGCCGAGCTCTTTGGACACAGGATGGGGGAGCATCAGGGATGCAGACAGGAAATACAAGTACACACACACACACAGAGGAGGATTATGCCAGGGAATGCTGCAAACAAAGCCTCTGACATCAAGCTAATGCATCCTTTGAGGCTTTAAAGACCCCTTGGCACACACAGGCAGGCTGCCAGCTAACTCATCTCTCTTCCTTGCCATGCTACCAGCCTGATGCCAAGGTCAAGCTTTAAAGGAAAGCTGGCTGCTCTGTAATCCCCTGTGCCTCATTTGGGGATGCCACAAAACTTGTAAGGATCAGTGACAGAAAAATATTTGACTGGGGCCAAGGCCAGTGTGATGCCTGAAGTGGTTCCCTTGCCCAGCCAGCTGCCAGTCCTGGCTCCCATCCTGCCAGCCCCACACCACCCCCTTCCAGCTGGGAACCAGTGCTGGGGCTGCAGGTGATGTAAGGCAGTGACACAGGGAGCTGGGATCCTGTAACACCCAGAGTGGACACTGGACATCAGGAGGCACCTGCACATGCACAGTGCTGACAAGGTGTCCCAAGTTCTAGGGGACAGGTGCTGGGGTGACCCTTCTGGGCTCATCACTGTGTAGGGGACATGAAAATATGAGCAACAGGGATAAGTGACAACTCTGCTCACAAACTAAAGGTGCTTCCTGCCTCTTAGGTGTCCTGGAATACTTCCAGGCTGATAGGACATGAGGAAATAAGCATTTTGCAACAGTCCACCCGGTGTTGCAGCAGGAACAGCTGATCTTGTTCACAGATCTGGGTCCGGGACACGTGCTGTGCTAACAGGCTGGCTTGGCTTAATGGGAGAGTGATGAAAACCATCTGCAGGGAATAGGGCACCGTGACATCAGCACCACTGGAAGAACAAAGGAGGAGGTTTCTGCAGTCACACTGGGCCACCACAGATCATGCTCCAGTCTGTGCTTTGGCCACAGAGTCCCACATCTGAACTTGGGGAACCCAGAGCCCAACTCCCTGCTCAAGCTGCAGGAACACAAGCCACAGTCAGCCCTCAAAATTGTGCCTGGGGCTCAGAGAAGTGGTGGGAGGGGCTGGGTGAGACGGACGTGTATAAATCCTTAGCAGAGGGAAAGTCCATTCTCCTCTTTAATTCTCTATTCAAATGAATTTTAAAATGAAACCACACTGCTGGTAGCAATCAAGTCACACCCTCCCAAAGGAAGAACGTGTATCCTGGGATCTGGGGTGACTTTCTTACATCCTTTCACAACAATTCTTTTCAGGCAGAAGTGCTGACTGAAGCTGTCTGGGTCTCCAAAGACCATTCCATCAGCTCGGTGCTGCTGGGGCTGCCAGGCTGAGTTATCACAGGTCCTGCCCTCCCCTGCCATTAATACCTGCTCACCAAGGGAGCCCTGGCCAGCCCGGGCAGAGAAGGGCAACCCAGAGCTGCAGGAGTCTCCCACAGTAAGGAAGGAGGCATCAAAGGGAAAAAAGAGGAAAATAAATATACCCCAGGCATCTCTGGATAGTCTAAATGAAGCTCAGACAGCCCCAGGAAGGGAATTAATTACTGGGGGTCACAAACTTTCTGGCTCACATTCCCTGAGGAGCTCCTCATGGCCAGCCCCATGTCCCACAGCACTGTCCCCCACAATCTGGGGTCTCCTCTGTCCCAATCCAACCCTTTCCTGCCAGGCAAAGGGTCACACTCCTGTCCAGCTGTCACCTATGTGACTGCGCCAGGTAACACCTGTAAATCATCAAAACCCAGAGTAAACCAAAACAGAAGCAACACCCAGCACTTCAGCAGCACAGCTGGAACATCTGCAGTGTTATGCAATCCCCCACCTGGTCAGACATGGGACTGAGAAAGGGTTTTCTGCTGAAAAACACAAGACATGGGTAAAATTCTCTTTGCTTTTGGTTTTAATCCCAGACCTCGAGTGTCTTAGCCCCAGAACTTGTGCCAGCACCCCAGCAATGAGCACAGTTATCCCCTGAACACTCCAGAACTGAACAGGATCAGTGACCAAACATGGGAGCAGGGCTTTGCCCCTGGCCAGCGCCACAAACCCACCTCAGGGATCTGAGCAGCCTTGGTCAAACCTCCTGCCTGCATTTTACCATCCAAACAACAATCCGGGGGGGAGGGTGGTGGGGTGGGGTCTCATGTGCTCCATGGATTAGAACTGGTGAATTAAGAACCTATGAAGATATTATCCAGGGTCAGCCTTGAGAGCCCCAAAACACCCAGAGCCACAACTTCACTACAAAGCCTTCAGAAACAGGGTGTTCTTCAGTCCCCAGCTCCTGGGGTCCTGTGTCTGCATGCAAAATTCCACTTTTGTTACTGCAAAAATGGCATTCTGGGCTCCCACAGCTGAAGAGTCTGAGAATGTGGCTAAAGGATTAAACCCCTCCTCCCCAGACCTACAGTAAATAAAGAGAGTTAAAGCAGTTCTGCAAACTAGAAGGATTTGAAGCCAATTTTGTGACTGTATCAGGCAGTTCTGACATTCTTTGTTCTTAGGAGGAGCAGGGCAGAATAAAAGGGGATTGACCAGACAACCGGGATGGCTCCCTGCAATGTGGAGATTTTGGAGGTGGAAGGGATGGCAAAAAAAAAGGGAACAGGAGCAGACATTTGAGAGACATCTACAAATGGATTTCTGAGCCAAAATTCCCCCTCAGTTACGCCTGCATATCTCTGCAAACATACCTGGCCTCTGCACTGTGGGTTGAGGACAATTTAACCTGGAGTCTGAACAATGGGATTAAGCACTGGATCAGCAGGAAAATGGTTGCAGATAGCTATTGGAGAGTGATTGTTTCCCTGAGCCACATTGTGTAAGTGTCGGCGCCTTTGTGAGATTTAATGGTCCAATTATCCCAGGCAGTGTCACCTCCTCCCCTTGTGCGTGCCCAGACCTGCTCTCCTGCCTCCATTCCCCTCTCCTGTTCTGCCAGCAGGCAAACACAACTTTGCTGCTCATTCATGGGTAGTCCTCGACTTAACTTCTCCCATGCCTAGGGATGGGGAGCTGGGGATGCCAGACCAGTGAAAGAAGTAGTCTCTGGGATGGGTATCTCATCCTAAAGGTGGCTATTTGGGAGCTGGTCTTCTTCCATGGGTGAAAATGTAAGTTTTTACTTAATTAGCAAAAAAATCTAATGAAGAAAATCTCATTAAAGTCATGTCAAGCTCCTCTCCCAAACATCACAGTGAGCCACCATCCTGGCCTCCAGCAGCTCCAGCCTCTGTCACACAGCACCTGCTCAGCATCCCAGCAGCTCACAGCAAGAGGCTTGGCTGGGATGTCCGAGGAAGAGGATTGAGAGGACTCTACAAAGTGCTTCTATCACCCAAAGATTGAGGTTACACCCAGCCATAGATCAACCAGGCTCCAATTAGCCCCACAATCCCTCTCTGAGGAATATCCACTAAATACCCCATAGGGAAAGTAGCCTGCCTTTGGTACATGTTTGCTTGTAGAAAAACCCCTGAGCCAAAAGCCCCTGGAGTCATGGCAATGGGCACCATGCTCCTCCCCACCACGGAGGGGTCAGGCCACAGGGAATGGTTGGGTTGGATTGATTTTACAGCTCATCCAGTTCCACCCCTGCCAGGGGCAGGGACACCTTTCACTGGACCAGTTTGCTCCAAGCCCTATCCAGCTTGGCCTTGGACACTTTTAAATTAATTCCAGAGCTCAAGAAGGGGCAAGTGATGGCATGGGGAAGGGGGCAGAGCTCCTCTTCTGCTCTCCAAAGAGCAGCCTGCAGCAGGTCATCCAAGATTACCAGTTCCTCACCAGGATGTCAAAAAAGCACTATAACAACCAGATTTAGAGAGTTTCACCACAGGATTGGACATTTATGTGCACAATAACAGCATCTGCAGGGACTCCAGCTCCAGTGACAATCAGAGCAGTTCCTGCCTCTCCTGCTCTGGGGTAGAAGCTGCTGCCAGCTGGGGTCAGGGGGCAATCTCCCCTCACAGGGTAGTATTGCACAGTTATGAGCATTATGGGATTTTTATGCCTTGCTTTAAGGCATCCAGCTTGGCTTCTGGTGGAAGTTCTATGGGTCTGTTCAGCTCAAACAGTTTTTATGTCCTGATACAAAATTAATGGTTCTCTCACTGAGACTCCATGAGGCAAAGCTGCCTGCTCTGGGCATTCAATCCAACTGGCAAAGCAAAAGTGGGGCTGAAAACTCATTCCTTCCCAATGCTCCTGGATGGAACACAGCCCTCAGCCCCCACTCAGGCCCACTGACTCACCTACATCAGTACAGTCCCCCCAGACTCTCTGGAGCAACATGGTGATGCTGGACCCTGATGGGCTGCAGTTTGGAGCTCCCATGCTTGAGGGGTCCCTCAGCCTCCTGCTTCCTGTGCCAGGGACACCAGATCCACAAAGCCCTGCAGCACCAGCTGCAATGCAGGTGAGTTGCAGGCACTTTAAACCTGACTGTGCCACCTCTTCAGGAGCCTCTCCTGCTGCCTAAAGGGCTGCCTGTCAGGTTAGGCAGGAACAGCTGTCTCAAAAACTGTCTTTCAGGACACACACAGAGGTTCCTTCTGATTGTATGGAACAACACCTCATTCATCATTCAGAGAGCCAGGCAGAGCCAGTCATCTTCACTGGATGACACCTTTTATCTACAAACACCTAGACTGACTCACAACCAGCCCGTGAACCCATCAGGATCTTTTTACCACACCAGGGGCATGTTTTCCTGGCTCACATCCAGCACAGTGCTGGAGGCTGGAAGAATTCCTTGCTCCCATAAGGATTTTTTCAGGGCTTTTCTGAGCAGACACTGTGCTCCTAGTAACTGGAGCAGGCTGTTTTTGTGGAGCTGATTATTTTAGTATACAAGTGGGAGCCAAGCTCTGCAATTGCTGTGTGTGTGGTGGACTTGTGGCTTGCCCTGAGGGAATCCATGGCACTGCTGGGAAATCTGACCCCAGAGTCCTGACTCAGGTGTTCTGCAAAACCACAAGGCCTGCTGCTTCCAGACCCATCTTTGTGCTCCTGTGTCTCTGCTGGGGCCAGCACAGTGATGGAAAAGGCAGGATTTGAACTGCTGGACCAAAGTAAAGAGAGATGTGAGCAGCAGTCATCCCCCACAGTGCAGCTCCAGAAGTCTCTTCCCTTTGGCTTTGTGTCCAGCTGTGAAACTGCAACAACTTCCACCATCCTCATCTTCCTACTTGCACCTGATCCTCTCCAACACATCTCCACCTTACTGAAGGCTGCCACAGAGCTCCTGTGTCTGCTCCAAGCCACTGCCATAAAGCAAATCATTGTGCAGTTACGTACCGGGGAGCTTTCACACATGCAGCTTAATTCACTGGGAAAGAGGAGTAAAATATTAGGTCCTGACTCTGAAATAGGGAATTTCTCTTGGCAGCCCTTAGACTTCAGTGACAAACTGACCCCACAAAACAATGAGGCAGAGGACCAGAGCCCCTGAGCCCATCCTGTGACACCAAACACTCCTGCTGTGCCCCACTCTGATCACAGCACCATGCTGAACCCTTCCTTCACCCCCCAGCTCTGTCTGTCTAGGGGAACAATGTCCTAATTCCTAGAGGGATGTTGACCAAATCATAAAGATGTAATGACATTGTCTGGGCTGACACACTGATCAATGCCTTTCATGCAAAATTATGCTTTCTGCAACTAATAAATATTGATCCTTTTTGTTCCTGTGCAGCACTGCAATAAAGAGTGACTTAACTGTCTGCCAGCTCTGAGCTTCCACCATGGTTTAACAGCCCCCAGCTCCCTGGCAGCATCCCTCTGCACTTCCTACTAACACTGGTGCCAGTGGCTGATCCCAAGGAGGGCACAGCACCTCCATGACATCCACCTCTCTCCCGTTCTTCTGGCCTTTGAATGGTACTTATGTTACAGGGGTTCATGGGAAGCAGTGGAGAATAAATGGAATTGGAGGGAGTTCTGGAGGAGGGGAGTAGGGTCATGTCCTGGGTACATTTAGGATAATAAACAGGAGGAAGCAGACCAAGTGCAAAACAAATAGAAACATTTACAACTGCTTGGCAGGGGAGTGTAAGTGCTAATGGGCATGGTTCAGACTTCTTAAATCAAAGCTCTGGGTTTGGCAGCCAGCATCTGCTGACAAACTTTGCTGGACACAGGGATGCATTCAGCCCTGAGGAAAGGCTGGGCTGCATGTGACAGCAAGGCCTGCTCTATTTGCTCCTCTTCTGGAGAGGGGTCAAGCAGGACCCTGCCCTTTACCCCCACTTGGCTCCCTCCACTCCACACCACAGTGCCCAGGAGCCACGGCTCCAGCTGCTCCCGTACAAACACACGACCCCAGAGTGATGTGATGGCACCCCTGGGTTGGGTTCTGGGACCCTCTTTCCTCCAGGTCTCACTCCATTGCCTCTCTTTCTCCCATCTCCCCATCCCCAGCTGGAAGAGGAGCCTTTCCCAGTCTCCCAGGAGTGCAGAGAAGGGAGCTGCACCAGAGAGCACAAGGTGTGAACTCAGAGCCGGGGCTGCAAATGGATTGATGATGACAGGCAGAGGCCTGGCTTCAGTCACTGCTGCCTGGCAGCCAGGCACTGACTGCATTTGTGCACTACACATATTTTGGGAGCACACTGCCTTCCTTTGCTGAAGGGATTCAAACCCATCATCAGCAGAGTTCAGCTGGAACAGTGAGTCATAAAGCAGGAAGGGCCAAAGGTCCACAGAGCCCTGTACAACCTCAGTGAAATGTGTCCTGCTCCCTTCCCCACGCAGACAGCAAAGTGCTGAGAAGGCTTTTAAGGCAAAAAAACTACAGATAAATACACTGCCTCTGGATTACAGAGCTTAAAATATGATGGCATCTCCCCCAGATTGTGAATGGGCTCCCTGAAGAGCTCCTTCAGTTCTGAGACCCTACCTTCCCCATTCCCCTCCTGGGAGAATTGGAGAGGCAAAGGGCTGCTGTTCCAGCAGATTTGCAGGCGTGGGAGTTGAAGAATCAATGAAGCTCTGAAAGCCAGTGGGGAAAGTCATTCTGCACCTTCCTGACACCAGGAATAAATGATTCAGCGGGAAAGGGAAAAAAAAATCCAACAACCCTCAAAGAGGCTGGAATTATCCTCTAGAGAGATATTTCATCTTGAGGAATTGTGTTTGCTGCAGTGTTCATCTTACTGAGCCACAGCAAGGCTTTAATATCCAGCAAAAGGTCAAACCTAAATGGGAATTGCCAGAGCTTGCTGGAGCTCCTGCCGGCACATGAGCTCCCAGCCCTCACATGGAGAGGCTACACCTAAGCCGAGGCCTGAAACAGGGAATGAAGCTGAGCTGGAGCACATAAGAATATGTCCCTTCCCAATGGGACCAGCCCTGCTGTGTCCCAGTGTGTCTCCGTGTCAGCCCTGCACTCACTCCCTTTGCATGGGTGCAAAAGGATCAGACCTGCCTGCCTGGGTGTCTGAGCAGGGGGAGTTTGGAGACAATGCTGGTAGCTTCCAGATGTTTCCACCCAAGGGATCTGATTGTTAAGGAAGGTGGGATTTCAAGGCACCTGAGAGCTGCAGGGGAGCATCAGTGCTCGAGACACTGCCAGTGCCCTCCGAGCCCAGCACAGTCTGCAGGGCAGTGAGAGCTCTCCTCATGCCCATCAGCTCCCTATGAATAGACAATTCTTCCCACTTTTCCCACTTCTGCTTTGGCACTTCTGCTGTCTCCCTCCACCCCCACATCTGCTTAGTCTCTCCTTGGTAATTTGTACTCTTCTTCCTTCCCAGGACTCAGCTCTGCCCTCTGCAAGTCTGGTATCACTATCACGGGCTGTAGCAGAGTTCCAGGATAAATTAGGCAGACAGAAGGTGAAGGCAGAGGTCTCCAGGGAGCTTCCTGTCTCCTCTACACCGTGACAAAGATGAGTGTCCAAGAAAAGAAAGGAGGGAACTGAGCCCTTCCTGTAACATCCAGGATCCCCCAAGAGGGCACAATGCTCGTCAGTGAGCTGAGCTGAGGGGAGTTTTACCTAAAGCAGAGCTGAAAACCTGCTTGAGCTTTGAGATTGATAGCAAAACTGGTCCCATGCCACAGGCTAAATCCAGACCCTGCAAGGAAACAGATTTGGGAGCTATCAACAATCCTGAGAGCCCCGAGCCTTCCCCCAGCTGCCTCAGTCATCTCATACAATGTGGAGCCCTCCTGCTTTCCTGTTCAACCCTATCAACCTCTACCAATGGATCTTCATCCTGCCCAGCAATTCCAGCTGTCCTTTCAGCCCTTCCTGATGAACAAGGTGCCATCCATGATGGGCAACATGCTGGTTTTTGTACCAATGTGGAGGGACATCCACTGGGGATGAAACTGCCACTCTCACTTGTGACTCAAGCCAGGTTTCACTATGTATAGAGAGATTGAATTTCTCTAAGGTTAATACAAGATAATTTTTTGTTCAAATATTTACAGTTAGAGCTCACCAGAAAATCAACAGGATTCTGCTGGACAACATTTAACTATCCACATACCCCAAAGGCAAAGAGGGTTTTTATGTGGTATTTAAAGCATCCTGAGAAGCCATCCAGAATGAAGCCCTCACAATTGCTCCCAGGCCAGGCTGGGTCTGTGCCATACATCCATGCCTCTGAGGGAAGCAGGAAGAACTTGCTGGCCTTTTCCTGCTAATAATGTGCCCACATGGACACAGGCAGAGCAGGTCACCAGCCCCTCACATGATGACACAAACAGAGGAGGTGGAGACCATTCAGAACTGCATCCAGCAGCCACATACTTGGGAAGCCCACGCTGTGGAAAATGGGGTCAGATTGCTGCTCCTTGTGTTTGGCTTTGTGGAGCTGTTTGTGTCTCCTGGATGCAAGAATTCCCTGGCAACAAAACGGAGCTGCCATTTGGAGATCTTGTCCTTTCTATCCAGGACGTTTAAATTCAAGCCTCAAACTCGTGGTTGGCAGGGAACAGGGGCAAACAAAGAGCCAAACAATCTGCTGTCAGCTCCTGACTGCCCAGCCTGCAACAGTTATCCTCCTGTCCACAGGGAATGTTGGAGTAAAGAGGCACTGGCTCAAGGGCCTGTCACAGATTTAAGCTGCTCAGACTTACAAGACAGAATTTAAAAGACTCAACAGACAATAACTGTACTGAAACATTTAGACTTTGCTCCCTCCCTACAGGGTCTGTTGTTTCATGAGCAGAGGGAAGACTGAACTCGCTCACAGCTGCATTAAACATCTGGGGCTTGAGGAACGTTCCCTGACTGCTTCTGAACCTTTGTTTGCTACTCCCCCAACCCCTGACCCTATTTTTGACATGTCAGCCTCTACTTGAAGCTCCCCTCACTCCCTCCTGAGACTGCTTCTGTCCTGTGTGTGCACCTGAGGTTTAATGGTTTTCTGTTAGGGAAGTTTTCTGGGAGGGAAGTTTGACAGAGCTGCTGTGTCAGGTGCAGAAGCTCAGGTGGAAATTGCCCTCCCCCTCCCCTGCTCCTTTCCAAGGGTTAAGAGGGAAGGTGAGCACAGGCTGGATCCCTGCGTGAAGAGCTCTGAAGGGAGCACAGACACCCTCAGATGCTACTCCTACTGAGTTGATTTCACAGTCTCCCTTCCCTAGGTGGACAGTCAGCTTTCCAAGGAAGTCAGTGACTTTCTGAGGCTTTTCTAATAGGCAGTGCTTTTATGGAATGAAGCTCCTGCCTTTGAGGATGGCTGATCTCTCCCCAGGCTGATCTCTCTTCTGCTTACTCTGTTCTCCCATGCAACCACATCCTGCAAAGGCATCCCATGCCAGCTTCTCTCTCTGCTGGATGCAGAAACATTTCCCTGCAGCCACAGTGTTTGTATATGGTCCCCTCACAGGGGACGCTGGAGTGCACACAACTCCTTCCTCTTGGTTGCCACCACCATCCCCTCTAACCAAGCAAGCCCCAGCCCTACAGATGGCAGGTCAGCCCTCCCTGTGCTGCTGAATAAGGGAACACAGAGGCGAGGGGAATGCAGACAATATCCTAAACAAATCTGCTGTTTACAAAGTCCCCTGTAAACTGTTTACATTGCTGGGGAGAAGCATGGAGGAACAGCAGCTGGAGAGTGCTCTTCCCAGTGGGAAGAACTCCACTCCTGTTTGCTCCACTGCTGTGGGAGGGAGCAGAGCTGATGCACATTTGGGAAGGGTGCAAAGGATCGAGAGAAGAGAAGACACAGCAAAACCCCAGCACCACCCACTCTCCCAGGCTGTCAGGGGCTCTGGCTACCTCAGCACTGCCTCCCAGAGCACACTGTGAGGAAGGTGGGCTATCCCTGGGCTGCAAGGTGACAGCAACTTCAGGCTCTGAGCAGTGCCTGTGGTGGTGAGGCTGAGCTGTTCCCTGCTGCCAGAGGAAGCATCCTGAAGGAGCCAGCCCTGAAGCTCTCTTGGAGCCATTTGGCTCTTGGGCTGTGTGAAGAGCCTTGTGACTCTCATCCCTCAGCAATGTGGTGTGTGGTGCCTCCTGCTCATGGTTAAACATGGGGCCTCAGGAATACCAGCAAGAACACTGCAAAGTGCTGGCATACAGTAAAAGAGCGTGCCTCTAATCTCCCTGTTTCCTGTCCATGGAAAGTTCTTTGAAGTGCCTGTGCTCAGGGCAGTGCTGGAACACCCATGACCCAGCTGAGCAGCACAACGTGGGCCGGAGACACAGCGTGACTGCCCCAGCCTGGGGGCTGACGGGGCACCAAAGGCTTTGAGGGAAGACATGGAAGGGTTAAACCTCAAACATCCTGGATCAGTCCTCTTCACACTGGAAGGTTAGTTTTGTTACTTGAGCAGGACGTGAGAAAACACAGCCTCCACTCAAGGATGGTGTTAAGTGCTGTGAGCCCAGAAATAGTCCCAGAGTGGTACAGGAATGGGCAGCCAGCTAGAGCAGCAAGGACAGGGAAAACATCCTCCCTACACAGGATATGGCAAACCCTGACCTGCTGGCTGGAAAGGAATACATGTACAATGACTTAAAAAAAAAAAAAAAGAAAGTGAGTAAACTCAGGCTGCCCAGAGAAGCTGTGGCTGCCCCATCCCTGGAAGTGTCCAAGGCCAGGTTGGATGGGCCTTGGAGAAACCTGGGATAGTGGAAGGTGTCCCTGCCCATGGCAGGGGTGGAAGATGATTTTTAAGGTTCCTTCCTACCAAAACCAGCCTGTGATTCTATGGATACAGGTACAATGATTTTTAAAATAAAGGAAGTGGTCAAACTGCCCTGTGAAGGGCAGGCAGGGACACCGCAGTGCTCCATCAGCAAGGGGTAAGGGATGTTCATCCACATTTACTCTCAAACACAGAACAACTCCACTCTCAGCACCTTCACCCTATACCCAGTCAGTCTTCCAGGGCCCAGTTGTGTCCCTTTCCTGACCAGGAAGAGGGTGGAGGGGTCTCCCAGCACAACATCTCAGCCACTGAATGTCAGCGGCACCTGCAGGACCTTTCAAGGACTGAGCTAAAATAAAAGCAACAGAGGAAAAAAATACCTTTTTGTATTTGTCAAAAATACAGTTTTGTCAGGCCAAGCCATTAAAAAAGACCATCAAGTTCCTTCGTTGAAGTAAAAAACTCAAATCCAAAATCATTTTTCACAGCCAACCCCAAAGAAAAGTTGTTTGGTTTTGGTTTCACAAGGTTTTGTGCAGCTCTAAAAACATCAGCCAGCTATATTTCTGAATGAAATGGCTCCTCAAAATGAAAACTTGAGCAATTCTGTTTTAAATTAAGTCAGAAAGGACTGGAGCTGTAATCCCACAGGAGTGCTGGGTGTGTTTCCTTGGCTCAAAATGACTTGCTGAGTTTGCCCTGAATTTTGCATGTATTTTTGCTTGACCCCACATGGCTCAGGCACAGTGACAAAGCACCTTCAGATTCCAGTCCTTGCAGAGGAACCTGCAGAGATACCCCAGTGCTCCCTAAGCCTTGAGAAACCTCCTGTGGATGTAGTTAGGCACAGTTTGGAATAGGTAATAGGGCTTTTTGGTGAGTGAGCATCCTTTCCCACTTCTATTTTAATTGTTGGTTCTGAGGGTCACCTCTCTTCATACAACCAGCACAGCCAGGACAAAGAGATTCCTTCATGCAACATCTCCAGTGTGAGCACCTTGCCCAAAAATCTCGCAGGCAGAGGGACAGCACAGCAAATTCATCTATCATAAATTCCCTCATGCCTGGTGTGACAGGCTGGTCAGCACCTGTGTCCTGCTAATGGCAAAGGGATCATCTCTTCCCTTCTTCCCAGGGGTTTTATTACTACAAACCTTTAAAACACAGACAAAATGGCCAGGCATTAATCCACACATTTCCTCAGCTTGAAGCTCCAGACTCACATGACAGGCAATGTCCCAAAATCATCTGCTGGAATGCTGTCCCAGACATCTACCTGGAGCAGCCCTATACTCTCTGCCTTCTTCTGTGCCTTCCAGGAACATCCCCATCCCTCCCTGTTGATTTAGAGGATGGCTGGGATATGGTCTGTGCTCCTGGGAGCTGTGGGAAAGGGAAAAGCAGAGCTGGGGGGTAGCAGTGGCTGGTTTGGGGTGATGACCCATGCTCCCCAGGCTTGCCCATGGTCAGGGAGCAGTGGGAGCTGCCCTCCACCCCTGCATCTCCTCACCCCTATTTCTAGGCAATCCCTCCCCACTGGCATGCCAAGGGCCCTTCCATCCACGGAAGTATTCAGGAATTCTTGCAATTAATTCCCTGTCATCCCCAAGATAGCTCTGCTGTGTGGAGGAGTGCCACAAACCAGCAATTAGGGAGCAAAGACAGACTGCCAAGGGAGGCACTGAGGTCACACCTGTGCTGCTCCAGAGCTGTGCTGGGAGAAAGCCCTTACCAAGCTCCAGAGGGAACAGCAGCTCCTAAGTCAAACCTAAGTAATAAGATGGTTTTGTAGGGGGAAAGATTAATCATTATTGGCAGCAAAGGGTGTGCAAGTCTAACAAAAGCTAAAGGTGTTTTCATTAGAGTCCAACTGCAGCTGGGAAGACAATGATAGCTAAGAACCATTAAATCTGTTGCAAGAATAAATTTTCTTTGATCCAAACCATAAAATGGGAGTGAAATCCTCTTAAGCCAGCAGCAGCTCCTAATAGAACACACATTATTTTTTTGCAAGCCAATAATAAAAAATTAAAAAAGGGTTAGATTATTAAGTGAATGGATTAGGTTCCCAAATGGTAAATATTTACTCAAGCAAAACCTGCCTAATTTAATACCTGCTTCAATTTATTTTTCAGTTTGGGATTATAATTGAAGGGAATAAGGGAATTTTCTGACTGTACAAACAGGGATTCATGAACCCTGTTTGCCCAGAATTCAGGCAGGAGAAGAAGGACCATGGGAAACTTTCCCTGGCTAACCCCCAGGTAACATCAGTGCTGCTGCATGTGCCACTGATGAGCTGGCAGCTTCTGCAAACCTAGAAGATGGAAGGTGAAGCCAAGATCCCCTCTCACAGTTGGTCATTACATTTCCTGAAACATCTGACCAGGAGGTCACTCCTGCTATTATAAAATGTAAAAAATATTACAGAAAAATTGAAGTAGTTTTTTACTGCATTCTGATTTAGTCCCTGCTTTCAGGGCAAGCTTGGCATATTCCTCCCCCAGTGCTTTTCCCTCTCTGCCAGACACGGGAGATGTGGGAAAGGAGTGTAACTCTTGAGCTCTAGCATTTACATGGGCTCGGTACACCCAGGTGGAAAATTTACCTACCCAATCCTTCCTGTGGGGCAGGTGGTGCAAAGAGAGCATGTCCTGTGCCCAGGGAGCCTTTTTTACTCCAACTCCTTTTCCACCATGGAGGTGTAGAAGAAGAGATTACAGGTGACCTTGCCCCTGATAAGTCACACTTGTACTAATTACCAAAGAGGAATAGCCTTGCCCTTAATGGGTGGCAGCTGTGACTAATAAAGATAAGTGTGATAAAAGGGGTGGGTTGGCTGGTCAGGGGGATCTTGGAGGCAGAGGGCCTGGAGAAAGAGGAGCTTGATGAGACCTTAGGAAGAAGGAACAATCCAGAGAGAGACCAAGAAGAACAAAACAAGGAAGAGATTTACTGCTGTAAAAGACCTGCTCTGAGGTCAGTCTGGGTCTGATAGAGTCAGAGCCAGCAGTCATAGTCAAGCTAGGTGAAAGCCTGCATTCGGAGTCTGCAAACCAGTACTTGTAGTCATAGCACAGCAGGGAGTGGCCAGCAGTCAGAGTCTGCAGTTGGACCCTTCAGTAGGAGCTTGCTGTAGTCAGGGTCAGGATGGCTAAGCTCTAAAGAAGAATGAACTGGTACCCTTCTCATGTTGTTGAATGAGAGTCTGTGCCTTGGCTCATTTTTACCCCAATGAGAGATCTGCTGCAGCATCTGGAGTAGAACTGTGACTTATCAGGGGCAAGGTCACCTGCAGTCTGTTCTTCTACACCTACACAGACACTCCTCTATGCTCTGGACAATCTGTCTTCCTCCTTCAAGGGCTGTGCTCCCTTCCCACTCCCCAGAGGGTATCCTTGGATGCTCAGACCTTTCAGGCCTCTAAAAAGTTACCTGATCTAGACATGGCCTCTGCACACTGGAGCTTTGTATCAGAAGGTCAGGGGAGGGAATTCTGCCCCTTTGCCCTGCTCAGGTGAGACCCCACCTGCAGTGTTGCCTTCAGCCCTGGGTACCCAGTACAGGGAGGATATGGAGCTGCTGGAGAGAGCCCAGAGGAGGTCACAGAGATGCTCTGAGGGCTGGAGCCCCTCTGCTCTGGAGCCAGGCTGGGAGAGCTGGGGGTGCTCACCTGGAGAAGAGAAGGCTCCAGGGAGACCTCAGAGCCCCTGGCAGTGCCTAAAGGGGCTCCAGGAGAGCTGGAGAGGCACTGGGGATAAGAGATGGAGGGACAGGACAAGGGGGAATGGCTTCCCATTACCAGAGGGCAGGGATAGATGGGATATTGGAAAGGAATTTCTGTCTGTGGAGGTGGGGAGGGCCTGGCACAGGGTGTCCAGAGCAGCTGTGGCTGCCCTTGGATCTCTGGAAGTGTCCAAGGCCAGATGGGGCTTGGAGCACCCTGGGCTAGTGGAAGGTGTCCCTGGCTGTGGCATGGTTGAGACTGGATGAGCTTTAAGGTCCCTTCCAGCCCAAACCAGGCTGGTATTCCCTGATTCTATGATTTTTACACAAAACACACTGATGTGCTGAGTTACAGCCACTTGCTATCCCCATCACTTGCATGACAGTTCTACAGATGAAGATTCCTGGAGCAGTTCCGCACCCCACTACCAGGGGGCTATCTCACCATTAGCCCTGCCCTGGAAAGAACCATATGGCCATTGGTTTGCAATGGCAACCAACTCTGATATCCTGCTCCTAGAAGCACACACTGCAATAAGCAAGAAGAAGGGAAAGATTTGAGTACAAACCTTCCTGCCTGCAACCATTTCTGATCCTGGCTTGACCAGCTCAAATTCAGCTCCAGGAGTGTAAACTTCAGTGCATGTCTGAAGTCTTTTCAGGAGGAAGATGAGAAAGCACATGGGTATATCTGACATAGATCTTGCTGTCAGAGCTCTGTTGCTTATGTTTTCCAGATAGGAACCTTGCTGGCAAGTGCTGGTGGGTGCTGCAGGCTCTCCACAGAAATTCCTGGTGCAGGTCTGGTATGTTCTGCACAAGGGTCAGTGGGGACAAAAATGAGAGAGAGAAATGGATTTAAAAATGAAATCTTAAAGTAAAAATGTGGCTGGTCAGATTACAGTGACAGAGAAGGTCAGGAGTACTTTAGACCCAAACAACTCTTAAATCCGGGTAAGAAACGGGACATCTGTGGCAACAGCAGAATCATCAGAAATAGCAGCTAATCCCAAATTGGGAGCCAGTAAAGTCCAGAGCTTGCTAGGGAACAACATGTCAGCAGGATTATGGGCAAACCTTACAGGGCAGCTGTGATTCTGAAGGACTGAGAAGCAAATTGTGATCAAAGAGCCACACAGGCACAAGAGGAAACAGCATGGAACCTTGAATCCTTCTCCTGAAGGCAGATGGAGGTGAGTGACAGCCCAACAGATCCTTTCCAAATCACCCCCCGGGTCCCAGGAGCAATGGATGGGGGACTGCTCATGTGACACTGACTGACACGCTGTGAGATTGTCTGTGGGAAAGGAACAAGAGGGGTAATTTTATTGTCACGTCCTGCAGGGGGGTGTAAGGAAAATCACAGCATGAGAAAATGACAGTGTATCTGTCTGAGGTCATTTGCATGCCCGGATAATCTGTGGGAGGAGAGCCGGAGTTGCTGTGCTTGACAGAGGCAACACCACGACAATGGGCCTGGGAATCGGGAGATTTGCAAACCCTGAAGCCAGCCTGGTGTTTGTTGTTCTCAGAAACCAAAATGACCTGACTTAATCATTTAGGCTTCCAATGATTACACTTTGTTCCCTCGTTATGGGCTGTATGATGGTCTCATCTTGCTGAGGGCACAGAGGGACAGTCCCACCCTAGAAGTGTGCCCACTCCTAAAGACACACTTAGGGGACACAAAGAGACCATACACATGCAAAAGAGCACAAACACCAAGGCAGACACTGGGTAGCAGGAGCTGTGGGCAGCCAGTGCAGCCCAGTCGATGTTAGCAGGGATCTAGAAGGAAAAAAGGCTTTGTCAGTGGCTACAGGTTGCTCCTCTGCTGCAGAGGGAGTAACCTGGGAGAAATGTGTGGTGGCAGATGGGAACTGGCATGGCTGGCAGGAAAAGTCAGTATCTGTGCAGTGGAAAATCCAGCGGATGGTTGGATGGAGCAGGGCCAGGAGGACAGGCTGCCTGCCGAAGGCACAGGCACTTCACAGCGAGTGTGAGGGACATGGTGACAGGCTGGGTGAGACTCACTCACACAACCCTTTAACACTGCCAGATACCCCCAGGAAAATCCCAATGATAAGGTGTGCGGGACTCTGCACAGCACTGATAAGCGTGGCAGAAATCGGATTGCTTCGAAAACCTGGGCATTCCAAAGGGATTTCCGCTGGGTGCACAGGGAGGACGAGTTGGATTTTAGAGATAACCTTTGGGCAGAACCATCCAGCTCTCAGTAGAGCCCAGATATGGGTATTTAGAGAAAGGTCGTCAAAGAGAATGGAGGGGGTGAGTGGATGGTGAGAAAGACATCAAGAAAGGAGCAGGGAAGAGTGAATATGAGGAGACTTAAAATTCCTGAGCTGAAGTAGGTAGTAGAAGGCTAGGTAGCTGAAGGAGGTAGATGTCCAGGAAGGGCTGTCAGAAAGCAGAATGTGAATTAATTTGGACAGTGCAGGATGGTTTAGGAGGAAAGTGATCACTCTGTGAGTCATCAGCAGGATGTTAAATATGCAACATTTGTAAATAAGGTCACCTGAAGAGGGAATGCAGAGCAGGGAGAGGGGAGGGCTGGGCAAATAGCCAAGGATGGAGCAGGTGATGTAGCTGACAGTACCTGAGGATTGTCAAGCAGGGCAGGCACAGCCTCAGATCCATCAAGGCAGGGGGAACCATGTCCTCCTCGGGCAGAAGGGGATAACAAACCTCCCTCTCTGCCAACAGGTTGTCACTACCAGACCCAAAGAGAGAGCAAACTGTGATGTCAGTGTGCTAGTGGTAGCCACAGACAGGAAAAGACAAGCCCACAGCTGCAACTGGCAGAGATTTGTGTGGGAAACTGAGCCTACCCAGCATCATTCAGCTGCTTCCCAGGCGCTGGAAGAGCCAGAGCTGTGTCTGTGACTGCAGGGGCAGGAGCAGTGAGATCCTGAAAGGCTCAATTGACCCCAGGTTACAGAGCCAGCTGGGCACATACCAGGCCTGAGCTCACCACTCACCTGGAGCTGGCAGCTCGAAGGGAATGCCAGGTTACCGTGGTGCTGGCAATGGCCTCTCACTTGTCAGTGAGGGATGCAGGCAATTTACACAGGGATGTGGGAGTGCTGCAGGTGTTAGGCAGCCACCCTGAGAGCTCAAGACAACAAAGACATCCTGAAAAAAAGCAGATCCGTTTCTAGGTGCAGAGAGGCTCTTAGCAAGTCCAGCAAGCCCCAGGCAGACCTAGGGGAAGGGGGGCTGGGAATGGACCACTGGGACAATGGTCCAAGAACAAAAGGGCTGCATTAAAGGGCCTATTCTGGCAGTTAAGCCAGGTTTAAGCAATTTTGCTGCTGCCTAATCTGAGTCTAATAATGAGTCAGTTTTACAATCTGGAAATGCCTGGCCAAGTCAGTGGAGAAAAGAGGGTGAGGCACTTAAGCAGTCCAAACATTATGTTTCTGTCGGCATGTTCACAACAAAGGCAAACAGCTTTCAGATTTAAAGTGCACAATCCCTGAAGGAAGCAAGATATTATACAGACCTGCTGTGGTGCTGTGATGGGGTAAGGAGCTTTAACATCTCTGTCTGGTAAAGCCCCAAGAGGCAAAGTTCAGTGAGCTGGTGCCGGGGTGACTGGTAGAGGTTATCCAAAAGCCAGCTCCATGAAATGTAATCAGGACAAAGTGGCCTGGTCTCTGCAAGCTGCCTGCTTTCCTGTTTACCTGACCCAGCAATCCAGAATTTCTTTTACACAGCTTCATTTATAAAGGAATCCAGCCTGTAAAGCACAGTTTAGCCCAAATTTCCGCTACCAGACTTCATCAGATCACTCCAGGTTCTGAGAACACTGTCTCAACACAGTAATAGACGTTATCCTCAGCTTTGTGTGTGTTTATGTTACCCTTCCATTTTCCCTTCAGATATGACATGCAATTCCTAGAAAATATGTTATAAGCTCTTCTGCTCTGGAGTTCTGCCACCTCTGATTGCACTCATTTGAGCCAAGGATGTAGTTTCAAAGTAAATCAATAAACAAGGCTTAAAAGGGTCCCACAGACAGAGGCTGGAGGCAGCATCACCTCCCCAGTTATCTCTGCTGTGCTTCAACCTAAGCAAGTAAATGGGTGAAATCCAAACAGGAAAACACTTCCAAAATCTCACAGTGTTGCTTTACAGTATGAGAGTAGGGGCCAGGACCTGCCTTGCACCTGAAGTGGCACTTTCAGTGTTCAAAGTCCCTGAAGTCACCATGAGTACGAGTGTCACAGCACAATCTGGGCAGGGCCTCCCAGGGATCATCAGCAGATACCCCTCACTGCCAGCCTGTGGTACCCATGGGGGCTGCAGCTGGGGTCTCTTGGTTTCTACAGGTGGTCCTGGAGGCACCCAAGGAAACATCTCAACCCCAGTGAGAGACTGGAATGGCAATCCTGGAAAGCCTGGATTCAGAAAGGTGCCATGCACCTCCTACTCTTGCTGAAGACATTTAGGGCCCCTCAGGCTTGCTATCACATGGAGAGTAGCGCATCCAAGTAGAGCATACCTAGATTTATTTGGGAATGCCAGGGGAGTACATCACCCCTAATCCTCCTTTACACTTCTTGAGGCTTCTCATACTTCCCAGCACACCAACAGCCATGAAGGCACAGGATCTGATCTTTGGGAGTCTCCCAGTAAGCTCTAACAAGGTTGTACCTCCTCAAGCAGCTCCTCCAAGGTGACTGATAATGGACCCCATGAGCACAGTATGGACTGCTGGCTAACCATTTCCCTGGGGAAGAGCTGAGAGGTGGGTTATTCATCACCAGGAAGCTGTCCTGCTCTCCAGGATCAGTGCACATGTGGGCAAGGGAACTCCCAGAGAAATCTCCGACACAAAGCCTGCTTGGATGCACTCACAGCAGGATTTACAGTCCAAATTAACTCCAATGGTTGAATTATTCGGTTTTTTTTTTCTTTCAAAACCTCCAAAGGCTGCATAGGCACAATGCTGACAACTCAACCAGAGAGGAGGGCTGCTGTTGCACACAATGAGAATGAAGACCCCCTTACTCTGCCACAGAACAATTGTTGGGTTTTTGCCTGGCTGCATCTTCAGTTGAGATCTTCATTGCCTGTGTGCTGATGGTTGTATTGGTGTGTCTGCCTCGGCTTCCTCAGGCTGGCTCAGGACATCTGCTTGCTGTTCCCAGCTCTGCTGCTTTTGCTCACTGTAAAACAGAATAAATCATTCAAGGTAGAAGTGATCTCTTGTTTTGGTTGTCTTCATGGGCTGGTCTCTGTTCAGTGCTATGTGTTGTGTTTCCAAATCCAGCATTGTGTGTAAATCTGATAGGGGAGTTTACACCACCAGAATATACATACTGGCACAGTGAAGCTCCTACTAGGGACGTGTGGGATGAGCAGCCCACACGTCTCCTGCACAACCACATTACTCAGCCCCAGAGTGCTGCTTGAAGCAACGTTTTCTTGAGATTCAGAGAGATCCCACAGACTGCTGCTCTTTTTTTGTGGAGGCCTGTCCTCGTTCACAGAGCTGTTAATCATTGCCTGTAATCTGGATGCCACCAAGGTGCTCTGAGCTATCCCAGCCTGCAAAGAAGGTTCCTGTGAACTGCACTGAGTGACACAACTGCTGGAAGCCATAACCATGGCCCTACCCATGACATTCCCATGTGTCTGGATCTTCCCCTGTACAGCACCAGGTATCTGGACTGCATACACTGGTCTGGTGCCTCGGTTTCTCTCTGTGCCTCCAGCACAGGCTTCCCTGCCCCTCACCCAAGTAAACCCCAAATTCAAGAGGCCAAATTCTTCCCAGTGTCCATGCAAAGCTGCCCATTGTCTCCCCTGCAGAGCAGGGGGAACCCTCCCACCCTGCCCAGGACTGCAGAGCCCTGCTGTGTGGCCCCAGTGCAACATTTCCAACCCCAGAGCTGCTTTTCCTGCTGGGAACCATCCCCTGCTCTGGGCACCTGCAGCACTCAGAAGCTTTAGGGGTGCTCAGCCATGGGGTAATTAATGAACACATGTGATCACTTCTATTATCTGCAACTTGAAGGCAACTCTTATCAAGGCAGAGCTGGAGCTGTGCCCACCCAGGGCACAGCCATATCTGAGGCTCAGGACCTTTGCTCATTCATTCTCCCTGGCTGCTCAGGGAGTCAGGTGGTGCTGTTCCTAGAAGGCGAATAAATTATTACTGCAAATTACTCTGATGAAGTGGCTTTTATTAGAAAGCCAGACACAAAGGGAGTTTGCTGATTGGCTCCCAGTGATGTCATACTCAGCACAGCACTCAAATGCAGAGATACAAATTTTCTCGTCTATATTTTGCATATAATTTTCATTTTCTCCTGGCAATAAAGACACCAGTGGAGTCTTTCACTCGGGGAGGGTGGTGGGGGGTCTGTACTGCTCAAGTGGCTGATGAAAGAGAAGTTGCCTTTGTTCCTCTGTCTTGCAGGAAACCTCAGGCTAACAGTTTGCACCCACAAAGGCACTGTGGTTTATTGCTCTATTACAAGCCCATCACTCTATTTTCTTAGGTGGATAGCAGAGAAATTGGTATTTTTTTGGCTTCATTGTATCTAAAATCATTCTGATCACAAGATTTTGCTATTTACAAGCTGAAGATTAGAGTACAGATAAAGCAACAGCTTTCTGACCATCATCAGAAGGTGGGTTCAGGGCTTTTGGGAAAAAGCAGGCAGCAAAATCCCAACTAATTATTTATTTTCCGAGTTTCACATGATGGTTGTTCCTGCAAAGCCACTATGAGTTCTCAGTGAGGTCTGTCAGAGGCAGACTCAGCGACCAGCACACCGCATGCTCTCATTCCTCTTCTCTAATTGAATGTCCTATCGAACTTACAGAATTTGCCTAGGAAATGTTCCAGCTTTAATAATTTCTGGGTGCAACAGGCTTGCTGGTGCAGCTCAAACAGCAGAGCTCTGTGTGGAGAGCAGGCTGGAAGTATCCTTTGCCTCACTGAACTGGAATGACCTCCCAAATTCAAGTGAAGACTGGTTTCCTCAGCAGCTCCCTCACGCAAGGCTGCCACAGTTCTGGGCTCCTGTTGTCCCTGCTGAACCTGGACATGGGCAGAGGGGAATGTTTTCCATACTTTCCTGCCTCCATTATGTACCACCGAGGTGTAAATTTTGCTGGGATGGCCAAGTGTAACATTTCCGGCCCTGGAAACAATCTGCTGCTTGTTCTGTGCAAACACTGGGCTCTCCTCCAACAGAGCCAGCACAAATCCTGAGCTGACCTACAGTGCCTGCCTATTCCCCTTTGATTATGGCTCCAAAGTCATTTGTCCTACAAGAACAGAAAACAAAACACATCTATCACTTGGAAGACCTGGAAACCCCCAGACAGCTGCACTGATGAAACTGGACACTAAGGGCTACTGGAGAGCTCAAACATAGCTAGATTTGCTGTTCCCAGTCCTGGGGTCACAACTCCCTGCAACATCATCAAGTCCACTTAATTCCAGGTGGTTCAAAGTTGGACATCATTCTCTCTTATCATCTGAAGATTTGCTGAGCTGCCTGCCCTTTGTGGAAAACAGGAGCTGTCCTCAGACTCCTGGATGTTGGATCTGAGGCTTTTGAAATCCTGAGGGTGAAGGTGCAAGGACCAGGCATCTGGGAAGGAGAGCATCTGACTGTGAATCAGAGTAAAAAGGAATGTGCAATCCTGGGAGAGGATGCTGGCTGAGACACATGGCCAGCATCAGCAAAAAGGGAATGGGCTCTCAGGTTTAAGACCTGGAACAGATTCAAATCACCCCTTTTAGGTCTGACCTCCTTGCCTATCTGAGGGAGACAGCAGAGAGGGGAGGGAGCCATGAATCTTGGATCCTGTCCTTATGTGGCTTGGCCCTACATCCCTCTTTGCTTTTACCACTCCATGTGTGGAACAGAGGGTTATTAAAAGCACCAGAAGAATCTCAAGTAAAATAATTTTACTGTTTTTAAGAGTTTTGTTATAGCATCTCTGGAGCTCTGGCTTGGACCACCACAAACCATTGTCGGGAAGCTCTAAACAGCCTTTGGATATTGAATTACTGTTCAGAAACGTATCAAATTCCAAAATTGCAAACACTGTCCAAAAAAAGAAGCCTCTCTAGAACAGAACACACTCACACAGACAGCACAGACAACAAAACCATTGCGCTGGTGTAACCCAGCTTCCCTTCCCCACTCAGAGCAACAGCCTTGCCCCAGTCTCTTTCCAGCAGTGTTATTCCCCTGGGAAGCAGCCGGGCTCTAGAGAAGAACACAGGTCCACCTACTCATCACTCACCTCAAAATTCTATTGCTTCCTTCCTTCCTTCCTTCTACTGCTTGGCTTTTAATGAAATTGGGGGTTGATATCTCAGTCAGCCCCTCCCTTCCACTTGAGGACAGCATTAGCATCAGTCTGGATTATAATACCCAGTAAGCTGTTCTGGGGCGATATGAATCAAAGCTCTGAAAGTGGGATTGTGTTTAATTAATTGTGGCTGATAGATGAAGGTATTGATCGTAGATTGAGAGGTTCAGGACTGACCCGGGGGATAATTATTGCAGGGCACACTGTGTTAGGGTGATATTTTTTTAATTTCTGGCAATGTAAGAGGGAAGCAGGGGGGAAATAAGTGAATAATTGCAGCTAATTACAACTTGTGTGTGCATCCCAAATTAATTTGTTTGAATAATCAACCACCAACAGCAGCCTGATCCAAAGGAAAAGGAAACAACTGCTCAGAAAGATCTCAATTCCTCCCATAAATTGTGCAGTCCTATGTCTGGGATAAATGTTTTACAGAATTGAGGCCCTAAATACAGAAGGGGAATTGGGCAAGATTATTGAATGGAAATACTTGCTTTTGCCTAAGATCTACGATAAATCAAAGGGGTTGGGTGAGTCTGTGGGATGGCAGGGTGTGGGATACCAGATGATGCTCTTGCCGGGCTCCCATCCTATCTTTATCCGAGTGCAACAGGCCCCCCGCGCCGGACTGCCGGCCACCACCCCCTTCCCAGGTGGGACACGGGAGGTGCGGGATGGGATCAGACACACAACTGCTGTCGCCGCGGGGATCGTGAGAGGTGTCTCGGGCGAGGAAAAGGCAGATGGAGGCGAGGCTGCGGCAGCAATCTGTGTCCCAGTGCCCGGCCCCTCGCTCCGGTCTGCGGGATCCCCGTAATCCCCCCCGGCAGCCCTGCTGCTACAAACACTCTCATCACCATCGCAGCGGGGGCAGCTCAGCACAGACAGCGAATGATCTAGCGGGGGGTTAATAAAAGGACTGGCGCAGAACAAAAAGCCTGTCAGCCGCCACAAGATGTGCTCTCCTCCCCTTGTGCCCCCCAGGAAATTAAAAACAGGAGCCTGTGGTGTGCAGTGTTCTCTGCGGGACTGGACGGGGCACCGGGATGCAGAATGGTAGGGTGGGAAGGGGGAAATAGGGAGTTAAATGTTTGTCCCAGCTGTTGGTTCTGATGCGATCTATCAAGTGCTGTTGTTACTCTAAAGGACCAGACTACCTGGTTTTCCAAAGCTGAAGAGACCAAGACACATTTCTGTGTGCTGCTGCCAGCAGCTCCTCCTGGAGAGAGTCCACTACATCCTGCCAGGCTGCTCTGCCTGACACCACTGAAGTCCATGTTGCCATGGAAATGGGAAGAGAACGGATGCCTGTGACACGACACACCTTTGCTGATGTAGCTTTGGATCACTTCTAACAGCCCTTTCTAGCGACAACCTTCAGGACTGGATATTTTGCGGGCACAACCAAAAAGGAAGAAGAGGGGGGAAAGATATCTGATGGTATGAATCAAACCCCACCATCCTTTCTGATGGACAGCGGCTGAACTCGAAAGTGCATTAATCCATTAAAACACCCTTCTAGGCAGAGAGACTGCTGCACTAAATACAATCCAATTCACAAGCGGATAGTGAGGATTTGCCCCTCCTCTCTCCGGGCTGGGTTGGGTAAAGTTTGCAGCAGCATTCCCCTGCCGAGGGTTGTGATCGCAGCGCTCGGAGGTTCCGCGGCGGCTCCCTGTGCCCAGCCCGTGTGCGCAGCGCGGGCCGGCAGCGCCCTCTCCCGCGGCACCGGGGCACCCTTGGCGCCGGCACCGCAGCCCCCCGGGCTGCCCTGCCCCGGCACCGCAGCACCCCGGGCTGCCCTGTCCTGCCCCGGCACCGCAGCACCCCGGGCTGCCCTGCCCCGGCACCGCAGCACTCCGGGCTGCCCTGCCCGGCCCCGGCACCGCAGCACCCCGGGCTGCCCTGTCCTGCCCCGGCACCGCAGCACCCCAGGCTGCCCTGTCCTGCCCCGGCACCGCAGCACCCCGGGCTGCCCTGTCCTGCCCCGGCACCCGCAGCACCCCGGGCTGCCCTGCCCCGGCACCCGCAGCACCCCGGGCTGCCCTGTCCTGCCCCGGCCCCCGCAGCACCCCGGGCTGCCCTGTCCTGCCCCGGCACCGCAGCACTCCGGGCTGTCCCGCCCGGCCCGGCTTCGGACAGCTACACGGGCGGTCTGGTATTGCCCACCCAGGGCTAACCCCGGCATCACTCGAACCAGCAGCGACTTTTATGTGCCTTGAGGGATTCTGGTGAGCAGAGAGAGGAAGTCTTTGCATACCTACAGCTTACCCACAACACTGGGCATTTCAGATAAAAGTGAGGAGGTTCACAGAGGTTTTGCTGAGGGCATGTCAGTCTGGCATCTGCCAGAGGAGTGTGGAGTAAAGCCATTATCCCTCTCTTGGACACACTGCTCATCATATGAGGTCTGGCTGCACCTCAGGATGTCAAGCAGCCCAACACTGCTCTGTTCTTGTACCATCATCACAGAGGTTTTGCACAGCCTCTCTCAGCAGCTGCTCTTGTCCCACGCTGCCCTGGGCCCTGTGCTCTGGGCATCTCCATGCCCACACTGCAGACCAGCCTGCCCTGGACCTCACCCCAGACCCACCAGCGAAGCACATTAGGAGGAGAAACACAAGATATTTGCAAAGCAAAGTCAAAGCAATGACAAATTTTGTCTCTGTAGGGAGTTTGCTTGGGATTATTGTCATTTTAAAGGGCAAGTTACTGCTCCTAGAGCTGGAAGCCAAGGCTTTGAATAAAGGAGCTTCATGAATACAGATACATTGCATAGCCAGAATAAATAAAGCTGATCCACAGCTGCCATTTTACTTTCCAAGTGGTGAAAATGAGATGTCCCATCCCCAGGAGATCCAGGAAGGGCTTCAGCCCCTTCCTTAGACACAGAGAAGAGGCTGAGATGCCAGGCCTGGTTGAGTGCTTCCACCCTGTCAGGAAAGCAATGTGCTGGAGAAGTCAGCCCTGCTCCAAAGAACACCACTTCCAGGAAGCAAAGGCTTCGTGGCTGCCATGAAAACACTTGAAAACTGGAAACACTCCTGCCCTTCCTCAGTGCAAGGGACTCCAGGGGGCACCAGTGTTGGAGCCAGACCCAACTACGCCCATAGGACATCAAGTACCACACTGCAGTTCCTGGAATAAAGTCAGCAGAATAAATGATAAATGAAATAAAATGGGATTTCAATTGATCAGAACATTTCATTCAGCCCAAAAGCATATGAGAAGCCCAGGGCTCCTTCTGAGCAAGAAGCAGCAGCCCTGTCCCAGCCCTGCTCTCCCCAGTGCAAGCACTCACAGCATCTGGCCAGATGTGCCCTCAGGCCCTACCCTGGCTCATGCACCAGTACCTGCTGCTGGAAAATGAGTTTTTGCAATAGTCACTCCTCCCATATCCATCTCATACGGTAGAAATAAACGTGTCTCTCACACCATGCTACAAGTCCTGACAGATCTGCCCAGCCAAGACATCCCTTGCAACAGCCTTGATTTGCCCCGACTTTAGTGGGTTTGGCACCAAAGCAATTTTCTCCAGGCTTGGGAAGGTTATTCCTTCTTCTGGTGCCATTGGGAAAACTCCTGTGCTTGCTGTGTGGGAGATCAAATGGGGTGAGTGCAAGCAGCCCTGTAGTGACAGGAGGGTGGCTTACGTGGGGTTGTAACAGGGCTGGGACTCTGCTCCGTGCTCCATGGCAGGCAGCAGGTCTGTGCTCCTCCTGCTGCTGCAGAGCACATCCCTGCACATATCCCTGTCCTCCAAGTCTCATTTGTCCTACACCTGCTCAACAGATTCTGCTGGGTCCCACGTGTCCACAAAGAGCAGTGTAACACTGACAGAACCTCTTGGTGGTAGTTTCATGTGGTCTTTTGTGTGCTGGTGATAGAGGATTTGGTTTTTCTTAGCACTTCTCTGCTTTGTCTTGGGTCATCCACCATGCTGGCTGTGGTAACATAGAGAGCACCAGCTTCAGGGACACCAAAGTGACAAAATTCCCCTTTTGGTGCTCTAGGTAAATGAACAGATTGAATCCAAAGCAGACATGGACAAGGTGCCCATGCCCCTGACTCCATCACTGAACATACACACTCACCCTGGGATCGTACACTGTGCCAGGGTGCCATGTCCAGCTCTGGCAGCCCCAAGGGCTCCCTTCTCTTCACTCTGCACTCTGGTCACCCCAGATGCTGGGCTGGCACCACCATGGCATTAATCTCAGGAGGGTGACAGTGACACTGTCCTGACAGAGCTCTCCTGACTGAAGCCCTGCCTGTGCTCATACCTCCTCACTCACTTTGCCCTGGGCAGGCTCCAAACCCCCCTCTCGCACTGCACTGCCCACAGCTCCCTCCCAAGCTCGCACTACTTGTTACTCCAGCAAAGAACTGAATCCCAGTAATGTGAGGACACCTGCAGAGCCCAGCTTTACAGAGACTGAAGTTTGTAGTTTATGCCTCCAGGGTGACATTGCAGATGAAAATCAAAATGCCAGAACTGACAAAAGGAATTTTAAAAAGCATTTTCTGCTTTTAGGCAGCTGAGGGATGAACAGATCTAGATTCACTGGGCTTAGGTCAATCTTGTCTGAGATACACGGGTCCTTCTCCTTGTTTTGTCCTTCCAACTCCTTCCCCTTCCCAGAAACACCTCAGCTGAGTCTCCGGTGCAACTCCCAGGTCAGTCTTTAGAGCAGCTGCAGTAGCTTATTTGTTTAAATCTCTGCAGACACTAAGACTTCTCAGGAGCCCTCAATCTTAACAGAGCAGCAAATATTCACAACTGTAAACGTGTCTTGCACAATTTTTTCTCAGATTCCTGCTAACTGTACCCAAAGTTTAGCTGATGCCTTCTTTTTCTGCATTTTCTTTTATGCAGAATAAAGATCTCATTTTGCCATTACCTTGTGGTATTTATGATGTATAAGGTTGCTCAGGGTCCCAACTCTGTACCCTTGTGTCCTTTTCTCGTCACACAGACACAAGCAGCAGCGTGTCACTTCAGCAGAACGTGCCTAAGGCATTTGGGGGATACTCACAGTGGCATTTTACAACTGCTCCTTGGGCATTTGATCTCTTCCTTCTTAAAAGACCTTCTGTCCTTGAAATACAGTTCGAACTTTTCACATGAGATCACAATTGCTAAACATTCCTGTGCTATTTAGAGACATCTTTGCTCTGCTGACAGCAGTGACATGCACAGGAAAGCCACTGCTGGCTCTCCATTTACTGGCAACAAGGACAACTCCATCACTGAGGGGTAAGACCTGCTGTGGGTGTGTCACATCGATGTAAATGTCTCCCTAACAGTTCTCTTTGGTAGGGCCGACTCAAGGCTTGCAAATATTTGCAAGGAAGTTGGAGTTTTTACATCCCAACAGCCTCTGAACTGGCAGCACACAGCGTTTCTGGGCTAGGTCCCACCCTCAGGAATCCAGCAGGTATCTGCTGTGTGCTATTACAAACTAGGATTTCATCTGAGGTTTTTTCCCCCAGCTCTTGTTAGCAGACTGATGGCTTTGTGATTATGATTTTCCTCAGCTTCTGTCTTGAGACATTTCTGTGCCTGAGATTGTCACTGGGCACTGCTCTGACTCCCACTTCTCCCTGATTGCTGTGCTGATGAGACACTGAATAACCCACATGAAAAATGCTTCCCTTGAGTTGAAGGATGCCATCACTCCCCCCATTTCATAATAAGGTCAGAAGAATCCCTGAAACCTGCTAGCCTAGGAAACGAACCTAAATCCCTGCTCAGAGGAATTCAAGTTCAGCTCCTGCTCATGGCATCTGCCAAACAGGCCACCAGCACCAACCAGCCCTGCCTGGAGCAGGGCAGAACCTTGTCCTATCTCCTTACCTGTTACCCATGAGCAGCACAGGGCTGTTACTCTCTGGCCTGCCAAGAAAAAATTTCTATTTCAGTCGGAACATTGGAGGCTGATGGAAATCTGACAGTCCATGGCTAAGCTGCCAGCTGGGAAGTGGGTGGAAATGAATCTTTTGTGGAATAGTTAAATTGCCTTTTCTACAGATTAATTAATTCACAAAGAACATATCCCTTCCTGGGTTTCGCAGCTGAAAACAAAGCCAGTCTCACCTCCCCTGCACTATCTGTCAGTTGTACCACAAAGTGTGGAAGTGCTCACTCCATTGTTCCTCAGGTGATCAAATCCCAGGGAAAAAAGCAAATCTCTGCAGTGGCTTCCAATTCACCTGAGGTTCTGGGCTGCCCCACATCAATTTTTCTACAGTTACACCCAAACAGCTGGTTCTGCCTTGAGCTGATCCACAGGGCCATGACCCCAGGCAGAAGCCCCAGCACAGACTCAGAGCACTCAAGGCACTGCCCAGTTCTATTTCCAGCCCAACTTTCCCTCAGTTTGTATTAAATGCCAGGTGTCTGTTTGATATCTCCCCCACAGTGGCAACCCTCAGATCACATTTGGTTTCCCATGGACCAGATCCAAGGAGTGATGGATAGCTGGACAGCTGCCCAGCTGAAAGCTCAAGAGCCCAGCAGTGAGAAGCATCTCAGCACCTGTGTCTCGACAGAAGCAGGTTGAAAATCCAGCTGTCCACGGGCTCCTGCTCCTCATCTGGTAGCACAGTTCCTTGGATAATCTCAAAGCCTCCTCATCAGGTGCTCAGGGCATAGCTGTGCCCTTTTCCAGCCCCATGTCCTGTGCATCTGCCCAGACCTGTCTTTCTCACCTTCAACTGCCAGCTAAGCGCTAAATCTGTAGCAGACTCCAAAGATTGTCAGCTCTTTTCCTGTAAGGGGGCTTTGTTTGGGAAAGGCTTCCTCATACACCTCCATATTTGGCACCTTATCACTCCACTTGAAGTGAAAACCAAATTCAGTAACACCTCTCCCCTCCAGAGTAGGCCACAAGAGTCACAGCACGTGCAGACTCCCACAGGCCACTGTCCCACCTCTGGAACAGTGAGATACCTGGGAAAGGGAAAGCCATCCCTCCCTGCTCACCCTCTAGATATGGAGGACTTCACTGCCCTCTAAAGCAAAGCTCTGGAGCTGAAGGCTTCATTTTCAGTCAACTCTTCCTTGTACAGAAGCTGGTCCAGATCAACAGATTGTTCTTTCCTGGTTATTTTTATACTATATAGTTTTTGAGGTTAATGAGCAACCAAACTGTCCTTGTAAGCCTGAGTTTGGCTAAGGAGAGTGTTCTGTCAGCAGCTGATTCCTCAGGAGGAAGTCACTGAAAAGTCTGTTGTTCCCTTTGGAGATGAATGACCTCCTCCAGACAGCAGATGGAGTAGTCGCTGCTGAGGTCTTCTGCAGCAGGATGTTTCAGCTAGAGGAAAAGGGGAGGAATAACGTGACATTCTGTCTTGGCCACTTCTGAGAAGGGAAATGTCACAACAGTCGTTTCTGAAATCCAGAGAGCAGGAGAAGTAAAGAAGCATCAGTTTGCTTTCTTCTGTACTTTTGTGAAGATGAAGAAGGAAGAGTGTTTCTCAGTATGTCCACCATGGAGAAGTTTTCAGAGTCTTCTCTCTTTACCCCTTGTCTTCTATCAGTGCCCAACAGCCATTTCTACTCAAGATGTGGTGTGCTCTGAGGCAGGGAGATCAACCATCCCACTCACCCCAAACAGCCTGAGGATGCTGCAGGGAAGCACTCAATCCTGCAGCACTAACAAAGCACAGGCTGAGCTTACAGAATGGAGACAGAGTAAATCACATGCAGACTTGCAAAAGGCAGTCCCTGGAACCTGAGCTGGTTGATCACCCAGCAATTTCCCTGGGAATCTACCTGGGTTTGCCTTTGATCTCTTTTGGTTAGTACTTCTCCTTGTCATGCATGATGCCCAGCCTAGAGGCAAGACATCTTCACAAGACTTATAAGTGCCACAGAACTACAAAGGAAAAAGGAATTTCATGCTCACAAAGCCTCAGCAATATCTGTACACACACATAAGAAGAAACAGACTTCAAATACTTATAAAAGGACCTTTTGTGTTCTGGATTTCTGTGGTTTTCCAGTGTCTTACAGCTTTATTTCAAGATCATAAGATACTTTCTTTGAAACCTTTCAAGCCCTTCCCCACACAACCAGTTTTAGTATTCCTTTGCTCCTCTTCATTTTATAAAACATTTTCTGGATGTTCTGACTGTGCATCACTTTTCTCAACCATGTTTCTATTTCTCTGATTGTTTATGGAGGAGGTTAGAGACCTCTTTTATCTACTTAAACAAACCTGGTTCCATGTGCAGCCACAATCACCACCTTTGGTCTCATTTAACACCAAGGACTCCATATTCTATGCTTCCTGTATTCACACAGAAGGAAAATACCAGGGACACCTTTGTCACAGCAAATTCCATTGCCCAAATCTCTGTGGACAGATCTAGAGCCGACAGCTTTGCCAGGCACCACTATTTATGAGCTGTGTCTGTTAACACACAACCCAGGGGGTGTGTGAGCAGTTTGCAGTACGAGCCATGAAATACACAAGTAGGTTTGGCAGTCTCAGTGGTGACATTCTCAAACAACTGCCTCTCAGAAGACCAATACACACATTCACTGCAAAGTCTGATTCAGGGCTTTAGCTGGCATGTTAAAATACACCCAGCTTACACTATTGCATAAGGCACATCCTATCTGGATCAGCTGCCCACAAGAGAGCAGGACTGTGCACCTGACTGCACATTCTGCAGTTCCTGGAGCTGTAGCACAGCCTGGAACATGCTAAGGAAGGGACAGGAATCAGGAGGGTGGAGCAGAGGTGGCCCTGGCACTGCTCTGTGGGAAGTGACACGACCTGTAAGGCAGGATCCCTGAGGATGAGCAGCTGGTATCACGTCACCCTGTCCCCACCCTGAGCAATTCTCTCACAGGGCTGTGGGTGACTGGAGTGGCAAAATGGCAGCTGAGCCAGTGGGAAAAAACCACACCCCATGGTCACACCCTCCCGTGCCCACAGTCTAGACTGGCTATTCCACACATGCATGGGACACACACCAAGGGAGGAACAGAAAGAGATTATGTTCACACTGATAGCTCAAGTGTATTTTTGCTGGTAAAACTGTGGGGCTCTCAGCCCTCCCTCTTCCCTCTCCCCTGCTCATGGAAATCTGACCTGAGACAGCCCTGCCTCTTGCAAAGTGCCCTCAGAAGCCCCCCCACACAGCTCTGCAAGCTGACAGATCCTACACAAACTCCTGGCTTATCTATTCTCACGTCTCCAGACCTGCCTAAGTCCTTCTTCCATAGTCCTCTGCCACAGCAAGGGCTTCAACTACAGCCTTAAAGGCTGCAAATCAAAGGCTTCTCAAGGATCCAGCTTTTGGGCCTTTTCTGTAACAGTACAGAAATAAAGGTTGCCCTTTTGGCATGTAATTTTGCTGGTAGGGTTATACTACACCAGTTTGTTAGTTTAAGTTACGTGATGAGGTTTTAGCAATGCCCTTTGTATCACAGGAATTAGGTCAGGTTCACTAGGCACCAAACATTTCAAGGCACATTCACTCCCAACAACACTGGCACTGCTGTTAGTGCTGAAATGATGTGAATATAAATTATAACAACCATAATACAGAATCCAAAGTATTTACAATGACACACAGCCCACAGAATACTTACCATTGGGAATGCAAATTGGATGGATGTAGGCAACCACAAAATAATTTGAGTTTGGATTTCCTTCCCAGAGATAAGATTGAGCATGTCATCCATCTTCTACCTTGCCAAGCTGAGAATACATGAGAACACTTCAAGCATTGCTCTGCTCACATATACCCATCCTTTCTTCTGAACAAGACACAACACACCTCTAACACATCTAATCACTCTCATGTTTACAGGGCCACACCTGACAGAGGAACAGGGATTTATTTCACTGCAGATCTCAGCTTCTGGCAGTGTTGCAGCTGGAGTCTCACGGGAGCAAGACTGGAAATACAGTCAAAACACCTTCCTACCAAAGTTTCTCACTTCCTCGGGATAATTTCCTAACCTGTCTTCTTCCCACAAATTTTAGTTGTTCCATCTTCATTGATCTTCATCTGAACCATGTGCTCCAGAAACAAGCAGCTCAGCAGTCACTGCCACCACTTCTGATTGCTCAGGGTGTTCACCAGCACAGGTGGTGGCTCACACCTGTTGCAGTTCCTGTGGATTTTCTGGAAGCCAGGCTGGTCACCACAGGGTGTGAGCAACCAGCACTGCAAAACCCAGCAATTTGGCTCCAATTGAAAGAACTGCATAAATTTGGACATGGATGATGCCAGCTCCAGCCCTGGTGTCTCAGACAAGATGGAAACAGTTCTGCCTCCCACTGCTGAGCTCTCAAAAACTAGGAAGTGGCAAGATCTCCACGGAAGGCAGATTACCTGGGAGATAGCCTGGGAGAGAGGGAAAGAGATTCTCTGTGCAGAAACACTTCTGCAACAGCAAATCTCTCCACTGTGGTTCAGATTCTGCATAACATCCACACAAGTGGCATCTGGCAGCTTCAAACTCTTCCTAACTATCATTCTGGGAACAGAGTTGCCAGAGAAGCTGATGCTTATTATTTAAAACTGGCACTTGCATATTTCCCATGCGATTCTACTTCTGAAGCACTGCCACTACTGAGGAGAGGTTTGCAACTGCCAAAACATGAAAGTGTTTGTTATTATCACTATATAATGAGGGGCTTAGCAGGGGGCTGGGCATGCACAAGTCTTCCTTTGCTGCTGACAGTGTAGATGGAAGTCCCCAGGTATCCCATTAGGTGGCAAGTGAGAATGAGTACTGCAGCCAAAACTAAGCAATTTGGCACAATTTAGTAAAGAAATGGCATTTTCTGCTCGAAAAGGGCCCAGAATTGGAACAGCACGAGATGTTTCCAATTGAGATAGAGCTGTGCTGGCCAAGCTGAGTGGGTGTCTCACAGAGCAGAGCAACAGTGGGTGCTGAAGTCCAGGACTGAGATCTGCTGGCAGAGCTCTGACAGGGAATGTTGCCCAGTTTCTGAGAACAACACAGAGTCTGTATTTTAATTAGAGCTCCTTCACTCATCTGCATGGCTCAGCAGAAATTTTGTGAATTTTCCAGGTTTTTATTAGGATCCATCCAAAAAGCCCACCTTCAAATTTTTTCTTTTCCTCCCCCAGCAAAGCCACACCAGTAGCAGCCACCTACCCCAGGTGTTCTGTTGTTGGCTCCCATGGAATGTCACAGGTAGGCACTCATTCCATGCACATGGAGTGATGTGTGGTTCTGGAAAGAGTGCCCAGCTCAGATTAAATGAGGCCTATGAGCAAAGGCAGCCTGATAGCAAGGTATGATGACACACAGATGAGTGAGCTGGACACACAAAACCTGAGTAACTGACTCCAGGGTGCCTGGGGAAGCAGAGATAAGGGACAATATGTTGGGACTATTGGACAGCACAGGAGCTAAGAGGGCTGCAAGGACCTGCCATCCAAATCATGCCCTGGGTCCTGCCCACTGTTCACTGGCTGCAGCTAGAGATTCCATCCCAGGCACTGCAGACACACATGATCCTAACAACAATAAAGGAATTCATGCTTTGGGAAGGTTCCTTCCCTCCCTGCGTTGTGCACTGGCCTAGAGTAACTGGCCAAAGCAGGTCAAAGGGAATGAGCTCATTTGAATATGGAAACTCAACTTACTAAGGAGTAAAGACAATTGCCTCAAGCTTGTGAGTTCAAAGTAAGAATAACAGGTTTCCAGATCTCCTTTGGGAACTAGAAGCTTTGGCTTTCACCCCTCCCTGCTGTTTCCTCCCTGTGTCCACCCTTGTTCCCCTCCCTCTTGCCTCCTGCCTAATGAGGGTCTGGCAAACCCTCATTTCTCCAAACCAAGCCCATGGTCTGAAAAGCAAATTCAGTGAGGTCAAAAGCTCACACACACAGGTCTGTCAGCTCTGAGTGGCCTGGGAACAGGTGACACTGTGCAACTCTCCATAGCTAATCTTCAAACAAGCAAGAATCACATCCTTTGTCTGCTTTCTGCAGAAAAAGGGGGATTTTCCACCTTTTCTCTTTTTTTCCCCCCACCTTTTCTCCTTTTTTTTCCTAAAGGGAACAAGTTCCATTTCCAATAACTGAACACCAATTAAAACCACTGTCCCTCTACCAGCCCCCAAGTCACAAGCAGCTTATACCACAAAACTGTCAAGAAAAAGACTCCTTGTACAAGGACTTCATAACACAAGGGAAAAGAAATGAAGGAAAACTGTTGACAATAAATTTTAACTCTTTCCATTCTAAAAAAAACCTCTTAAATGTTACCCTTCTCTTCCCATGCTTTTAATAAAAGTATCTCAGTGAAAAGTCATTGAGATCAGTTTCAACTTTTTGAAATGACAGACAGCAGTGACCCAGAGGCAATAAGCTTGCTATTTGCATAATTAAACAGGTATTTAATCAATAATTTTTATTCAGACTGAGTTAGCTCATATGAATCCAACAGCCCTGAGTCCCTCTATGTTACCTCTAACTGGAATTCATGAGGTGGCTCAAGGGCAAGCAATAAGAAGCTGGACTTCAGTTCTCAGCTGAGATTCACCTCTAATTTTGCTGTCTGAGGCAAATCTAGATCTCCATTGGCTTAAAAAATAAATGTTGACCAAGAAATGGGTGTTTAGCTCTTTAACTGAACAGGTTCTCTGAAGGAACCTGTCTTTTATAAACCTCTTATTTTTTGTTGGCAGATTGTAAAATGAATCTTACAGTTATCTTTGCAGCCTTGTTCAAGTGCACTGCCAGAACTGTCCATGGAGGCTGAACACCAGCAGTTTACAAATATCCAACTGAGGTGGTTCCTCCTCAGCAGCTTCCACTGCATTGATGTAGAAACTGCATCTGTAGTAAAAAAAACAAAACAACTTTAGTCTTCAGGGCAACAACTGCATCAGCATCAGGTGACAAATTAATCACCCCAAAGCAGAATTGTGCCTTAATTCCCCAAAGTAATGCTGTGTCAGATTGCTGCTCACAGCCACACCCTGACATGGGACTAATAATGGGGTCCCTGAGCAGTGATAATGCTCTGGGTTGAGGCTGCCCCATGGGCACATCTAATTATGATGTTCTGTGACAAGGCTATAAATACCCCTGGTCCCACAGGTGAAGCCCTCATTGCAGCAGGGTTTTGGGCAGGTATGTACTCTGTTCTCTCTGCCTGCCTGGGCTGGAAGGCTGTTTGTAACCATGAGAGCCTCCCAGGCTCTCCCCCAGTGAGATTTCATAAACACAGACAGATCAAACATCAGCCAGAAAAGCACTGAAGGGGAAATTATTAAATCTGTTCAAATAAAAGAAGCTACTGATAAAACCAAAAGACCACCTAAGCAAAGAAAAAGGGGGGTTACACATTAACCAAGCAACTCTGGTGGGCTGAACAGGGTCTGAGAGGAGAAGATGAAGGCTCTGTGAAGGGCCACTAAGGCAGGAAGGTATTTGGAGGATAAAGAAATGTTCGAAGGATCTGTTGAAGAATAGGGAAAGCAGAAAGGCCTCTAGTTTGTCTTCATGATTCTGTTCTTAAAAATCATTACATTATTGCTTTAGGCTCACAAACCCAGTCAGTGCCCCTGGTCACCATCAGCTGTCAGATGAGGAGGGTTTTTTCTCGCTCTCTCCTTCACCAGCAATTCCAGCCTCCATCAAACTCCCTGGCCTGCCCATCTTTGCTCCCTCAAAGTTCTGAGGAATAATTTCACAGGAAGAGAATACATAAATAAATGAGGAAGTGCTTTATGGCAATGCCTAGGAAGAAAGAGAACCTGATGGGCAGCCAATGAGCCCTGAGGGTCAGACATAAATCCATGACAATGGCTGCTGACTAAATACCATCCTAAAAAGAAAGAAAAATCAGCAAAAAAGCCTTCAACTAATTTATCTCCTCTACTGCTTGCTTTGTCAGAGTCTGAGATGATGACAATCACTCACAACATAGAACTGAATAAGGAAATTAGCAGCAGCCTCAGCCAACGCGCTGTGGCACAGTTGCCAAACTCTTGCAAATTCTGTCAGAAGTCTCTGAGCAAATGTTTCTGCGATTTCTAAAGAAGCCCAGAAAAACTCCTTTTCATTAAAAAGGGAAACCTCCCTCCTCGCTCACTACAGCATCTCCGTGACGGATGCACCAAGCAGCAAAGGGTGTTGTTCCCAGGCCAGGGTGTGGGCAGGTCTAGTGAGGCCACCTCACCCTGGGGAAGGCATGGGAGAGGCGACACCAGGAATATTCCCACAAAAAAAGAAAGAATGCATACTAGGGTTGGTTATTAGCTTCGGACAGTGTCTGGATTGATGGATTTGAGCCTTTAGAGAAGCAGGGCAGAGGAGCTGTGGGACTGCAGGCATGTACTGTTGGGGCAGAGTGGAAATACAACACAGACCCACAACGGTGCTGGGGAACAAAGAAATAACGGCACCGTGAGGAGCCCCAGAGAGGGGACGGAGGAGCAGTACCACGTACATAGGAGGGTGCAGGCACGATGCCCAGCCAGACATCAGGTCAGCGCTACTGAAGGACCCGGCACCAGGGCAGTGCTCACCGCGGGCTCTTCGCCCCGGCTGCCCAAGGGCCCGGCTGCCTTGGCCCGTTCTGTTCCCGGAGTCCTCGGCCCGCTGGTGCCGTGAGGAACCCCCGGCCCCATCATCTCCCCTCACGACGCACCGCCCCCTGCCGCCTACGCTATTATCGTGCCAAGTTACGCAGGTGACGTAGTGGCATTACCAGGCCGCACACAAGTTGCGCAGGGGAAGCGCTATTCCCATACCGATTTACGCAAGTGGCGAAACCGCACGGCCAGGCCACACGCAAGTTACGCAAGAGGAACGCGCGCCACGATTCCCGAAGAAGTTTACGGCGGCCGGCGGGGGCGGGGCGCTACGGAGGCGGCGTAAGAAGGCCCCCGCCGGCGGCGCTCCGCCTCAGCAGCGGCGGGGGAACAGGAGGAGCAGCAGCGGAGCGCGCCCGGCGCGATGTGGCAGCGGTCGGTGTGTGTGGGCCTGCTGGCCCTGGTGCTGGGCTACCTGTGCGTTCTGGGCCCCGAGCTGCCCCCCGCGGCCCTGCGGCAGCTCTCGGCCTCACTGCTGGGGACGCTGCGCCGCGCCCGCTCGCTGGAGGCGCGCACGGTGGCGGCCTGGCAGGCGGCCATTGTCCGGCCCGCGCGCGGCTGGGCGCGCGTCGCCGTCGGGTAGGTGCGGGAGCGCGCGGGGAGCCCCCTGGCGGAGGGGCGGGAGCGCGCCTGGCCGGGATGTGCGTCCCGGTGTCCACGTGTGAGGGTGTGGAACGCGCGGGGACGGATGTGCTGCGATGTACCTGGGATGTGTCTGCGCCGTCCCGCTGAGACCCTGCCTGCAGAGCTGCTTCCAGCTCTGGCGTCCCCAGCATCAGCAGGACGTGGAGCAAATCCAGAGGAAGCCACAGAGATGCTCCGAGAGCTGGAGCCAGGCTGGGAGAGCTGGGGGTGTTTGCCTGGAGAAGAGAAGGCTCCAGGGAAATGTCAGAGCCCCTGTCAGTGCCTAAAGGGGCTCCAGGAGAGCTGGAGAGGGTCTTGGCTTAAGGACCTGGAGGGACAGGACAAGGGGCAGTGGCTTTCCTCTGCCAGAGGGCAGGATTAGGTGAGATATCGGGAAGGAATTCCTCCATGTGAGGGTGGTGAGGCCCTGGCACAGGGTGCCTAGAGCAGCTGTAGCTGCCCCTGGATCCCTGGCAGTGTCCAAGGTGAGGTTGGACAGGGCCTGGAGCACCCTGGGATGCTGGAAGATGTCCCTGCCCATGGCAGGGGATGGAGCCAGGTGACCTTAAAGGTACCTTCCAACCCAGACCATTCTATGATTCCATAAAAAAGAGTTGGATGTGAGTGCAGCACCTCCCACAGTGCTGTGCAGTCAGAGTCTGACATCCACTGAGAGGATCAATGATCCAGAACACTCCCATGGTGGGGATTTAAGCTGGGCTCTGGCCCTGTTGGCAGCCCTTCTCCAGAGACATTATTCCCAGCTTGATTGTCTGTAAAACAAACTAATGTACAGTCTGAGGGTTGGGGTCAGGGTCAGCTGGAGCTGCTGGTCCATCCAGCACAGGTTAGCAATAAGTAGTTACCAGAGACACATTTCTAAAGTTTACAAGTTTCTTTGCCTTTGGGGAGAGGTAACCGAGTCCAGGCAGAGCTGGAGAGGGATAGGAAGGAAGGGACAGGGAAGGCAATGGATGTTGAGCTCAGGGAAATTCAACACCGTTTCCCTTCTTAAACTGGGAAGAGAACAAGAGGGAAGTTCAGGAATGTCACATTGATCTTAAATGCTGGGTTTAAGTCTGACCATTAATCCAGACCTTATATTTAGCACCTGACTCTCTTTTAAATATACAGACATGGCAGGTACCTTGACTTTGACTGGAAGAATCAGCCTTTGGATTTTGGAAGGAGTTATCCACTTCCATGGCTGTGTAGAGGAATATGCAGAGGAATATGACTTAGTTTTATCCCTTTGGATCTGTAATGATTCATTAAAACAAAATTTGGGCTAAAATGCTGCTTGAACTTACGGTTTCTTTTCTCTGCTAGGGAATTTCTCTGTCCTTGGTGTAGGTGATGCACATCTGGAGGATTTCTGGGCTGGTTACCTTGTGGAGTGGAAAGCTGCAGGGTTTTTCATGTCCTTTATTTTGTGTGATGCAGTTTTTTGTTGTTGGTTTGGTTTGGGTTTTTTTTTTTTTGTTGTTGTTGTTTTGTTTTTGGGTTGTTGTTGTTGTTGCAGCCCAACTCTGACTCCTGAGAGGTCACTGCCAAGGGAATGCTGAGTGCTGAGCACTCCACACTGACAGGGAGCAGGAACTGGCTTTGGAGTGTTGTGGCAGGAGATGTGGAGAAGAAAGTCAGGGATCCTGCACGAGTTTGATAGATGGTTTGGATCCTTGTCAGGGAAATGTGGGGCACAGGAACAAAAATGGCACTTGACAGAAGATGCTTAAATTGCATTTCTGTGCCATTGCTGGTGCCACCTCAGGAAATATTTGCTATATATTGTTATTGCTCTGAAACCACAGAGTTAGACAAGAGCAAGTGTTTCTAAATTGTCTTCCTGGGGTTCTGGTTCCAGCCAGAAAGTCTCCTGTCCTCTAGTCTGAATTAGTCTGTGATTAAATTGATGAGACACAGGAACTGGAAGTTAGACTGTCCAAAAAGCCTGGATCTGCTGAAACAGTTCTTATCCCTCCCTTACTATCACCGGGTTTTTCTCCTGTTTCCACTGCATGCCGTTTCTGTACGTTTAGGATGGTCCTTTGGAAACTACCGGTTTCAAATATTTCAACTGATGAATTGCTCTCTTGACTTTTTGTAAACAGAACCAGCCTGTGTGGGGAGTTTGTGTCTGGGTATTATTAGGAAGAGTTGAAACTCCAGAGGCTGATCTAGCTGACTTAAACACTTCCAGTTTTGTTTTTAACAGTTTTACATTTTAAACCCAAAATACATGTTTTTAAAAGCTTCTAAGAACTTAAAATGCCACTGTTAATTATGCTTGTTTTTTTAAAGCTAGCCCAAGGCAGGAAATGAAGTAGAACCTGTATTGTAACATACTCAACCACCTTTGGACCACGAAGTTTTCCTTGTTTTCATTCAGCAGAATGAAATCCCTCTCTGAGCACAATAAAAGCCAGTCAAACAGAGAAAGCTTTAGGAAGGAATTTCAGGAAATTCCTGTGGCTTTTTTCCCTTTGGTTGGTTGTTCTCCCCCTGCAGAGTCAGGATGTGACCTCACTGCACTCCCAGGTGCCCTGAGGTCTGTCTGGTTTTCCCAGGACACCTTTTCTTTCTCTTTCCAGTGTCAACGCCTGCGTGGACGTGGTTCTGTCTGGGGTGAAGCTGCTGGAGGCGCTGGGCTTGGAGCCCAGTGATGGGAAGAACCACGCAGTCCTGAACTCCAGGCAGGACCTGAGGGAGGCTTTTGCCCACTTCATGGAGAGGGGGGCGGCTGCTGAGCGCTTCTTCAGCGATGCCGAGGCGTTCCAGGACATTGCACGGACGGCCTCGGAGCACCCCGCAGCACAGGTGGGTCTGCACCCCAAAGGGAGCCTTGGGAATCCTCTCCCTTACTTCCCTATCACTGCTGACTTTCTTTCTCCCTCTAGAGAGAAAATCATTGAGGAAGAAGCTTGTGGTGTGGCTTGAATTGTGTTAATCGTTTTCCCTGGGATTCTGCCCCTGCTGCAAATGGGAGGGGTTTAAATGGTCTCTCCCCTGCTGACATTCCCAAATTGAAATGTCAAAGATGCCTCTTGGGAGCCAGATGGGGCTGAGGCTGTAAAAGAGCTTCCTACACCTTGGGATGATGCTGAGAGTGAGGAATCGCCTGATTTCTGTGAGAGAAGCCAGGAATGGTTTGGGTTGGAAGGAACCTCAAAGCCCATCCAGTGCCACCATGGGCAGGGACACCTTCCACTAGCCCAGGGTGCTGCGAGCCCCATCCAGCCTGGACACTTCCAGAGATCCAGGGGCAGCCACAACTGCTCTGAGCAACATGTGCTAGAGCCTCACCACCCTCACAACCAACATTTTCTCCCCAATATCCCATCTAACCCTGCCCACTGGCAGTGGGAAGCCATGTCCTGTGTCCTGTCCCTCCATCCCTTGTCCCCAGTCCCTCTCCAGCTCTCCTGGAGCCCCTTTAGGCACTGCCAGGGGCTCTGAGCTCTCCCTGGAGCCTTCTCTTCTCCAGGTGAGCACCCCCAGCTCTCCTACCAAGGGCTGCTCTAGAGCCAGGGATCTTCTCTGTGGCCTCCTCTTAGCACCTGACCCTCAGGACAACCCATATTCACTCAAATCAGAGTTTAACTGGGAAGTTTGACCTTTATTACTGAAGAAATTTCTACAGTTCCTTTCACTTCACATGGGCACAGGCAGCAGGTTTCACCTCACCCTCAAACTGGAGGAAGAATTGCTGCAGTTTAGCCACAGATAGGTTGCACAGGAGCAAGGGCTGTTTATGTGCTGAATGAGGTGGTTTTTACAGTGCAATTCCCACAGTGTTGGGAATTGATTGATTTTTACAGGCCCTTTACCTGGAGGTGAATATTTAGATTCAAAATAAAGTATGCTCAACTTGTTGAGATCTCACAGAGAATTGTAAAATCGTTTTACCTTCAGTAACTTGGGTACTGCTGAACCCTGTTCTAAAAAGCCAAAATCTCCAGCCTGTGTTGAAAACTTAATGTGTTTAAAGGTCCTAAAGCAAGGAGATGCCCACACCCAGCTCTGTTTGTTTTACAGCTTTATGTGGGAGGAAATGCTGCTCTCATCGGGCAGAAGCTCGCAACAAATCCAGACCTGAAGGTAACACATGTTCCAAACTTCTCATGCCATTTGCTTGTGTTCTTTAATTTGCTTGTCTCATGTTACTTCTGTATAGGTTTTGGGGATCTGGCAGTTACTTCTTAGGTTCTGCTGGTGGAACATATGGTTGGACTTGCAAGCTGATTTTTAAGAACTGAATTATTAACATTTTAAAATCAGTTGTGTAGGTGATGCTTAAATTTTGGCAAGGTACATGGCAAGGGAAACTTTCTTTGTTTTTCCTTGTTTTCTAGATCCTCCTTTGTGGCCCAGTTGGTCCCAAACTCCATGAACTGCTTGATGACAATGTGGTTGTGCCGCCTGAATCCATGCAGGAAAGAGATGAATTCCATCTTATCTTGGAATATCAAGCAGGTACAATGGAGCAGGTGTTCAGTGGAACCCCTGAACATCACTAAGATTGGTGCACAGCCTGAGGGGTGTCATTTTGAAGCTCCATAAACACTAAAATAATCCCTGAAAACACAAGTTTAACCACGTGCTGATGAAACTCAGGGTAACCTTCATGTAATGGCTAAAACAGTTCCATGGCTTTTCTTGCTGCTGATGGAGCCCGTTGAATTTGTGATCTTGCCCAGGAATAAACCAGTTCACACACACTTGGTCCTGTTTGCTCCACCCCAGGTGAGCAGTGGGGCCGAGTGAGAGCACCCGCTGCCAACCGCTTCATCTTCTCCCACGACCTGTCCAACGGGGCCCTGAACATGCTGGAAGTGTTTGTGTCCAGCCTGGATGAATTCCAGCCAGACCTGGTGGTGCTTTCAGGACTTCACATGATGGAAGGGCAGAGCAAGGAGATGCGACACAGACGACTCATGGAGGTGAGATACTGAATCCCTCAATTTCCTTAATTTCCACTGTAAGTGTTTCATGGCAAGGCTTTGTTTTCCCAAGTTTGGAAGTGTAGGAAGGCTGTGCCTACAGAGCTCCCACAGATCTCAGTACTGAATGCCAAAAGGAGAGTGGGAGCTGCAAGAATGGCTGAAGTCTAATCCTGTAAAATTGTTTTTTCTTAGATTCAGTGACTTGTCCAGGGAAAAGAAGGGCTGGTTACTGGGCTTATCCTAGCAGCTAAACCAGACTTTTCCTGTGCTGGATACTGAGATAATCCAGGTTATAATCAACACCTTTATGCCTTAAAGAGCATCTGTCTTGCACCACGTGTTTTACAGCTGAGGGCTTGTCCTGATGCAAGGCATTGGCATTTTTCGTGTTTCAGGACCAGCTCTTCTGCAGCTGCTTCAGATTTGTGAGGTTTCTGGAATTAATCCATTAAAAAGGTGCTGAGCTGGGAGCAGGTTACGGTTAGATAGCGTTTTCCTGCCCTGGGATTCTGCAAAACTAGAAGTTGTTTTATTTCCTCTTCTTAGCAGTACCTACACAGGTCAGACATCCCATTGGAATTGTTTATATCCACACACAGGAAGATTAAAGGATGTGTAGCTTGAGTCAAAACCTTTTTTCTTCTTCTGTTCCTTAATAAATATGTGTTCTAGGGTTGTTTTTTCCTTTTTCCTGCAGGCTGTATCCTCCATCTCTGATATCCCAACTGACATTCCCATACACCTGGAGCTGGCCAGTATGACTGATCAGGATTTTATGAGCAACATTATGCATCAGGTAAGGAAAATGAAAGGATGTGCTTTTTTGATCAGGTTCAGTATCACAGTGCACACATTAGTGCATGAATATAGAAATCAAAACTCAACATTTGGACTATACATTGGAAGATAAATTGAGGATTGAATTTGAGCTGAGTTTATAATTTTGGAACATCCCTCAATTTCTTTGCAGAATTTCTTTCCTGGTGATTCCTTGTTTGGCTTGACACAACTCTGATCTCAGTGTTATGTTCTATGTGGAGTTGATGTGTTGTTACTTTTTACTGTCAAAGTGTGCGTCTGGAAAATTAATTGCACCAAATGGAATGCTTTCTTGGCTACGTAATTCTTGCCAACTTGTGGAAGTGCAGTGACTGGGAAACTGGGTACTGCTTCTGCTGAACCAGCAGCAGGGTACTGCAGAACCCACAGCCTGGGGAGGAATCCCAGGTCTGACTGCTCCTGAAGGCAAACCCGCTGTTCCCTGTTTCTGTTAGCAGGTCTTTCCCCTGGTGAACTCCATCGGGCTGAACGAGCAGGAGCTGCTGTTCCTCACCCAGTCTGCCTCTGGTCCCCACGCCTCTCTGGCCTCCTGGAGCGGCATTCCCGACGTGGGGGTGGTCAGTGACATCCTCTTCTGGATCCTGAAGGAGCACGGCAAGGCGGCGGAGCGGGCCTCGGACCTGACGCGGATCCACTTCCACACGCTGGCCTACCACATCCTGGCCACGGTGGACGGGCACTGGGGCAACCAGGCGGCGGCGGTGGCGGCCGGGGCCAGGGCCGCCGGCACCCAGGCCTGCGCCACCGACACCATCGACACCACCAAGGTCTTCCTCAAAGCTCCTCTGGAGTTTGTCACCTCCCACACAGAGGCACCGGCCAAAATCTCCCTCAATCCAGACAAGCCCGTGGTGCACTGGCACAGGGAGGGCATCTCCTTCCACTTCACCCCCGTGCTGGTGTGCAAGGATCCCGTGCGGACCGTGGGACTCGGGGATGCCATCTCAGCCGAGGGACTGCTCTATTCCGAAGTGTATCCTCACTAGAGTACCAGGACCCTCCTTCTTCTCCAGCACCGCACGGTGTCTGAGACCCGTGGATTGGGATTTGAAGCAGTGGTATAGGAACAAACCAGGGTGTGGTGTGTTTTCTGGGTATAACCGAAAAAGAGCCAAAGAATAATTCCAGGTATAAACTGTTGGCTACATTCCAGTCACTCAGCAGTGACTCAAGCACTTCACGTGCAGGTCAGGTGCAGATGTTTTAATATTTAATGTGAAAATTGGCTTTGTCTTAAGGAGGAGTGACACAAAAACCAAAATCCCTGGCTGGCAAGGTTTGCTGTTGGTAGCTCAGAGTGGATCTTTTCTGGCAGTGCTACAAAGTGCAGCAGCAGGAGAATTTCCTGCCCCTGAACCCCAGGGAGAGCACAGCAGTGCCCAGCCCTGCCTTGCCTCTGGTAAATTCAAAATAAAAGGCATGTGGGTTATCTCCTCCCAGCACATTGCAAACCTTGCCTGGGGTGAGAATGGAATTATTGCCTGGTGCAATCACCTCTCTGTGTGTCCAGCCCCAGAGGGAGCCATGGTCCCAAAATGTGACACAGACTGAACCTACTCCAGGCTGCACAGGTGATTCTGGATATCTCTGACTAAGGGTGTTCAACTGAGCCCCAGCAGCCTGTGCTTAGCTTTTAGGAAACAAGGAGTGAAGATAATCAGGGTTTCTGTGTGGGGGACAGTTCTGTTTCCCTGCCAGGGAACCCCAAATCATTCCCTATGTTTGCTGTACACTAAACAGTCTGCTAAGGGTGTGTTACAGAAAAGCTCTTGAGTGCTGGAGACTCATTCTTGGTTGGTTGAGAATGGTTGTGCCAAATTCTTCAGTCTCCCTGCCCTCTATTAGGAAAGGTTAATATATTAGGGAAGGTCCCTCTGGAAGCTCAAAAGCTGCAACAGCGTTTTCCAGGTAAGACGGAAGTGAGGAGGCCTTTTTAGGGTTTGATATTGGGGTTTTTTTGACTAGGTCACTGATAGTTGCTTTGCTCTGGCCTTTGAAATTAAAAAAGCAGAATCATGTGTCCTTGTTAAATACTTTGCTTCTATTTTTTTTACTTTTTCACAGTCACACACTAAGAATTGTAGAGCACAGAGCACCAGCATGGTTTTATCTCTGGCCACTTCAGGAACCTCGAGTGTATTTGCACAGCTCTCAAGCCAGTTTTCAGTAGAACTGGGTTAAGTCCAGTGAGCATGTCTGGGCAAGCCTGTGCCTTACCAGAGCTTGGCAGAGGTTGTTCCAGGTCAGTCTGCACCTGAATGGAGGGTGGAGTGATGTGTTGCTCTAACACTGTCAGGCTGCTGTCAGTGGTGTTCTCTGTTGGGAAATGCCATCCTGGCTGCTCTGCAGGGATGGGAGTTGGCAGCTGTTGTACTTGCACTGACTCAGCACACAGTGCTGTCATGTGTGTTCAGCTTTCCCTCGAGCAGTCTTCTGTCTTGTGCAGAGCAGAAGTACAGTCAGTGCTATGTTTTCCTGCAGCTCAGCCCACCCTGAGCTTCCCTTGAGCGTCAGCATTTTATCCAGGTGCAGGATTTTCTTAAGACTGAAGCATTTTACCCAGATTATTTTTTTATTATGATGATTATTACTACTATTATTATTATCATTGACAAACTGTAGCACAGGACTTGGAGTTCTGGTTTAGTCTTCCTAAACTGAAAATGAATGAAAAGAGCCTCTCCTTTAGGCTCACTTAGAGGTCCAAAGCTTACACTGTGGATTCTCAACCTGGAAACAAAACAAAACTAAATACACACAAGCTGTCACCAGCAACGGCCCTGCTGCTGTATGTCACTTCTTTCTTCCCAAAAGACTTCCAGGGATGTGAGGCTGCTGGGACTGACATTCCTTATGGCCACCTAATAACATGTGACTGCACCTACAGACCTTGTCCCAGGTCAGTTGTGCTTGTGTTGGACAGGAACATGGCAGGCTAAAATTAGCTTTTTTAATCTGAGTCAATAAATGTTGTAAAGAATCATTTAAAAGGAGCTTACTGCTTAGGCCAAAAGGCTGAACTGATAATTATTACTTCCTTCTTCCTGCTGCTCCTCACAGGTAAACATTTCTGCTCTGGCCCCTTCTGGGTGTGCTGGGATAGCCTGGCATGGTGAGTCCCAGCAGTCTGGGATGGCCAGGCTGCTGCTGTATCAGGCACATTGAACTCATCTGTGCCCGAAGTCACTTCCCAAGGGGAATCCTTAACCACCATGACCTCAGCTGTGCCAGTAGGATCCCTGATTAAGCTGTGAAACAATCTATATGGTAATAAATCTGAAGTGAATGGAGGGGCCCAGCAGCCTTTGCTTTGTTTCACATGCTGTGAACATGATCTGCTTAACTTCCTTCTGCCTTCCCAAATTAATGACAGGGAGGCAGAGCTGAAATCCTTCACTGCACCTGTAGTCTCACACCTCTGCACAGCTACAGTACTGACAACAAAGAAAAGCTGCTTCAGCAGCTGCAAAAACACCAGAGCTTCAAAAACAGGCTTGAGCTGACCCTGCTCCCCCTCATCCTCTGTCTCTACAAATTCTGTTTGTTGTCCTGTGTTACTTGTACCTTGAAATCCACAATGCTGGATGACTCAAACCTCAGCCAGCCTCACTCTTGAAGCAGGGTTTGCACTGGAAATGTTTATTCACACAGATTCAGCTGGAGATGCAGCAGCAGAGCTCAGCACTGTGACAGCTCTCCATGGTAAAACCTGTGCACGTTGGTATTTTCACTTGCGGCCACCGTGGCTTGGGTTAATTTTGTCTTATCCATGATCCAAAATGAGCACTCTTCCCATGTTTTCTGTGTGTGGCACTCACTAAGGGTCAAGTGCTGGATTATTTGGGAGGTGTGAATTAGAGAGGGCTGGCAGTCTGAGGACACATTCCTTCTCCACTGTGCCCTTGGGGCTGTGCCATGGAAGAGTCAATCCCAAATCCAACTCTTGCCAGTCTAAAGGCTCTTTATCTCTGTTCCTCTCCAGGGGAGTTTCACAGCATTACTGACTACTTGATTTTCTTGTGGTTCCTGGTTATCTCTTGTTGAGATGTGTGAAGTTTGCCCTTCCTTCCCAAGTTCATTTTACAGAACTGGTGCTGAAATGTTCTTCCTCAGCCTTTAGCAAAGACTTCATTAACTGCTTTGTGCTGGATGTTTTAGAGCTCAGCTCAACTCCTTAGCCACTAGAATCCAAAGCCTGGAGAGCAGCAGAGCACTAAATCCATTCCAAAGCCCAATGGAAAACTGTCAGCAGTTGTGCTTGGCTTCTTCTTTTACTATTTCTTCTGTAATGATACACTGAATTGTCAGGATTTGTGTGCCATGGAGTCACCTTTCCAGCCATGTGCTGAGCAAAGAGTTGAATAATGGGACAGTTCTGTGAAATGGTTCAACAGAACTCAATTTCCAGTTATCCTAAAATGTGGGTTTGGGGGTTCTTTTGGAGCTTGCAGCTTAGGTAAAAGCTGAGGGTTTTGAGTGAGTGAAGAGCTGAAGTGTCTCTGTGCCAGTATTGTCTCCGTGCAATCTGTTCCAGAGCAGTGCTGGCACAGACTTGTGTCATACAATTGCTGCCTTGCTGTTCCTGGGCTAAGGAACATCAGAGTGTTAGGGAGGAGACAACCAGGGGAGAATACTGGGTCTGAGTAACCTTTGCAGTAAAACTTGGATCTCAGAGCAGGAATGCTGGTTCTGCCTGTTGGTGATGTTGGATGAAGTTCTCCTCTCTCACTCCACAGCAGTTTCTGGTGTGGTATCTCAGCTGGATCCAGGTGGAATTCTCAGAGTCACTGATCCAGACTCTGGTGGGAGGATGTTCTTTCAGCAAAGGTGCAGGTTGGAAATAGCACATGGCCATTCCCTCCTGTGCCAGGAGCTCTGTTCCCAACAGCCTGGGATCAGCCTGCGCTCAACAGACCTCACAGCAACTGAGGAACACAAATGATGGCAGGAATTACTCCATTAAAATGCAAGGGGAGGCAATGAAAAAATACCCTGGAAACCTCCCCTGCAAATTTCTCAGGAAAGCTGCCCCTTGGTGCAGACTGGATAAAACTGGGTTCAGATCTCACCTGGGTCTTCCATTAAAAACACTGATTTTTTGGAGCAGTGTGGTTTGAGGGAGTGGTAAAGCTTTCCTTGTAGCAGAACTGGGTTTTCTCTTCTAGGAAAGTGTTGGCAGATGGAGTACTTGTTATAACATGGACTCTTTTTGAATGCATTTATGTGTGAAGCTTATTACTTCAGTGAAGTTTTCCCTCATTCAGCACTGAGGCATGTCTGTCTCTGCAGAAGAGGCTTTGCCAACTGAAACCTACTCCCCAACTGGGAAATCTAAATTCTGAACAGCTTTAAGGCCCCCACATCCACCTTGCTCAGTCACAACTAAGTAAACAAGTAGAGGAGCACAGCATGTACCCACTAATACTGCCTGTACCATAAATCAGCATCCAGTTGTCTCAGGGACCTCAGTACCACATTTTTTGGGTTGAACACATGTTGCTGGATAGACAGATCATTACTCTTGGCTGAAACAAGGTCTTGCAGCCCAGGCACTGATGTTTGAATGTCTTTTAGTTTGCTTCCTGTGCAGAAGCCAAGATGCAAAGTACCTTGTGAGTTCTGTTTTACTCTGTTCATCATAGACCTTTCCCTAAAAAGGGGAAGTCCTAAAGCAGATGGTTTCTGCTTCCCTTGAAATTAAGCTCATGATTCTTTTCCGTTAAGGGGAGGAAAAGAGGGGATTCAAATTATGGCTGATGCCAGAAACAGGTTTTGGAACATAAGGTGTGATTTCCAAAATCCCTAACTGCCTCGGTGCAGTCCTGCTGAAGAGTCCCTCGCTTAATTCCAGCTGAAAGAGCAGTCCAGCCTCATTACCATTAGCACAAAAATGCTCTCCAGAAATATCCCAGGAATTTACTGCATGCAAATGCCGCCATTACCAAGCCCAGGGAAGGAAAGGGGACAGGACAGGAATTGCAGCTCTATTTATTATCCAACTGGAATTACATATTTAAAAATGCTCCCTTAGACATGAAGCTCCCAGTAAGTAAGAAGGTGCTACTGCTTCATTTCATACAAGAATCGGTTCACTGTTGCATAAGCTTTTCACAAAATACATATTTAAAATAAATCCCTTCACAGTACCTCCAAATGCAGTATGTGCTCCCTGTGTGACATTTATCCCATCAAAGCATCCTAGGACAAAAACCTGCCTTGAATTAAAGTTTTGGGGCTGAAGTGAAGAATTCCCAGCCCTTGCCCACCCCTGCTCTGCAATCCTCATCTCTTCTTCCCAGGCACTCTATTAGACTTCAGTGTAAGAAGTTAAATGTGAATAAAAATCTGCACTGTACTTGGCTGACACTGTTTCTTGTCTGGTTTGTTTCAATTTGCCTGAGCTCCACAAAAAAATTCTGTTTAACTCCTGGCAGGAGGGAATCCTTACAGGAGTGCTGCCCTGGGGCTGAACTGACACAAAACCCAGCAGAAAGGACAGCTGAAGGGAAAAAAAGCCACATTTAAGATAAGCAGTCAGTTTGGGCTATCAGAACCCAGAGGAAAGTGAGGGGTCCTACTCTTCCAGTGTTCTCCAGGGAGCAGGAGAGCACTTCAGCTCCTGGCTGGGCTCTAAAGATGCATTAATGTCTTTCTGGATAAGAGCAACAAACCACAAAGCACAGCTGAAGGCATGAGCCCTGCTCATGCTGCCTGTACACTGCTGCCTCTCAGATGTTTCCATTACTAACCTTCCTCTCATGGACTGGTAATTATGGAGGGATACACAGTCCAACAGTGCAGAACTAGAAGCAGGAAATACATTGTCAAACAGCTGGGGAGCTTCACCAGCAAACACACAGCCCTGAAGCTTCAGTTCTTTATGCAAAATCAGCTGCTCACCAGTTCAGCTACTGGAAGGGTTTGATCCTCCTTGTGTCCAGGATCCTAAATCACTACTGCTGGCTTTGCTAAATGTCCTTCTGGAGGATTCACATCTAACCTGTGGAGATCTGGACCCTCCAGTTCTGCAGTGAGTTGTGACTGCACTAAGAGTACTTACACAGAAACCTTTGATCACTGCAGTGACTCCTTGGAACAAGGCAGAGCCCCCATGCTAAAATCACTGATAGGAAACAGCTGCATCCAGACTACCTGACAGGAGGGAGAAGCCACCATGGGGCAGGGTGTGGCAGGTCCCTTTCCCACATTCCAGGCAGCCCTGGAGAGGCTCCTGTACACCTGTGCTGCCCAGAGCAACCCTACTCTGCTGCCTCCTGGCTCTGGTGCTTCTCCTTCCTCTGCTCCTCATCCCCTGTGGGAGCTGAGTTCTCCTCAGGGCTCATTTCTGAGTCCTGCTCTTGTTCTGGTTCCAGAGGCAGGGAGGGAGGCTTTTTTGGCAGAGCTGGTGTTGCAGCACCTGGGGAGAGAACACAGGTAAAGTTACTCTATGGCTATGTGTGTGTTGTCAGTTCTTTGTGTCCTTCCCAGCAGCACAGGTGCAAAACAACCACAGCTTTTAACCACCCTCAGATTCTTTCTGCCTAACATTAGTTTATTGGCACTGAGTTATCAAGACCTTACAGTGCCTGAAGTTCTGCTGAAAGAAAGCTCAGGTGCAGTCTCTCAGCTGTCAGAATTCAGTACAAACATATGAATTAACTCTGGAAGGGAAATGATTTTCTGGAATCACAAATCTCAGACTGGTTTGGGTTGAAAAGGACCTTAAAGCCCATCTCATTCCAGCCCCTGCCATGGGCAGGGACACTGTCCACTATCCCAGATTGCTCCAAGCCTCATCCAACCCGGCCTTGGACACTTCCAGGGATCCAGGGGCAGCCACAGCTTCTCTGGGCAACCCCTGCCAGGGCCTCACCACCTCACAGGGAAGCGCCACTTCCAGTTCCACTGAAGCTGGTTTATTTTAGCAAATGGGGGGAGAGTTTCCAGGCAGCTAAAGCAGCTACTTACGGAATTAAATCACAACAGGATACAAGTTGTTTCTACTCTGCATTTGAGGTGTCAACTGATGTAATAAACCAGCTCTCTTCTCTGATCTGGATAATGAAGTCCTTCAGGTACACCCTAAACCCTTGGTGTGTTTTATTTTTCAGGTTTTCTAAGTAAGTCTTGCCTGCATGGAAAGTTTATTCCATGTGCAAGAAATGGAACAGGTCCTTAGGGATGCCAAAGAAAGAGGCCTGGATTACACAACTACTCTCCTGGTTCAGTCCACAGGCAACAAGACTGAGAGTGACAGAAAATCACCATGATGAGCAACATCTCCAGTGCATTCCTCCTTGGAAGCTGAGGGGTCAGAGGAGGCCAGGCTTGGAATGGCTCAGGAGATGCTCCTACCCAGCCCCAGCACATACAGTGATGGGCTGAGCCTCCAAAGGCACACACCACCTCCTGAGAACCCTCAGTCCCACTAAATCCAACAACACCTGCAAGGATGGGCAGCTTCGGAGCAATGCAGCTGCAGTTACTGTTGTCAGAGAAATTATAAAAGTACTTTAGAAAATTGTTCATCCTTTCCCTTCTCTGCAGCATCCTCTCTGTGCATGGCAGCTCCTGGGCTCTTCCAAAGAAAGGCAAGAGATCTGGTTGCTGAAACCACCTCATTTCCATGGCAAGATCACAATCCCATGCTAATGGAATCTTGCCCATTGTGGCTCAGACAGCAGCCTCTCCCATCCTGACAAAAGCAAGAGAGTGGAATACACTACACAAAGCATCTTCCTGAACTCAGAAATCTGTCACCAGATATTGCCCTCACTGCTGTGTGAGCAAGGCAATTCCTTCCTGAACACATGCTGTAACTCTTCCAAAGGGAGGAGAGATTTCTCTTCTTCCCTCCCACATCTCTACTTGAAGGAACCGTAGAGGAGACGTACCCGGAGGGAGCTGCATGGTTTTCCCATATCCTGCAGCAGAGGACATGGCTTGACCCAGGGCCTGGTTGGAGCCCAAAGGCTGCTGAGAGCTGGATTTCCCTGACACAGCAGCTTTCTGCTTGGATTTGGACTCTTTAGAAGGCTTGGTCCAGACCAGGCTCTCCCTGACCTGCAGGGCAGCTCCCATCTTCTGGGCCATCTCCACCATCTTCTCGAGAAGCAAAAAGAGAAGAGCACTGTAAGCAGGGACACTTCAGATAACAATAAAATCAACAACACCATGGAAAAAAAAACTACAAGAAAAGATCTGTGGAGAGCTGGCTACAGCTTGGTGCTTGGGGGAAACATCTCTGCTAATTCAGTCCCTTAATTAAGAGGGAATCTTGTCTTGCTGTGTATTGATTGAAGAACTGGGCTTCAAAGAGCAGAAAGGAAGTGAGCAGCTCTCAGCAGGCACCTGCTCTGCTTGGACAATCTCATAAGCAGAATTTCTTCCTAATAATTTGACTCAAAGTCAAACCTCCTCCTCATTTACTGCCAGCCCTGGGGTGGCTCCTGAGCTCAGGCACAAACCTCAGGGTCGAAGTCGGGAGCGCTGCTCTCCCTGGCCACGGTGACCTTCCTCTCCATCTCCTGATACTGGCTCAGGGCTCCCTGCTTGTCACCCTGGTTGTAGAGCAGGACAGCATAGTTCAGGTTGATGAGGGGGTTGCACCTGCAGCAGACACATGGGATGCATCACATTCCCTATGGGAACACTTATCCTGGCTGCACTAATGCTGTGGTGTGCCTGAGCAGCAAAGCTGGACACACCTCACTACTGACACGGGCAGAGAGGCTACAGCCAAAGCCCTCCAGGAACGTGGCTGAGACCCTCCTGCCTGATGGTGGACCCAGTGCTGGGCTCTGCAAAGGCTCCCGGTGTCAGTGACAACATAAATCCCTCCCCAGCTGCCTCCCTCTCTGCAACAGCCAGTTCTGTGTACCTGGGGACCATCCTGGGACTCTCCTGGTCTCCCAGCCCTGCCAGTGACAGGGGCTTTTGTCCTACTGAGACAAATTATTTTTCTTTGATTTACTTCAGACTCACCCAGCATTCCCAGTCTACAGGAGAGCAGTTCATCATGGGACAGTGCAACAGAGCCCTGCTCCTGGGTTTTATTTGATAACCTGACACACCACAGAATGTGCTGTTTACAATTAATTTCCTCACCTCTTCTCCCTCCTTCTCCCAGCAAAATCACACACAGCTGCAGGTACTGCTACAGGTGAATACAGGTACCTGCACGCTCCTGCCTCCCTTCCTGAATGATTTCACAAGGCAGAACTGCTCCATACACTCTCGTTTTCCAAATGATCCACCTCCTTCACTGGGATGCATTAACCCTTTCCATCTGGCCTGGCCAGGAGAGCCAGGGTGGGTGGAGGAGCTCTGCCCACTCACAGCTCCCTGTGTGGACCCCGCAGGAGCATCCCTGCACACAGGCCCAGGCAGGGATACTCCAATGCTCCACGGGTTGACAAGAGAGTGAGGGACTGGTGCCCTCTCCTGGAGCATGGCTGGGATAACTGGAACCAGCCATGGCCAAGGCAGAGGGAACATCCCCTGGAGCAATGCAGAAGGGAAGGATCCTGCTGGCACCAGGCAATAAATGAAGTGTAACCTGCAGGCCCTGACTCTCCAGGCTTGGTGATTCTCCATCCCACTGCAAGGAAGGCAACTCCTGGAAGAATCTCACTGCATTTATAACCATGGCTTCTCCTTTAAATAGGAAACTGGAATGCTGAGTCCACCACAGAACAAGCCCTCCTCCTTGTCTTTGCCAAACACTGAGGAAATCAGACAGTCCTGGGAGCAGCCAGTTTTAAAATTAATTGAACCTGATGGAGCTATTTCACCACCTTCAAGGGCTGAGAAGCAGTATGACAGTCAGAGAACAATCAATAGCTGAATACCCACAGAAAGGACAGTTACAAGCCAGAACCAGGAGTGGAGCACCTTTTTCTAAAGGGTTTTGCAAGATATTTCCATTCCAGCCCACAGCATGGCATCCAGGCCACTACAAAAGCATTCCTGGTGATGGAAACCAACCACCTTCATCCTAAAACAGCTCTGAACACACAAGCAAAGGAAACCTGTGGGGACATAGATTCAGCCACACCAGAACTGGCTAAAATCCACAGCATGTCAGCTGAAGCAGCCTCATAGTCTGGATGCTCCCCCTAGCAGGCCCTGGCAGTTGGAATTCACCTTTGCTTTGATGAGGGTTTATTTTCCTGGTCGGACTGGAGAGCTGGAGCATCGCCCAAGTGCCAAATACTTGGGCAAAGTTGTAGAGCCCTTACTGCTCCTTCTCTTTGAGAAAAACACACAAGCCCCTGACTAAGGAGCCTGAGCTGCCTTCAAGGTCCTGTCCTGCCTTGCTAGGCATGGAAAGCTGATTAGGAATAGAATCATGGAATGGTTTTGGTGGGAAAAAACCTTAAAGCCCATCCAGTGCCACCCCGTGCCATGGGCAGGGACACCCTCCACTATCCCAGGGTGCTCCAAGCCCTGTCCAACCTGGCCTTGAATACTGTCAGGGCCTTGGACAACAGCTGCTCTGGGCACCCTGTGCCAGGGCCTCCCCACTCCCACAGGGAAGAATTTATCCCTGGTATCTGATCTATCACTTTGTGTGGCCCGTGCAGATGGAAGTGCTTTTGGCACTGCTCTGTCACCTGCAGACACTCAGGGCTCAGAAGTGCTGGTAGGTCCAAGTGTGCAAATATTCACAGTAAACTGGGGAGAGAAACAAAACTATTAATAAATGTGAGGTAATTTTGATTTTCTGCCTGAAATGATCATACTCTGAGGTTCAGCTTAATATTTCTGGAACCAAGTGCTCTGATTTTAAGACCTAGACTGCAAACATAGATGCTCTTAATGAAGGAGCTGCCCTTTTACTTGCTTTATACAAACTTCTTGCACATTCTCCCAGCTAAAATCTTCCCTCTGCCCAATTCAGAACAGGCTCTACCCCAGGCATCTTACTCCTCTGCACAGTGCTCAAACTTTGGGTTAAAAAATATGTTTTCTTTTATTCAATCTGCTCCACTGTGTATAAATATTCACCAAAAGGAGGGCTGGCATCCAAAGTCATCACCACTGACTCACTAACCAAACAGCAAAACAAAAAACAGCTCTGGGTTGCTCTGAAATAAAATCCGCTCTCATTTTTCAGAGCTGACTTGAATTAAGAAAAAAAAAAAAAAAGGTTTTAACACTTGCACAGCTACAAGAACTAAAGTATTTCCCTACTACAAATCATTTAGGGTTGAGGTAGAGTGAGAGGCTAAGAAAATGAGGTTGAAGGAGGCAAAGAAAGAACAAACAAGTGACAGCTCTGACAAAGACTTACTTGTCCAAGGCCACAGCTTGTTCATAGGAACATTTGGCATTCTCTGTGTCCTCAAGGTTGGTCAGAGCAACTGCACCAAAGCAAAATGTACACACAGGAGATGTTTCACAAGCAGCTGATTTTTAGGACAATTCTGAATGTCATAAAACAGATGTCAGCAGGGTTGTCTGGACTGCTGCCAGGATTAACCCTACTGAATGGAATGGCCTGGGCTGGGAGTGACCTTAAATCTCATCCAGTCTCAAACCTGCTATGAACAGGGACACCTTCCACTATCCCAGGTTGTTTCAAGTTCAGCCCAACCTGGCCTTGAACACTTCCAGGGATCCAGGGGCAGCCACAGCTTCTCCGGGCACCCTGTGCCAGGGCCTGCCCACCCTCACAAGTAAGGATTTCTTCCCAATATCCCATCTAACCCTACAATGTCACTTCTGACATGTTTATCTCATTTCACCCCAAAAATACCCAGTGCTGGAAACCCACACCCACTCCTTAGACAACACAACCCCAGTCTTACATGTGTCAAGTCTTTTCCAATGTTTAATCTGGATCTGACTGCAGTTTTCCCTTTTATTTTCCCAGAGAGAAGAGACCAGGTAACAGCTCCTTAGTAAAGCCTTTATGCCATGTTTCTTTACTTCATGCCACACCTCCTGTCTGTGCTGTGGCCTTCCTAGGAGGGATGCACATGGAGCTGCAGGGAGCATCCTTACCTGCCAGGAGCATGTAGAGCTCTGCCATCTTGGGCTGGAAGTTGATGGCAGCACTGAGGAAGTGGAAGGCTGAGGCGTACTGCTGCATCGTGAGGTGCACCAGGCCCAGGTTGTACAGGATCTTCCAGTCAAAGGGAGCCAGGTAGTTTGCCCTCTTCAGGCAGCTGACAGCCTTGAAAAAAAAAGGGATAAATATGCTACAACAGCCTCCACATGACAGGAATCTTGTGCTTGCATGAAATTGGATGCAGATGGGAGAAAAAATGGAAACTGGATATTTACAGCCACGTATTTCTTCTTGCCAAAGAAGCACATGCCAATGTTGTTCCAGAGCGGGGGGCTCTCAGGAGCGCTGCTGGCCACCACCTTGTACTTGGAGAGGGCAACATCGAAATCCCCGTGGGCCTGCATCATGCTGCCAGCAGCCAGGGTGGCCTGGGGACGAGACAACAGTGACCCACTCACAGCCCTGTTTGCTCAGGCACAGCAAGAACACAAGAGGACAAAATTATTAAATTAAAACCATCTCAGGAACAACCATTTCACTTGTACGGACTGCCAAGACCAACAGTGGCAGCAGATGGGGACTCTGGAATCTCCCACCACAGAGCAGAACACAGGGTGAACAACAAACCTGAGTCTGCTTCTTCCTGCACTATTTTAATCATAACTGTCTCAGAAATGAGCTTGCCCAGAGAAGCTGTGGCTGCCCCATCCCTGAAGTGTCCCAGGCCACGCTGATGGGGCTTGGAGCACCCTGGAGTAGTCCCTGGTGTCCCTGCCCATGGCAGGGGGTGGAATAGGATGGGCTTTAAGGTCCCTTTCAAGTCAAACCATTCTGTGAGTCTGTGATTCCATAAGTATTGCAACACAACACTGCAAATGTTTAGGGTATTTTTTGGGGTGACAGAAGTGCTTCTTAGAGTCTGAGGCTCTGAAAAGACCTATGCACTAATAGATTCTTTTTACAACCAAGCACAGATAGAAATAGTTCTGGTGCAAGCTAAGTGGGGAGTAAAATGTACTCAAACAAGACATGCAGCAAAGCTCTTCTAGTTCACACTGACTGGCTGATACTGCAAATTAATGGGAATATGCATGGGGGAAAAAAAAGGAAGTGAGTACAACACACTATATTTAAACCACACTAGTTAAGTCCTTTTAAAGATTTCACAGTGACAAGTAAAATTCATAAGTGTAAAGGTGTTTTCACAACAACTCATGTTTGTCAACCACACATTTCAATGTTCTGCACTGCTAGCAGGGAAAAAAGGAGAGAAATGAAGTAACAGCCCTAAAAAGGGAAGCAGTTCCACAATGAGGAATAAAACCTAGATGCCAAGCTCAGATTTCCAGGCCAGAGCCAAGGAAATATACACAGCAGCTGGAAGCACAGGGTATCAGCAGATGGGAGAATAATAAAATGCAGCATCACTTGGATCACAAGGGACCTGGCGCAGTTCTGGGATTTTTAAAATCCAGAAGATCTTCCTTCCAAAGTAAATTCCACCTGGCTTTGGTGCAACTTCAGATTAAAAACCAAAGGCATCAAATTAACATCCCATATTCTGCCTCCTTCCCTTTCCCTACCTCCACACACATCTAACTCCCTACCCAGGGAAACATCCCAGAAATGTATTTCACAAAAACCTCCGTGGGCAGAGAGATTTCCAGACTCTCCAGGCCCCAGATGCAGATGCTCTAACAGTGGAATTAGCTTTAGGAGGTGTCCCCTCATAGTTCACCTGGCTCATTTCCACTACTCTCCATACCTTGTAGTTGCCTGGGTCATGGGTAAGCACATTTCCAAGGTGTTCAAAAGCCTTCTGGTAATCCCCAGTCTGGGAAAAGAAGTACAGAAGCATAAGAAATTCAGGAATAAGGGGAGTTAAAAAAGAGAATACAGCATTTGTGGGCACCAGAATTTCTGGTTCAGTTATACAGTCAGAAAAGTGAGTTTTACAGTGCTTCCCTTACACACATGTTCCTGTTTGATAATTCACAAAACAGATTCTAAGAACTTGACTTGGCTGGATTCACTGCTCTGACCCAGCCACAAATGAGCTCTGGGTTCATAGCTCTCTGCTCCTTTCTCTATCCCAGAAAACAGGCTACAAACTGCTACTCTGCACATCCCCAATCCCCTCACCACGAATTCCTCACTCCCCAGAGCTCTCCTGTTCAGGTGACTTCCCTTCCCTTGTCCTCTCATGGACTGCAGGTGCTGGTGGGCATCACTGTGGTCATATATGAGCATATGAGAGCTTAGAATCACTTACATCCTATAGATGGGAACCAGAAAAGCTCTGAGGTCCCTTCTAAGCCATCCTGTGATTTGTGGTTTCAACTGAACTCACCTACAGTTCATCTCAGAGACACCTTCCACCAGCCCAGGGTGCTCCGAGCCCCATCCAAAGTGGCCTTGGACACTTCCAGGCATCCAGGGGCAGCCACAGCTGCTCTGGGCACCCTGTGCCAGGGCCTGCCCACCCTCACAGGGAACAATTTCTCCCCAATATCCCATCTAACCCTGACCTCTGGCAGTGGGAAGCCATTCCCTGTGTCCTGTCCCTCCATCCCTTGTCCCCAGTCCCTCTCCAGCTCTCCTGGAGCCCCTTTAGGCACTGCCAGGGGCTCTGAGCTCTCCTTGGAGCCTTCTCCTCTCCAGGTGAACATCCTCACATCTCCCAGCCTGGCTCCAGAGCAGAGGGGCTCCAGCCCTCAGAGCATCTCTGGGGCCTCCTCCTCCTTTCAGGCACTACTGCCTATTCTTTGCTTGTTCACTCTTTGGGAAACCGGCTTCTGGAATAATCCAGCCCTTCCCATCCATTTCACAGACACAAGGATAAGCACACCTTTGTTATTTAAATTGATTTTGATTTTTCTTTATGGTGCATTAGCACTCACAATTTCATGGCTGCTTTTTCAGGATAACTTGCAAGACTCCTGCTGCAGAAAAAAGGTAATGACTAGCCATGTTTTGTTATACTTGGAGGATTTATAACAGAGTTAGAGTGGTTGCCAAACAGAATTCCCAGAGCTCTGGCTCTGGTCCAGGGAATCAGCTTGCTTTTAGCAGCAATGAGAAGATACAGAAAAGCATGTTCTGTCCTGTTAAATTCAGTCTGTAAATAAGTATGTGTAAGCAATGGGAAGGTGGACAGAAATTAACTTTATAAAAAAATTCAACATGGTTATACTGAAAATAATTAAGTTTTTGTAATAACAGTAACAGCATTTAGTACCTGCAGGTACAGTAGGCCCAGGGATGTGAGGAGGTCTATGTTTTCTGGAGAAAACCTGGAACACAAAAGCCAAAGGGCTGGATTTGCTTTACAGACTTTCTAGAATAGGGTAAAAATAGAACATGGAATTCTGATGCTACATTACTGTTGTATCAACCCAGGAAACTAAACTGTTATTATTAAAAACAAATATTAGAACAACTGCCATCATGGGGACTTCCTTTGAATAACATCACACCTCAGCTTCCAAATATCTTCTGGGTATCAGTGAGAAGGGACAAGGCTCTGTGAAATAGAACTGGACACATAATAAGATAATGTGGTTTTGTTAAGCTTCAAAGTGAGTCTGAATCAGTGACCTGGAAATACAAAATGGGATTTTCCATCATCTCTCACTAACCACCCTGTAAATCCATCCATCCTAAGCCTTCTGGGCCACATAGGACAGGCAATCCTCAGCATTCCTGATGGATCCTACACACACTTCATCAGAATTTTAATTCACCTTATAAAAAGATTACAAATAAATAGGATGGAAACCACAACAAAAAAGGACAAAGCAGAGAGAGACACAATTTGTGGTCTCACTCACCTCAACCAGAGTCAGTTTTTAATTCCCTGCTACCAAGACTTTAAAAAACTGATCACTCACACTGGCAACTCTAAACTTCAACCAGAACAAAACCACCTGTGCCTGGTGGAATATCAACATGGAATAACACACTATCCTGGAGCTGGAAACAGCAAGAAAAATGTAATAGGCAGATGAGAACAAAAAAACCCCAGGAATAAACAGGAATGAAGAAGAAAGGAGGCCAGGGGAGCACCAGGATAAGAATATAAACCTGGTAAGATGCTTAGCAAGGATTATTCACGTAATAAACATTCTGGATTAATCCAAATGTCTGCCCAACCCCACCCACCGTCAGGCAGCAGCCAGGGCAGACATGTAAGGAAACACGGCATCGATCCACCCGTGGCTCCCAACACACACCTGATTTTCTAGTGCTGGCCTCCATGGCAAAGCTACATTTGGAAGCACTGGCACTGCTTGGGAATGCCCTAAAACAAGATTAGGTGGGCACTGAGGAGCAGTGACGGGGTAGGAGAGATTCCCTGTGCACCAGCACATCTCCCTCAGCCACAAACTGCTCTGAGGGAAAGCAGCAAGTGACACCCAGCCAGGGATTTTGGATGGACAGTCAGAGTTACATTGTTTTGGGAGATAAATCTTTGGGATGGATGAAGTCAGTTTTGGATCACTTTGCTCGCAGGCATCTCCATCTACTTCTTACTCCACTATTTTCTGGTAGCCCTTCCAACAGCTCCCTTCTTCCTGCCATACTGTCAGCAGGAGCAGAGACAGATGAAGTGCTTGGAAGTGCCAGCTTTGCTCAGAGCCCCTATAATTACCATTAGCTTTTTAATCATGGCCTCAATTCAGATCTGGGACACCAATCAATTTTCTCCTGGCATAGGATGGGAACGGGCAGATGGAAAAAAACAGATATTTCTTACTCTACAGCTTTCTTATATATTTCAATGGCTTTATCTATCTCCCCCTCCAAGAGGTGAATTTTGCCCAGCATCATGTAGGTCAGATCGTGTCTGTTGAGCTCCAGGGCATTGTTGAGCTGGTCTTGTGCCTAAAAACACAACCACAGACAATAAAAAAATAATAAATGATTACAGAGCCCTCAGCAAAGCAACAGCCCATGAGTAATCCCCAACAGCCAGGGAAGGAGGACAGCCAACAAACACCCCCTGCACCTGCAGAATACAAACCCCAGCCCAGCTAATTCTTGGAACAAGCTCTGCACCAGCAGCCACCTGCTTTTAGGGGCAGTAAAAGGTGACACCTTCAAGCCAAACAATAGGCAATGGCCTCCCAGGGAGGAGATGAGCACGGGCCTGCTCCTGGATTTGAGTTTGTTTGGCTTGAGGGACACTCTGGATTTGTTGGGTGGATCAATACTTTGCAGCTTATTCTTCCTTAAAATGCTTATTCCACCAGTGGAGGTGTGAGCAGGTCCCAGTTTGGAAGGTGTTAGTGCAAACAACAAATCCCAAGTGTGAACCCACACTCCAGAGGCTGTTTTTTCACAGGGATGCCTTGAACAGGGAGCACAGTTGTGGTTTGCTGCAAGGGCCACAGCACCCCATCAGCAAGAGCAGCAGGGAGGAGTTGGGCCAAATTTGGAACAAAAAAGGTCAAAATTAAGGTTTTTCCCTTAGAGTAGCTGGATCACAGACAGCTCAGTGCTCACCAACAGCACTCAAGGGATGGTTAAGTGAGGAACTGTGAATGGCAAGCTCAGACCAGGGAATAAAACTGCATTTCAACCTCCAAAACCCCTTTACTAACTTCAGGTTTACTTCAAAAGGAGTTTCAGACATGGGAGCAAAACCTCCCCATGGAGGCACAAAGGACCTGCTGTACCTCTAGCAAACAACCCTGTAACTCTTCCCCTCTGAATCCTCCCAGATCCAAGGAGCTGAGGTTTCCTTCCAGAACTCTCTGCACAAGGTGCAGTAGTTTGAGCTGGGGAAATGGTCTGGGGTTTTACCATCATTCTTCTCTTGCTTCAAGGGGATGGACCTGGACTGTTGTTCCTACAAAGCCAGCAGTGTTCCTGGGTCTGGCTTTAAAGGGCTCAGACACAAAGCAGCTCTTATTGGACCACTGCCCATTTTCTGTCTAGTTTGAGGTTTCTCAAACATTCCCTTTAAAACTAGAAATATTCTCTGAAAAATCTTAGATTTCAGAAAAAGCCTCTGGCCCTGCCACAGGCTGATCCCCCTTTATACAACCTGATTGACTTGCAGCTGGCTCAAAGTAATTCAACACAAATGGAAACAGAGACAGCTCACAAACTTTTGTCCCCAGAAACAAAACACTGAAGCAAAAAACTTTCTTGATACCTCTTGCTGCAAATGACCCATTTCAAGCTACCAAAGACAGTGAAATTTCTGGGATGCTTCCTTGCTTCCCACTGACATTACCTTGTTGAAGTGTTTCAGGTACATGTAGCACACACCCAGGTTGTGACTGATCTCCTGCATGAAAAAAACCAACCAAACAAAAAACCAAATCAGCACAAGGTATGAAATAAAGTCTGACAACACTGATCCAGAGAAGGAGAGCCCTATGACTGTCCACACCCTTCTTGCTTTGTAGAGCAAGTAAACCTATAAATTCCAGTTACTTCAGGCATCTACAGAGCTCAAGTGGGGTTGTACACAAAACATTACAGTCCACTGAGACAAAAACCACAGAAATGACTAACCTCTTTTGAGAGATTATTCTCTCTTCAGAGAACAAGGAGCACAGTGTTGCAGTTTCAGAGACAGGCATGTGACTGAACACACCGAAATTCATGCGACAACAGCCAACTTTTATTGAGTGCTGTTCTCCTCAGAGAGTTCTGGAAGTCCACACAGTTAGTCCTGACTGGATGAATTAGTTGCCACCTGGCTAACTAGCCAATAGCTGCCCCAGTGTCCCCAGTGGCCCAGGCTGGTCGAGTTATATAATTAAGGAAGTTATATAATTAGTTATATTTCAGTTATAAAATTATAATTAGGATTATATATAACTGTGAGGCCTCCAGACCTGCTGTTAGCCACCACAGCACAGACTGGCTTCTTCATCGTGGTGTCACTCTTTAAAACTTGCTGTCCTCATGGGTGACTCAGTCTGGCTGTACATCAGCAGGATATGCACAGTGTCCAACCCAGCTGGACAAAACTGGAAGATGTGCCTCAAAACACAACTTGAGCACTGGAATATCTGGTATCCCTCTGACATCCTAAACAATTTTGCACAGGGCAGGAAGATCCCTTAGGGATCCTAAACACTCTGGTGACACTGTAGGGAGCACCTGTGCCCCTAATTCCTCACTCACAGTTTAACATACAAGGTACATTCCCCATCCCAGCACATCCCTGAAAAGCAAGGTCTTCCCAATTCCTTATTTTATTCTGGAGAGCATTTCACTGATTCAACAGCTTAGACAGCTTTGACCTTTCACAGGAAACTCTCTTACTTCTCCTGTTGTCCTCCACACAGCCTTTCCAGCTGTGCAGAACTGAATCAGTGACTCCAGGCTGCTGCAAACTGTGGAATGAGGGTAGAGCACAGCCTGATTCCGCTTCCAGTGCTGAGCCAGGAACAGGGAATAACTAATCAAAATACCCACTACCATCTGCCTGATGGGTTGTAAACAGGGCTAGAGGCATGCCAAGCACTGGAAATGCAGGTGGAAAAAAGATTCATGATACAAAAGGTTTCTGAGTTGTCTGGCACAGGGTAATTTGAATGACATCAAAGCTATCCTCGTATCCTGAATTTTAGATGTACTGAGAAACAAGGAACAAGCCCACATATTGCAAGCCTACTTTAGAAGCACTTCTGCAGGCAAAACAGGCACCTGCAGAGGCTGCAAGGCATGGCCTCTCCCTCACCCACTGTCACACCTTTGCCTTTGCAATGCTCTTTCTCTCTTTTTGTCTTTTATACAGAAGAGCTAATTTAATCACTGCTCCTGTATTTTCAATGATATTTTGCATTACAAAAGCTTTCCCAATTACTCAAGCACGTTTTAATAACCGAGGTTTCCAAACTCTCCCCATACTTCCCTTAAAGTACAGATGTGGTTACTTCAAAACTGATCCTTGGCAAAGTTCCAACACGTTGCTCAATTCTCCGTGTCCCAAACCAGGGATTTGCCCCAAGGCACAGGATTTGGCTCCTGTGATCCAAACCAGGCTCAGACCACAGGCAGTATGAGCTCACCTCGGCTTGGGACAAGATTGCAGCTGTTACAAGGATCTGCAACTCCCTGACACTCACCCAGTCCTTCTCATCGAGTTTTGCTGCTTCATTGTACACTTCGATGGCTGCCTTGTGCTTTCCCAGGAGAAACCTGCAAAAGGATTGCAATTCTTATGTCTTTCCTGTTTTCAGACCCTGCTGTGCTGCCACTATCACCTTTACCAGTGAGAAATGATCCTATTTGCTGCGTCTCCAGAGATCTGCAGAAGTTTACAATCTCAGCACTGTTCCCTCTCAGGATCAAGGTCATCCATCCTGACACTACTGGGGATGTAGGAATGCATGCCCAGGCTCTGCAGCCTGCTTTTGTCTCCAAGGAAAGAGACTGGTGCCCTAACACAACACTCAGCAACAGAAAAGGGTCTGTAGGGCAAGTCTGCCCAGCTCAGGTCAGCACCTGTAGCTCTGGACCTTGAAATCAGTATCACCTTTCTGCCTGAAGCCCAGAGAAAAGGAAAACACAACAGCAGCCAGGCCAATAACAGAGATTCTGCTTAAAGAACAGCCCACACTTCTGGAAGCCAAGCCAAGTGCTGATAAGAAGGAAACATGTCTGGAATTAAGCAGCCTGAGAGAAAAACAAAGCTTGGAAGGTCCTGGGTGGCACATCCAAGAGAAACAACAAATAAAACACCACTCACAGGGATCGTGCCACCTGCTTGAGGTTGTCAGCGCTTCGAGGGTTCAGAATGGAACATGTCTGGAAAAGTTCAAGAGATTCTTGAATTTTCCCCTCCAAGCGAAATATCAAAGCTGTAAGACAACATACAACAGGCAAATGAATCCATTCTCAGCAGGAAAAACGTGCCTCTGACAGCAGGGAAAGAAGGGAGAGTACAGATATATCACATCAATGCTCCTCTGGTGCTTACCCCTCCTGCAGCACCCACAGCTTGTGTCTGAGGGCAAATTCTGTGTGCCTGGAGAAATTCGGGGGTCAGAACAAGAGCTTCAAGCTCTAAACCTTGGGCAGTTGCTTGTACAGATGCAGTTTGGATTTCTCCCCTCCCCAGCCTGTCCAGGCTGCAATATATCCCCACCTGCAAATCTCCACTGTCCCTCACCATGGCACTTGGAATTGGAATGGCACATTTTGGGAGACATTTTTTAGGGGCCAGAGGGCAGGGTAGGCAGAGGAATACCATCCTTAGTGCAAGGAGTGAGACAGTGATCACCTGGGTGGGTAACAAACAGAAAGCATGCATCTGTAACAGAATCAAACACACACCAACACACTGAAGGCCAGGAGCCCATAACCCAAAGAAGAACTGATGGCAGATTCAGAGAAAACAGGACATTTGATCTGCCCGTTTCATGTGAAAATCCCAAACTTCAAAACTAAAGAGAGAAAACAGAGGGGAAAAATGTATTTTTGACATAACAATTCTGTTTCCCTCACCTATCCCCTGTATTGTCCTCTGTATCTCAAATCAGGAATGATCTGCTTTAGCAAAAAGATTTTCAGACATACCTTGAACATAGACAGCGTATTCACAGAGCCCTTGGGACTCCTGGAGCTGCTCTTTGATGACAGCCTGGAAGGACAAAATTGTGAACTCACATCACTTTAACAAAGCTGATTCCAGAGATTTGGTTCCAGTCACAAAAACCACAACCCCACCTCTAACAAGGGCACTGGACCATGACTGGGACAACCACACAGTGCACATGACAGAGCTCTGTGCCAAGAACACTGTGGCTCTTTTAGTATTCCTCTGTTCATTCCTATTCCCAAAGATAATTAGATACTACCTGGGGAAAACACCAGGAGGCATCTCTGAAAGCATCCTCTTCTGATAAGGGTTCTACTCCAGCCCCTTAGTGAAGAAATAAATTGAACAGGAGCAACTGCAGCTGAGTCAATGAAAGCAAAAGAACAAACGAGGAGTGAACGGGAAAAAAACCTGATGAAAATGTAAATTCTTGCTGGCTGCAACCATGCAGCTCCCAGTTTGGGGTGGCTGCAGCTTGGATATATTCCACAGTCACAACCTTTGGGAGGATGAACACCCTGGATAGTAATCAAGAGCATAACTTCTGTTCTGAGACTCCTCTTTTGTGCAGAAATGGAAGAGATACAGGGAGGTAAGAATAACTTCTGGGTGAGCAGTGACCTGATGCCCATCTGGCATTTCAGATGTGTATGGTCAGTGCAAGCATCCCTAGCCCCTGAGAAGAAAAGAAGTGAAGGAACTAAAAACTGAACCTCAAATACAGCACATGGGAAGAAAACTATTATTGAGAATGTTATTCTTGAGAAGGTATTAATTGAGAAGTTACTATTGAGAAGAAGGAAAGTTCTTATTGACACTCCTCACTCGTAAAGAGAGGAAGGAAAAGGAAGAACAGACCTGAGCTGCTCTTCCCTCTTCCCTGTACCTGCTAATTTATCTATGCAACTCTTCCCAAAGTGCAAGATTATTAAACACTCAGAAATAACCAACATCTCCTCAATTCGGATACTCTGGATTGTTCCATCTACATAAGCCCAGATTCTCAGAGCAAGAGAGGGCAATAGAGAGCTATCTTTTAGAGAAATCTGATTAATTCTACAAACCCTAAATAGTCCCACAGCAAAAGGCCTTCAGCTGAGGAATATGATCTCTAATCCCAGATTTCCCCCCCCAGGTTTATTTAAGGTGCTGATGACAGAATTTAGACACAGCTGGCAGGAGACCAACCAGTCTCTGTGTCATCCCAGGGGATGCTGCATTTGCAGATTCTCAGGGATGTCTGCCTGGCACCTTGCTCAAGCAGCATTGAAAGGGTCAAAATCACTTTAATGCCTTCACTTTGGGGAGCTGATGTCAGTAAATAAACAGTTTTTAATGGCCTTTTAGTTCATTGAAAACGATGGGAGATTTTAAAAGTGTGTTAGAGAGGGAGCATTTCAAAGCACTGAGCGGGAAAGACCAAAATTAATTAACACGACAGGTCACTTGTTTCTTACTGAGACTAAACTAATGGATTTTAACAACGCCCAAATCAACCTGGAATCTTCCAGTTTTACTGCAAAAATACTGTTTTGTGAGCTCTGAGGAAAAGGAAATCTGGCCTGCCAAGCAGAGGAGTATTTATTAGCTGTCTTCTCTCAATTTTCCCCCACTATTTCCTTGCCTCCACGACTGATGAAGACATGGAGACGTCAGTGTTGCCCTTATATCATCCATTTGTTATTTTCTCTGGTTTCCTGAGCTGCACATATTTTTCTTTTCTGTGCTCTGTGATTCCACACCCCATCAGAGAAACAATCAACACACAGAATCACACCAAGAAACTCCAGTCAGGAAACAAAAAAGGGAAACAATTTTCTGTTTTGAGGGCTGGTCCAACTTGTATTTCTATCTATGCAAACCAAAATCTGAGAAGAAACTACTGTAATGATACAACTCCCTGGCTCTGTTAATTAAGAGCTAAATTAAATTCCTCCAGCTTGCCCATTTCCTAAGCACCCCCAGGACCTCTCCAGCAGAGGCAAGTCCTGACCAACCTGGTGTTTCAGAAGCCAAAAAGTATTTTCAGATCTTTGCTGTACATGCCAGAATCAGAATGGCAACTCTTATCCCCTCCTCTTGCCCACGAGTGCATCATCTTCTTGTGTTCATTTTTTCAGGAAAACACACTGTTAAATAATAATTTGCTATTTCCTTAGTCCACTTACTATTATAATCCTAAACAACCGGTTCCAAACTACACCCCAAGCCCAAGATGAATTAGTGTGCCATGGATCATGTGTAAAATGATTTTGCTCCAGAGTAACCAAGGTACTTTTTATTTACACTTGGTAGTAATGTTCCCCTCAACTGAAGTGTTTTCACTGTGTCTCTGTAGTACCATTGAGAAACCTGCACTGTGGAACAGTGTTACTATCAGTTTGGAAAATGTCATCCATCACTTGGAACACCAGAGGTTTGCAGTTCTTTCCACTTTTCCCCTCCCAGTGACATCCTGAGCTCACAGATTGCTCCACAGAGCTGCACCCTCGGATCTTGAAGGGAGCCAAGGATTGGAGAACACTGAAGTAATTTTACTTATGTTTTCTCTTGGTACCCTTATTCCAAAAGAAGTCAGTAAAGAGTGGGGTTTGAAAATTGTCAAGAAAACTGTTTTTTCATTACATCAGTAAAATAATTCCCACATTCTGGAGACAGCTCTTACCTTACACTCCTCATAGTCTCTGCGGACATAGAGCAGATAAATCAACCAGTTCTTCCTCTCCAGGATTGGCAGCTCCGGTGCTGTACATGGAAAACATTCACAGAACACAAGGAATCAGATGAGCAGCAGAGAAACTGGGAGAGATATTCCCAACCACCCCAACTGCCTGCACAAGGCAAGTAACTCCAGAACTGCAGTTGCAATTAATGATTTGACTTGAAGGCTGGAATGTGGACTTCTAACCAGGGTCTGGTTTTATTCTCAAACTGGTGGATAAAACACCTTGTTCAGGATAGACATTAAATAAAAACTCTAAGCAGAAAACTTCCACCTGGTCTACTAGAAGGTGTCCCAGCCCATGGCAGAGGGTTGGAACAAGATGGGTTTTAAGGTCCCTGCCACCTCAAACCAGTCTGGGATTCTAAAAGACGTGAGGCATCAGCTCATCCTGGAGCAGATCCTGGAGTAAACAGCTCCACACATACATTTTAATTCTACACCAGTTGGAGGAACTGGATTTTTTCAAATACACAAGAAGCAGCTTGGAGGAAATGAGTTGTATTCACATTTTGAATCTTGGGCAAAAGAATCAAATGTCTTTAAGATGAATTTCTGGGACTGAATGAACAGGAAACAGGCAATACACACAAAAGAAGATTGGAGAGATAGGGTCTGAAGGCGTGAATAATTTAAAGAGGTCAAACTTAGTTCTTTGAAGCTGTGAAGGGCCTATGAAAACATCACAGGTCTGAGAGACTGCAAAGCTACTGCAGAAAAACATTTGATGCAGTGGAGGAGGAAGCCTTGTGCTCCAGCATTTCAGTGGTGCGGAGCTCGCAGCAGTAATTATGGCAAATCACGGATGGATGTTGCTTAGCGATATCCACGCCGGGTTTACAAGTTGAACACACTGCTGTGCATTTCATTAAGGCTGGGAATGTATTGCCTGGGACTGGAGTCTCCATTCTGAGGGGTAACCATAGCAACTGGCCCAAAAGCTCCGGTTTTGCAAGTCAATATTGTGACATGAGTGCAGAGGCAAAGCCGGGCGAGGGCTGGGGCAGAGCTGGGGGACACAGCACAGGGACCCCTTCTCCAGCCTCTGGAGCACGGCAGGAGCCACCCCCAGACACCTGGCCCAGCTGCAGCAGCACAGAGCAGAAGGTGAGCCTGGGGAGCCCACGGGCCCCTCTGCCATCAGAGGTGAGCAAGAAGAAACCCTGCAGGGGGAAGGGCTGCATCACGTCGGGAGGCAGCTGCCAAGTGTAATTATCTTTTGGAATGGCTGAGCTTTAATCACCTCTGGAGCACACCAGGCTCTCCCTCACAACCCACATCAAGTCCAGTTTCACTGAGAACTCCTAAATCCAAGATCCTTCAGCTCTTGAATTTGGAAAACATTTCACAAAGCCATTCTCATTTTCTTGGTTTTTCTTTCTTAAATTCCAGAATATCCACCTAGATTTATATTAGAGCTGAGAATTAAATGTGCACACTAGGTCAAATACCTTCTAAAGAAGGTTCAACTACCCTAAAGCAAATAGAAAGCTCGAAGTCCAAACAAAAAAGTAATCCAAACATATAAAAGAGTAATCCAAACAAAGAAGTAATCCAAACAAAAGAGCAATCCAAACAGGCTAAGCTTACAGAAATGCACAGATCAGGGATCCAAATGTTCTGGAATTCTGCTTTGCTGAGGAGTATCTGGATCTTTGTGAGGCATTTTAATAAGCCTGCTCCCAGATCAGATTAATTGATTTCTGATGGCTTAATGTTTCCTATTTGTCCTTTTAGAGTGAAAGAATGAAGGGAAGACTCAAAGGCTGCCTAAATAGCCACAAATGGATTGAACCCCCCCTAGTTCACATCTGAAGCCCATTCAGGGGCTACCTAATTCAATGACACTCTGTAATTACTTCCCTGTGTAGTCTATTACCAGTCCAGCACTTGGGGATGCTGGAAATGCTCTGCCCCATGCCTAGAAGTGTCCAAGGCCAGGCTGGACAGGGCTTGGAACACCCTGGTCCAATGGAAGGTGTCCCTACCCATGGCAGGGGGTGGGATCTGATGGGCTTTAAGGTCCCTTCCAACCCAAACCAGCCTGAGATTCTATAAAAGCAGCTGGACTTGTGTGCCCTTCCCTGCCTGGCATCTCCTGGTGCCACTATCTATACAAAATACCAAACCTGACACACCTGGGCACTTCCCACCTTCTCCTGTAAGTATGGATTTAAGGACAGACACTGCAAACTCTATGTACCCATCAACATTCCACTAACAGTCAGAACTGAAGTATCCTTCAGCATTTTTGTGCCTATTAATACAGCCTCAAATTGGAAAATCCTGCAGCTGTCTGAAATAGAGAATAATCAGGAGATCTCCAGACCAGGTCTCCAACAATCTGTTCATGCCTTACTGGAAGGTTAAAAAGAAAAGGTACCATTAAAGGTTAAAATGTACAGCAATGTTGTGGGCTATGATAAGACACCAGGACACCAGAGAGGGGATGGAGGATTGGTTGTTTAATTCCTGAAGGAAAAAGCTTTTTCACACTTAAGAGACAAGAAGGATGTTATATTCCACTCCCACACCATGGAAACGCCTGCTAGGAACAGGGATGGGAAAGAAGAAATGCTGAACATCAGACCAAGGGCTGAGCACAACATCAGGCTGCAAAGCAAAAGGGGAAAACCTGAGGAGTTGCCTAAAAGTGCCTGGATGGAGAGAAAATGGAGAAATCAAAAGCCACTGTGAGCCCCAGGAGTGAGCACCATTCACATCTGCAGATGAACCAGCTCTGCTTCCCTCAGTGATACACTGAGCTAAGGACAGCTGTGCAACTGGGAAAACACTGGGAGATTTTATGCTCCTAAAAATCATTTAGAAATAGCAACAAGGCTGACTGAGGAGACACGAATTTTTTTTTTTCTTCTTTCTCCCTAAGACAAGCAAATTGAAAGCAGGCAAACAATTCTGATGTTTTCCAAAATCTACGTCTAAAATCATAATTAAATTTGACACAGGAACATATCTGATCCCCCCCAAAACGGCTGTGGGAAGTAAAGGATTGTTACCAGGCTCTATGCTATATTTAGATGCAGAGAGTATTAATGGAAATTATTTATACACCTCTCCAGAGCCACAACCATCTCAATCTGCATTTCTGCTTTCCCACCTGCTCCTGGTGCATTTATCTCCCTCAGCCTGTTGATAAGGGCTGTCACAGTGCTATGGGTCACTGCATTCTCCTGAAGAAAATGGAAATACAAATGTCTAGCTATTTGGATCTCTAGCTCCAGAGAAAGGAAATAAAACACCTTCCTCAATATACAGATCTCCAGGAGTTTCTCCTGTATCACTGCTGTATGAAGACACACTTTTCTTTGTCAACTCTAGCAATAATCCAGGCACTCCACAGGCACAGGTTGAAGAAGTGTAGTTTAGATTCTTCTAGCAGTGAACAAACAAATAGCCATTATTTGCTGTAAATCAATCTGTCCAAGGGCCAGTCCAGGAAAACACAATCATCAAAGAACTTGGTATCTACATCAAAAGGAGTTTGTAACTTGCATCATTGTCTTTTGGCCTCTCCTTTGTGGGACTACAAAAGTCCAGTGCCAGGGAGTCAGGCACCAAATATATGATTAAATGTCTTTGAAGTCTGTTTAGATTGAATTCAAAAGGGAATCCATCTGATCCCTTTGCTGGCCAGTGATTGATTGCACGAGCCACCTCCAGCAATGTGATTTTTCTTTCTGACAATGCTCCTTTAAGGAAGCCACTGGAGCGGAAACCCTGACAGAATTGGAGTAAGATCATCAGGTTTGTGTCTGTGCTGTTCTATTATCACTCTTCCCTTTACTCATCCTCTTATAGATTTTCTCAAAGGACTCAATAAAATAATAATTTATTATTATAAATAATAATAAAATAAAAGGGAATAAAAAGTTATTCCCTTTTGTGTAAACCTCCTTAGGAAAATATTTTGTGCTCGCATCTTCATATTGGGTAATTATAGCTTAGGGATGAACTATCAAACAGTGGGGTTTAGATTTAATAAAAGGGCTTTAAATTGCTCAAAATAGAAGAAGGGGAAAAGCTCTTATGATGTTTCATGGGGGAAATTATTTCTAAAGCACCAGCAGTAAGAAGTGGCTCAAGAACACATTTTAGTCATCTCGGAGTCAGTTCAGAGCCCAGCCCTCCTTCCAATCCAGATTACTGGAAAGGGTCCAAGCCCCAGTTCACCCCTTCCAACTCTGAACCCAACCTGCAGCAACCTGAACAAGAGCAGCAAAGGGGCAAAAGACTCAAGAAGACACAAAGAAGAATTTGTCATTGCCCAAAATCCCCAATAACCTAAAGCACACATAACATATAGCACAAGGAGAGGACAGAAAAGCTTTGTAAAGGCAGATAAATAGAAGTATTTTAAATTTTTTTATGCAGTAGCTTCATGAGCCACAGTCTGGATCCACTGTGGTAGGTACCACATATGTGGGAAAGGTCTTCCAAAAGGATTCAGCTGTCCCTTTCCAAATTCTAATTCAAAATTCAATGTTGCAAAACAGCATCATCCAAGAACAGAGATATTTTCAAAACCAACAAACACCCAGGCAGTATCTGAATTCTCTATTGTGACATTTTGATCACTGAGGCAGCAGAAGCACAAAAGAATTTCATCAAGTGAATCTTAGAATCACAGGATGGTTTGAGTTGGAAGGACCTTAAAGATAATCAAGTCCCACCCTCCTGCCATGGGCAGGGACACCTTACACTATCCCACGGTGCTCCAAGACCTGTCCAACCTGGCCTTGGACACTGCCAGGGATGGGGCAGCCACAGCTGCTCTGGACAAACTGTGCCAGGACTTCCCACCCTCACAGCCAGGAATTTCTTCCCAATATCCCATCTAACCCTATCCTCGGCAGTTTAAAACCACTGCACCTTGCTCTGAAGAAATCAAAGCCAGAGCAGGTTATCAGCTCCCACTGTCAGGCAAGGCTCGCTCAGACACACAGCAGCAGGATTGGATAGGTCTGGAGATTCAATCCCCACTTCCAAGTAATTCCAGTCATTGCCTTAACGACAAGCTCCCAATGACATAAATGGCATAAATGACATAAATACAATCCACTTGTTGCTGCAGGACAGCATCCATGTCTGAGAGGTGACACATGGAATTCTCTGTGGAGCAGCACCCACCCCATCCTGCACTCCCAGCCCAGCCTCCTGGGGACTTGTGCTGACATTATTGCCAGCATTACCACTACTTCCACTCCCAGAGCTTGGGGAAGGTTCAGGCATAGTTGTAGTTACAGCCCAAATGCAGCTCTGTGCTCTCCTATCCATGCTAAATAAACATGGATAGGGAGGATGAGCCCATCTGTGCCTGTCTCCTTTTTGCCTTGAGCTTCACAAGCTGCCAACACCAAGAATTCCACTACCGTTTGTAAATCCAGTGTCAGGGAGGGAATGAGCATCTTCTGGGCAAAAATAACACTAAAATAATAGGACACACACTCAAACACCTTCTACAGAACAACACAGCTCTGCAGGGAATTGGATTTTCCAAAAGAAGCATTGTAAGCCCTAATATCAATCTTCTTATCAAGATTTAAAACTAACAGACTGCCTTGGTGTGAGAGGAGCATCCTACAAATTTCTAGCAGAGCCAAATTTAACAAAAAATCCTCTTCCTTCCTCAGACTCCTTAACTGAGACTGTGGCAGTATAAATACATTAGAGCCTTGAAAGAAAACTAGCACAGGAACACTGCTCTTCCTACGCCCAGATCCATCCTTGGAGTTTGAAAATGGAGCCGTTAATGTATTCAGAACTCAGTAATAATGAAAAATAACGCCAAAACCCAGCACTCAGAAGAGGCTCTACGAGCTGTATTTCACTCACCATGTGTGAGAGAATATATGTGAGAATAGAGGTGCTTGTATGCACAAATCCCTCCAAAACGGATATAAACAACAGCAAAAAAGGAACCAGCTTTACACTGCAGCCGTTCTCTATTTAATCCCTTTTCCCTCTGTTTTCCCGTTTGCAAATTGTTGCTGGAACATCTTTAAATCAAGCCCTAAAGGCGTGTGGTTGCTCGTTATTTACAGTCAGCTGGGGTTAATAAAACTCATCACACACAGCCCGGCGCTGGCAAGGAGCCGTAACTCATCCCCAGAGCTGCCTCCCGCGGGTTAATAGCTCCGCGAGGTGCCGCCAAAGCTGGAAGACAGCGGTTTAAACAACAAAAAAAGCGCAACATTTCTGACTCTCCACCTCCCCCTGCAGGAAAATTAGCCGACGATAGATGAAAGACTTCAAAATAGTGTCTTAACTCTGATTTATACTCCAGGTCATGGGGAAAAAAGGGCATTTTCTCCTGCTACTCTGCACTGCATAAATCTCACTGAGTTGCTTGCTCAGATTTGTGATTTTTCTGATTTAAGACATGTACAGTTCTTCTCCAGAGAAGGATGCTTTCATTTATCTAATAAATACACTGATTTTTCAATTAATTTTCCATATAAATAGAATTAATTTATTCAATTATTTGTCTTCTACTACATGCTGCTCAAGCTCAACTTTAAGATGAAGTGGTATGATCTGTAAATAAAAACACACTTGTCATCCTCCTGGACCTCCCAGTGACAGTGAGGTTTCCTGGGGCAGAACCAGTTTGGTCACTGGGAAATCTCTGTTAGCAGTAGGAGGCTGTTGAGATACCACTGTGCAGTCCTGCATCCATCTGGGGGGGATGAGATTTACACACATTAACACAAGTACATGATCCTGATGATTACTCCATAAAAAGTTTAATTCAGGCCTGATAATGTTCAATTCAAGTCTAAAATTTGATTCAAACAAATAACACTGGAGAGAAATTTTAAAAAAAATTCAAAAAGTACGATCTTTCTGAAAAATGAGAACTGAAAGTCTGTTTGCTTTGCACAAGCCAATTTTGACCACCAGTGCTGAGTGCTGAGCAGAGACGTGCTCAGAACAGAGGAAAACCAACAAATAGGGGAGAAAACTCAAAAAACAGGCTACTTTGCATGTTAGTTCTTAAGTCCCTGAGGATGGAAACACCACCCTTGGAGATACTCAAGGATGCAAGCCCTGGCATGACATCCCAACTCTTATACTCTCTGTTTAAACCATGTCCTGCTTGATGCCTTGTGCTGTAGGCAAGGTGGAGTCTGAGCTCTCTCTGGGTGTCTGCTTGCCAATGCAGATTTGGGAAGCAGAGCACACCATTGCAAAGGTGTGGCAGTAAAATGCCTTATGAACAGCAGAGGTGGTCCAAGATCCTCACTGCAGGCTCCTCACTGTCTCCTCCCACAGCAACACTGGGATGGGAGATATTTCCCTCACGAAGTGGCTGCAGGCTTTCCCAAAATAACCAGCTTCTCATTAATTCCAGCATCAGGAGCAAAGTAGTTTGGGGATTTCCAGTCTAATCCTTCCTTTGGCTTTAATTCCTACACTTAGTCTTTTTCTGTCTACAGCATGAGGTATTTTACATGGAAAGTGAAACTAAAATCGTTATAAGGCATTTGTAAGAAAAGCTTTTCCTTTAGAAAGCAAAATAAAATTCTAACATGGAGAGGACCACAATTCATCCATGTCAGTCTTTGAAACTTCCCACTCCATAAGGAATAGCACCTAGAATCTGTCCTCGGTTCATCCACTGCCAAAGAATGTTATACTGAAGGAATATTACAAGAACATAGATATATATACATAAAAAATATAGAAGAAGCTGGTCTTGCAAGCATTTCAATACTCCCTACTACAAGACCCTATAGTTTGAGTTCTTCCAGCCTCATTGCCTCAGGATGAAGTTTTCCAGGAGGGAAATCCCAGTCTATGCCAGGATGAACATTTGCCTGTGCACCTTCACTCTTCCCTACTGCACAAATGTGTTAATGATACAGTCTTTAATTACACAGTCACAGAAGCACACCCGGCCTCCTTCTAATTAGAAGGATAAAAATGAATCACAGTCAGGCAAGGAATGAAATTGTGGAGAATTACGAATAAACCAGTGACTAAATCCCAGGAGTTGCAGCGTGCATAATGCAGCAGGAAGCGTCAATAGGGAAGGGGACAGCCCTGCAAGGAGTGAATGGAGATACCTTTTATTCAAAAAGCCCTCAGTGAGCTGCTCCTTGCTCAACATGTCCCATCACTCCTGTGCCACAGATGCTGTAGGAGAGCTGGACTAAATGCAACAGGTGATTATGTCACTAAAGACTCAAATGTTCAAATTCCAGCTGCACATAGGGAATTGTGACTCTTGAGTGAGCTGCATCTCCTTCAAGTGTCTGAAAATGAAGATATGAGTGACTTGCTTTGGGCTGTCTCCAAGGTAAAGGACAGGAATAGGTATCCCTTGAACAGGGATTCATCCCAGCAAAGGTGGCTGGGAGAGGTCAGGGAATGGCACAGATGCCCTTTCCTCTGACTAAACACGGAGCACGGGAGAATATTATGATGTTCTGCATCAGAGACATCTCAATGTAGAGAGATGAATTCCACCCTTCCTAAATTTGTCACTTACTATTTTTACAGAATTATTTTTAAATTCCCACCAGGAGATGCCATTTTATCTGTACACAGCACACCAACAAACTGCAGCTGAAGGCTTTAAAATATAAAAAAACTTGCCTGGCACCAAGGACTTTCAAAGAAGCTTCAAAAAATGAATTTACTTGTTTTAAAAACTGGCACTAAAATGTTCCCTGTTGTGCTGCCTGCAAAGGATTCCCTGCTCTCGTCAGCACAGATATTAATGTGCACGCACAAGAGGGCAGAGCTGTGCTAGCACATTCCAATTTAAATATTACCAGTTCTTTGCAGTGCAGGGATTACTGGGCTGTTATTTCGGGAAGAAGAGGATGAAGTGAAGGATATTGTAGAATTTAATTACCCAGAAATGATAATCCATTTTTTAATCTCACTAGTCAAAACTAGCAGCTGCATCAGATCCTGAGCATCACACACAGCACTCACTGCTCCCCACTTATCGGCAAGATGGAAATACCCAAGTCTCTTACATAAAACAATGATGTAATTACCAACTAATCTATCTTATTTAGGAACCAATTTCTTCCCACAAGGTTGGGGGTTCAAATGCACTAAAAGATTTTAGCTTGCACGTGGCCAAATGGAAGCAAATGGGTATGGACAGATAAGGGCTGGATTGGCTCCCTCCGACCATGACATTCCCACTAAGGCCTTTTCTTTCTGACACACTTAGAAGTATTAATTAATTTAACTCAAGGGGGTTGTTTTTATCTGGATTTCTCAGGCAGCTTCACTCTTAGAAGTTCAAAGGCAGCTTTGAAGCCAGCTCAAAGAATGGATTTATACTGATTTAAGAAACTGTATCAGAAATTCAGAAATTATCAGCACTGCAAGTGCATGGAATTGACTCCACGGGGTAGAGAGTTCCTGCTCTTCAGATTAAATACTCACAGAATCCCTTAAAACATCTGCAGGAGCAGGAGGGATCCCCACTGGTTCATCTGGGCGAGCAGGAGCCACCCGGAGAGAGACAAGACAGCTCATCCAAAGCCACTTACCTGTTTCTGCATAATCTGAGCATTATTTATTACCTAAGAGCCACATTTTGAGATTGTTTATTGGCACTGGCACTTCCTAACCAGAGCCACCACCCAACAGGCCGAGAAGTGCATTGCAATATATCCATTTATATGATACTTTTCATTTCATGTCTCCAAATGTTTTGTTAACCAAAAGCCTGCAGCATCCAAAACCTGTAATTGGATATTAGGCCAAGCTTGTGGTTGATAAATGGAAAGCAACAAAAGCCAGAGCACTTTTCCAAAGGTAACAGTCAATTCCTTGCTTCAAACCTTAGAAAAAAACATACCTACAAAGCATCCAAAAAATACCCCAATGCCCAGGGAGAACACTTGATCTCTGTTAACAGTTTTACAGGGTTTTCATTTTGAAAATTATCTACCTGACCCTTGCTGTGTTAAGAGTAGAGGTGGTTGATGACAATTCCGAATTCTCATTCTTGACAGATTAATGGATTTTTAGGACAAGTTCTTCCCAGTGATTCAAATGAAATCCATTCTGCTCCAGTGAGTTTATTATACTATGTACACATTTAGGATTCTACCTTGTCATTAAAACACCATCAGTGCAACTCAGAAAGTCTGAGGTCTCATATTTAGAAATCCAAATGCCTTTAAAATTGTCCCATTAACCTCTGAACTGTTATTAGACAAGCCCAGAACTTACTTTCTAAAGATTTTTTTCCACAATAAAGGGAAATAAATTCAAGTTATGTTCATAACAATAAACAATACAAGCTGGTAAAAGCACTTCTCCACTCCAGTACTATCAGATCCTATAAAATTATTTGATTTGCCTGCGTGGGAAAAAGAAAGTGGGAAGATGGGAGACAGCCAATCTCAATTCCAAACCAGTAAAGCATTTAGGAAAATACCTGATTGATTCAGAATGCAGGAGGGAGATTAAAACCCCACCTCAGCAGGCTGACATTAACTCCTTATCACTTCAAGGAACAGAGCTCCCTTTATTCCACCCTCAGTTGCTTGCGGATCAACACATAGAGAGTTATGGATCTCGATGGAGAAACAAAGGCAATTGATTTTTGGAGCAGCTCTCCCAACAGGGGATAAAGGACAAAATAATGAATGCTATTCCTGTGTCAGCTGCTGAGGGACGACTGTCACCACACATGGCCACAAGATACTTGGAGGGAGTCGCCTCCACACATGCCGTTAATTCAGATTGCTGCATGGAGAGATTTCAAGCCCGATTTCACCAGCACCATCTGCTCCAGAACTTTCAGATCTCCTTCATCCTTGCTGAACACCCATCCTCTTCCCTCAGGGCTGGCCTGCCTACAAGCCATACTATCCCAAATCCCAACTTTTGGGCTTTGGCAGCCCAACAGCCACACGATGGATCAGCTACTTCCCGAGCAAATTCCACCTCCAAACTGAACGCTATCGTTTCAAGAGCCATACAATCCAGCTGCTAAACACTGGTTGTAGGTTCCACCTTTTCCTGGCTCACAGGCAGGACCATAGGAGGAAAGCAAGGAAGAGTGAGGGGAAGCTACTCAATTCAGGTTCAATATATCCAATGTATTCAGACCTGCATCACTGAAAACGTGGCCTTCTGGTTAAAGCTGCAAACCTCACATGTGTATTTTGTAATTCCAATGATTTTTGGCTAATTTGAGACTCCACTCTCAGAAATACACATTTAATACCTCACTCCTGCCCAGTACAAACACAGACAAGCTGAATAGGCTGAATGCAGCACTGTGATGGTTAATGTAGGGCCTCAGTAATGACTTGGTCCCACTCTGTTACACCTGTGTGCAGCCACATCATCCATTATTGCTCTATTTGGGTGCAATTTTTGCCCACACCAAACTGTTCATATGGTCTCTGCATTTCACAGACCTGTTTGTGCTAATGTTGAGTTCAGGATCTCTCCTGCCAGAGAAAACACTGATACCAATGATTTGTCCTGCTTGAAAACACAATGCAAATATAAAAAGGCAATTTGCTGCAACAGAAAGTGGCTATTCAGTGTTTAAAATGTCAATTTAAAATAAGTTTAGCAGCAGCATTCTTCTGTTAAAACAGCACTGATGTAGCCTGGCTCCTAAAGTTCATCGTAATTCTCCTCAGCCAAACTAAAATGGGATGAGATATTTAATTAAGATGTTCTACAAATATTCTATTAAAAAACCCAGCTGTCATAGGAAAAAAGATGCTGCTCTTTCCAAAACATATCCAACATTCTTCACTCTCCCTCCTCCTCTTTTTCATGCCCCCAGTCCCCCACCCACACACAGAGGACACTGTTACATCACTCCAAATACAAATCTTTTTGCTGCCCTCATTTCCCAGAGATTAACCATCAGGCAGCTCAAATCAGCTTTCCCCGCTGCACTGAAGTCAAATACTAAATGGCAGAGCCCAAAGGCTTTGAAGGCCTTTCAGTCAGAACGACCCGAGGTGTGCCAGGCACTGAGGGTGCCTCAATTTACCTTAAAGGACAGAAAAGAAAATTACAAAAGTCATAAGCTAGAGGATTTTTTTTTTTAAATCATCATCGTTTACTTGGAGTCAAGGGGTTGTGTCAGTATAAAAGGGAGATCCAGAGTCACAAATAAATGGGACTTGCACAACGAGGCACAGCAGGGTGGGGGTTATGGAGGACGAGGGGATGAGAGTCATACCCTTTATAGGAAAGGATGGAGATGAAATAGCTCACCAGGGAGTCCATCAGCGCCTCCATGGAAGTCAGACTAATTGCCTAAGAGTAACCAATTTAGAGTAACTTTAGACATCCTTGCTCTGAAAGAGTTGAGGGTCAAGATAAAAGTAAATCTGGGAGTTATTTTTACTTGCATGCAGTCCTGAAGCAGTAGCAATCTTCTCCTCAGCTCTGGGCAAGCTACCAGAGGCCTGTGCTTGTGCTGAGACCTCAAGCCCCATCTCCAGAAAAGCCATGCTCTGCTCAAGGGCTGGAATTCTCCTACCAGGAATTGGGACTATGCGAGGCTGGCCTGAGCTACCCAAAAGCAAAGTGGCTTTTCCAGCTTCCCAAGGCCTGCATGCATGACAAAGAACCCAGTTAGACAGAATGTCATTGCAGTGCCCAGCTGCAATCAAACTCTTTTTTACTGCCAGCATTATCCCAAGGCAGGCTCCATCCCAAGGAATACTGTGACAGACACATCAGGGCAGAAAAAGGCCAAAGCACTCTGTTGAGCTGAGGTTCCCTGAATGCAAAGGCAAGGGAAAAGGAGGACTGCTTCTGGCACTGGCAGTAAATACACTTAATTAGAATCTGAATTGAGGGGGCCCTCTGCACACTCGAGAAAGGAGAATCCATCAAAAAACATCCCAAAAGCTCAGCTCAGGTAGGCACAAAAACTCTGCAGTGACCAGATCTGTGCTGGAAGGGGAGCAGTGCCACAGAGAAGGAAACGCTCATTGTGTATGTCAGGACAAGTCCTGCCTCAAGAACAAGGGAAAGGGGGAAAGGAGAGGCTGAAGAATTTACCAGATCCCTCAAAAACCAGATGGATTTGGTCAGACATTTTGAACCAACAACAAAAAATGTACCTGTTCCAGTTCAGATTCAACCAAGATTTCAAAACAACAATTTACACTGAGGGAATTAACACATTTTCAGTATTAAAAAGAAACAGCAAACAAAAGCAAAGGAACAATAATTAAACTCAGTCACAACCTGCCTGATTTGATATCACTTTTACTTCAAAAACTGGAACGTGTGACATAAAAAAAACCCACAAGAGGCAATGTTTGCTTCCCAAGATTATTTTCAGAGCAAAACATCATTCTGAAGAACCCAAAACAAATTCATTATTATTTGAGAGGAGGATAAATGAGTATCAAACTCATTAACAGCCCTATAAGTAAGTACACAATAAAATAAACAGTCTCACAGATTATAAGTAAACATGATACAGGCTGGTAAGTCAGCCAGGAACAGCACTGAGCTCACAGAGACCCTGGAAAAATACTGGTACTCAGCAAATTACAGTCTAGACAGTCTCCTCTTTTCCCAGAGGACATTTATTTCCTCCTAGACAGCTGCAAACACTACAGAAGAAACCTAAAAACCAACCTGCCCAAGAAATACAATCGTATCTTCAAACAAACCTTTTTTAGGACGGGGTTTTGTTGGTTCTGTAGCCGCTGGCAATGAGGAAACCTGAAAAGGAAACCGGGAGTAGTAAATACACCAGGCAAGGTTTCTTGAAATTTTGTTCCAGAAAATAATCAGAAAGGACAAGTGGCAAATCCCAAAGGAGGGCATAAAAATAGCAGGATTGCTGCTGGATAAACTCTGCCCTGCAAAGCAAGGCAGAGATTTCTGTTCCACAGCTCAATTAAATAAACACCCTCATTGTGCAGTGCATCCGTGCTCGTGGGGTCACTTGTGATCACCACATCCTGGGAAGTGATTTTTACCTTGCAAAAAAAAAAAACTGAAGTATTTAAGAAGCTAATTAGACATCACACAAAAAATAAGTCAGAAACATTTATCATAAAATATTTATGAAGTTAATTAGGGCAAAGCTGTGCCTGCAGAACCATCTGAGTTCGCAGGATGTGAGCACAGGGATGTCCCATCACATGGAGGACAGGGAACCTCCCCCAGCAAACATTGTCCAGAGCTCCCAGACCATGGAAAATACATTAAATTTATATGATCTTCTTACTTTGCATCAACCATCAGACCTTCATGGAAGAGCAATGGGTTTACACAGGAAAGTATTTTTATTTTTCACTTTGCTTTTTGGGTAGACACAACACAGGATTTTATACACCTGTGTCACCTCCTCTCTCCTTAATAAATCATTTTTACAATCAGAGATCAGTCAATCTTTGTTCCTTGCAATGTTTTGGGAACATTTTCTTGCTGCATCATTTTTTACTGGAGATGGGCCAGATCAAAGATGCTTGAGACATGAAAAATAACCCAAGAAAGGCTCTTCCTTTTTTTTTTTTGTTACTGCTTTTTGTTTCTTAACAGCTTCTAAAATTTTATTGACTTTTCTGATTCTTGTTGAAATCTCAGTGAAAAACTGAGTTGCTGTTTTCATGGAATTACCCCAACTCCAAGTACTCCATCCTCAGCAGGAATAAGCAGCATAAACAATTCATTTTTTCATATATTGCAATTTATTTTAATCTGCACACCCAATTCCAAGTCCTCTCACTCCACTCTGTTAAAACTCTCTTGGAGTTTCTCCTATTTCCTCCTCACTTTAGTAACTTTCTACTCATCCTTCTGCCCAGATCATTTCTAAGTACACTGAACAACCCAGGCCTGGTAGTGACCCACAGCAACCACTCTCTACTACAAAAAGCTAAGGAATTATGGAATGGGTTGGGTTGGAAGGGACCTTATAGATAATTTCGTTCCAGGCCCTGCCAAGGGCTGGGACACCTTCAACTATCCCAGGGTGCTCCAAGCCCTGTCCAGCCTGGCTTTGGACACTTCCAGGGATCCAGGGGCAGCCAAAGCTGCTCTGGGCACCCTGTGCCAGGGCCTCACCCCCCTCCTAACCAGGAATTTCTTCCCAATATCCCATCTAACCCTGACCTCTGGCAGTGGAAAGCCATTCCCTGTGTCCTGTCCCTCCATCCCTTGTCCCCAGTCCCTCTCCAGCTCTCCTGGAGCCCCTTCAGGCCCTGCCAGGGGCTCTGAGCTCTCCCTGAGCTTCCTTTTCTCCAGGCTGCACACCCCCAACTTCCTCAGCCGCTCCTTGTGCTCCAGCCCCTTCCCCATCTCCATGACTCTTTCCCTGTTCCAGCACCTAATAATCGCTTATTAATGGTGATTGCTTCAGCAAAGGCTGAAGTTCCCTGACGTTTTCCGTACCAAGTGTGCAGATTAAAAACTCGTTCTTCAAAAGACCTTCCCGCCGCCGCTGCCCCTCACTTCCCTTCAGCTCCTCTCCTCTCCCCTCCCGTCCTCCCTCTGGGCCCCTTCAGCCCGGGCGGCTCTCACCCCTCACCGTGGCGTCCTGCGGCTCCGCCATGGCCGCGGCGGGCTGGCGTTGCCATGGCGA